>OZ038477.1:84374887-84649887 GCA_964036315.1 Acanthosepion esculentum
TCATACTGCGCCAAAATTCTAAAGGACTGTTCATTACTTTCTTTAACGAATGAGGACTGGATATTTTTTTTTAAAATGGCTTTCTTCTGCAGCTATATCTTGTGTTATTATATACCGCGTGTTGTTATATTTGTCCTGTCCCATCTGTTGCCATGAAAGTGGGATATTCAATTTCCAATCATATTGAATGGAAGACATCTTTCTCACTCAAGTCGACCTGATGAAGACAGGTTGATTTCATTTCCTTCATTAGTAAATTGTCCGATCACAGAGTTCATCGATAGAAATGGAATTCCCAATTTCGATTCTATTCAACGCTGGTACTTTTAGTCTTCGAATTGAACGACAATTGAGCGAGAGCTGACCGAACCTGTGAACCTTGCAAGACTGAGAATTGGGAACTGATTATGCAGTTATTGCTTCTCTTATAATATTGTTGAACATATATTTTTATGAAACGTCAAATTTGATTAAATAATAATATCGATCGATCGATCTTTGACGAGCTTTTTACCCTGGTGCACCGAATGCATGAATTTAAAGGTGCTACTAGATTGGCATTTAGGGCCCACCCTTATTGAAATAGCTAAATGCAACCGCCACTTCTAATCCAACAATCAATTTTCTGGCATTTCCGGTCTGTGGAAATCCCTTTCATTTCCTAGCTTCCCTAAAAACTGCAATCTTTAAAAATTTAAATGCAACATTAATCGCCATCTTCGGTCTTCTTGAAACACGTTCATCTTTTGTCCTTTCCTCAATCCTCCTTATCCTCCTCTTTCACTTTCACTTCCTGTAACCCCCTGCGTACTAGTGGCATTCCTGCCTTGTTTGTGGTGAAATGAAAAAAAAATCTGTCTCGTTCATACAGTCATACGACGTTGAGACACCGGTTCTCGTACGATCACCACAATTAAGCAACGTCAAACCTGGTCAGTACTTAGATGGGTGACAGCTTGGAAATACCAGGTATCGCAGTATATATAATAACTGCTTAGAATTGGAAACCGGAGAGTCACATTCCGATTCCAGTCGGGTTCGTTATATTCACTTACGCGCAAATACCCTTCGAAAAGGTATGAATCCACATATTCTCCCCTGCTATGGGTTAATTAGTAGAACTTGTACAAGTAAATCATTATCTCCAAAATATTCTTACAATCTAAAAATATTTTCTGGCTTGAAATAACCTGCAAAAGCCTGATAAACCGTAAAAACAAATCAGTATATATATATATATATATATATATATATATATATATATATTAGTGTGTGTGTGTGGTATCAAATTAGATATTCATTTATCTGTTCCTATTCTGAGTGTCGCGGAGATTACGTCCATTTATGTAATGTCCACGAAACTATGAACATTTAATTTTATTTATTACTATTAATGATCTCTCTCTTGATATTAAGCATTATAAGTGCAAAAACCGTTTGTCTTGAGAGCATTATCTTTCAGAAATACCCTTTAAAAACCTGCAGTATCTATCTATCTATCTATCTATCTATCTATAGATAGATTGATTGTAGCTATTGCAGTTTTTTTTTTTAATATACTAGTTGTTAGGAAGAACGGAATGTTACTCTCATTAAAGGCCAGATTTATTTTGTTTCCTTTGGGTTACAGTGTTGTAATGAATGTAATTAAACTGACCGAACATCAGGCTTTGCGTTTTAAGTCATATGCAGTAGCACAACTCTTAAGCTAATTATGGAAATCAGCTTAAACATCACTTGATATTTGTGACATTAGCGTAACAAGTCAGTGGTTGGAGATGAGGGTGAAGACTATAAACTCCAAAATTAAAACCCACGTGCCAAATTGATTAGTCTCATTTCTAATGTTTATTCCAAACTATAACAAAAGGCCAGTTCCGCCATTACGAAATCATATTTATTGCTAATTATAGTTAAAACTTATTAAGTATTACCTATAACCTATAACATATATCTGCTAGCCGAATTTCTGTTGAGGGCAGTAGATAGAAACCTAAAAGCGAGTTTCTTATTTATTTGTGACCGCACAACCTCAAGTGAATTATCATCTGTCTTTTTGGCCGCATCTGGTGCTAGTATTCTGCGTACAAATGTACTAAGTTAGGAATTGCTGGTTTTCAAGGTCTTCTTTTAAAACTGATTTTTACGAGCTTTCTATCTTTTTAGCATAGAGTATATTCGTTGGCTCACGTTATATATTTAATCACCAGTCTGTATGTCTGCATAATCTCTTGTATCATTATATCCTATTACATTTACTTCTTATCTCATCACTCATAATCAACCTGTCTGTCCTTCCAACATCTTTCATTCTTTCTTTCTCATCTACATTAATCTCCTTTATTTCTCTCTTTCTCATTTTTACCAATTTTCTCCCTTTCTTTCTTTTCTATGCGAATTTTCTTTCTTAATTACAGCCATTTTCTTAATTATTTTGTCTATATTTTTTACCAGTTTCCTTTCTCGTTTTTATCAACTTTCTTTCGTAACTTCTTTCTTTCTCATTTATATCAGTTTTCTTTCTTTCTTTTTTTTTTTCTGGATTTCTTTCTTTTTCTTTCTTTTCTATATTAATTTCTTTCTTTCACATTTACATCGCTCTTCCTTATGAATCTCTCTTTTTAATTTTTTAACAATTTCCTTTCATTTCTTTCTTTCATAACAACTTCCTCCCTTTATTTCTGTTTCTTTCTCATCTATATCCACTTCCTTTCTTTCCTATTTACATCAGTCTTCATTTCTTTTTTCTCATTTTTTACTAATTTCCTTTTTCTTTCTTTCTCATCTATATCAACTTCCTTCATTTCTTTCTTTCTCATCGATATCAATTTTCTTTCTTCCTGTTAGCTATCGACTGGACGATTTAACAGTTTACCTGTCTAACAAACGACTGACAGTATCTGATGTCCGTACGAATGTACTTATTTCTTATTTATTGTCACTCGCTTCAAGTTCTTTATTTTCGTTTCCACTGTCCAAAATAACTCTGTTCATTCATGTTTACGCCCAACTGTTCGTCTGTAGAGAAATATCGATCGATAATCTACATTTACTAGTTAAAAATATCGAATACACATTTTCCTATTAATCTCTGGGCTACTGACCCTAATCAGTTTATCATTACCTGCTTTACTTATTCCTTACAGTTTAAACATATGAAACAGGCTTACGTCAGTTAAAAAGGAGTGACAGTTTTCTTATTCCAGCCTTAAGAACAATGGCGTAAAATTACTTCTGCAAGCAGAAAAAAAACTGATTTAAAATTTGAAAATAATTAAACTGTGAATGAAATGAAACAAGGAAAAGGTTAATCCATATTATACTTATTTCCTTTCTGTAAAGCTTATCCAAGCTATGATTGCCAAGAAAATCTTGATTTAAAGATCCTTGTCTGGGAAATGATGACTAAACGACTCTTTATTTTACCTGAAAGGTGATTAGATAAAAAAAAAGTTTGTTGAACCGTGGCGAGATAAACGTAGTTTCAATAACTAAGTAGTTTTCAGAATCGGGCTTGATAAATTTTATGAGTGACATCCATTTAAAATACAATAAACACAATTAATACTAATAGTAATAATGGTGGCGCAGCGAGTGCCACTTCCGGTTGAAATTTATAAAATATTCTATTAAAAGTTTTTCAGGAAAATAGGTTTCTAGAGTCCAGTAACTGTTACTGCTCTTTCCAGTATTAAAAGGGGTTTTCTTAACGTTTTATCTGAAGTAGTCAACATCTTCATTATAACATTATTTTCTCGTAGTTATATGTGAAATTCGTTTAAGTTGTTGCTGCTGTTGAAAGTCCTCAAGTGATGTCGTAATTATTTGATACAGTTGTTTGTATGTGTTTCTGTAGTGCAAGTCCGCAAGATTCGAAGAAAATGGTCCTCTACATACTTCGCGCACTCAAAACTATTTTTAACAATCGATCTGAAAAAGCGGTTGTATGCAGCTGACAATTTATATATTTCTGAACGAGCTGAGCGACAAGCATGACATCCAGATGAAAGTCTACCTGACGAGTTTATTTAAGTACATGACTGGAGATTTGGTTAATTTTTTGACTTCGTAGCGACTAAACTACCTCTAAAGAAGCATATTCTATATTCAATTTCCTTATCTTCTCTACTAAATTCATTAGAACGTCTCTATATAACGAGGAATTTGGGGTGTTTAGCCTTTACTAATTCCATATCCTGGAATTTTATGATGGATTTCAGGTCGGTGTCATTACTGCTTTCATTCCATTTCTTGAAACACCTTGTTGTGGACATTGATTTTTCTTCTTTTTTTTTTGTTTGTTCAAGATCATTCTTTTTCCAACTAAGAATAAACAGAAAATCGACAATATGATACAAATAGAAGAATGAAACAGGTTTATTTGGGTTTATTCAATTAATAAAGTACAAACTATTATTAAGCAAATTTCATTTCATGGTCTTCTCTGTGGGAACCAAGTATAATGCATACCGCGTATTACCATGACACAGGAATATCTGGTTTATAAGTAGGGGAAATCAGGCTGCTAATACATTGTATCTTATTTCTCTCGTTTCGTTTCAACTCTTTTTTATTGTTTTTTTTTTTTAACGATTTAAAAACATTCTTTCTTAGATGAGGCAAAAGAAAGACTTAATTAGATTGGGGAAAAAAAGAAGATTACTCGTGTAGAAAATATAACCAATAACGTCTTTTTAACTGTACGATTAAACTAGTATTAGAATAGTGTACAATTATTGCTACAATACACTAACCTTGAAAACCAGTAACTCAGAGCAGTTTCTTTACAAGAAGTCATTTGCAAACTTAGCAAAGGGTTCAATGTTACAAAGAAATTTCTTTTTAACCCTAAAACGAAGAGTGGGGCTGCCTATTAAATGATAACACGAAACGTGAATTTTCATTTTATTTACTCTAATATACAGCCCCCGTAGAGCTCTGATCGGATACGTGGACCTTGCATCATGTCTGCGATGTGTAAGAGACTGTCCAATCATATCTATGGCATTTGTTTATATATTCATCTGTCCAAAAGATTTTTTTATCACATATGCACATATCTGTCAAGACCGCGGGTATTCACCTATCAAAGTCACCATTGACAACGGCAAATCACCGATCTCTGCATCCGGCTGGGTTCATTACGGATTAACTTTGCACTTGCTTTACTTTGGTAGTCTGGCGTGAAATTGAGGCCAAGCCTATTCCGGTAACACGCCACAACACAATCTGTAACAAACTATATTACAAAGTCTATATTTCTCTTCTTCTCTGCGCCGTGTCCATTAAAGACGTTGGCGATCATGTTTCTCCACAACTTCCTGTCCTTTGTAACTCTTAATAAATGTTACTTTTTTGTTATCTTTCCTAAATCCATTTACTCAATCTCACTAGTCAGGTTGTACGTTGCTTTTTACTATCCCTCTTGCCTTTAATCTGTGCCGTGAGTATCAAATTTTCCAAGCCCTCTTTCCACATTATGTGCCCTAGAAATTTTAACTGCCTCTTCCTGGTGTTAAGTATAATTACCCTTTTTGTTTCCATTTTATCTAAAAGTGGATGGAAAACGAAGAAAAGTTCTTCGATCCTGGGACAGACAATTAAACAACCAGATCTTACATTGGTCCACAAAGTACTTGAATTAATCAAACTGTCATAGCGTTACTTAATTTCACTGGTCAAGACAAAGTCTGAATTCAAATTGCGCCATTGTTGGCTTAATTCATTGCATTCGTTATATTAACAAAAGCTAAGTCTTTGGTCTCTGTTTCGGGAGTTTGATTTTTGAATAAAAATAAGTCACCATTATGTTGCAGGTAACACCTCTTTGGTTGTGATGTGTATAGACATTTTTATATTAAATATCTTTGGGCTCCTAGAACATTTATCCCGAAAACAATATTAGCGGACTTAAAACAAACGATAATTAATGCATTTATTACCAAAAATATTTGCATGTGTACAGAATTGAAATAACAGAAAAAAACATTGAAACTAGCTATGAGAATGTGTGTGTGTGTGTGTGTGTGTGTGTGTGTGTGCGTGTGAGAGAGAGAAAGAGAGACAAAGCGTGTGAGAGAGAGAGAGAGAAAGAGAGACAAAGCGTGTGAGAGAGAGAGAGAGAGAAAGAGAGACAAAGCGTGTGTGATAGATTACAAAGGTCAACAGAGGACCAAGGAAGCGAAAGCGCCCCATCGGCAGCGTGCTTTATCTACGTTCGACTACAACTGGGAGCAAGATTTAAAAAGAGGAAGGTGATGGAATTTGTTTTATTTTTTTAGGCCTAAAGAGCGCTCTGTAACAGGCTTTTTTTGGCAAAGCTAAGTGAGGTAATCCACATTGCCCAGGCAGATGTAAGTGGCTCAACAAAACGATATCAATGATTAAGCGACATTTTCAATGACAAAATATGTCGGAAGTTCTGAGATGTGCAATATGCAAATGAGAAGCCAAAACATTCTCGAGTCATATTGTTAAATAACCTCATCAGATCGAGACTTTCACATGGATTTCATACATGTCATCAAACCCGTTGAGAAATATCTAAACTGTCAGCTGTATACAACCGCTTTCTCAGATCAATGATTAAGAATATCTAAGCAAGTGAAACGTGTGGGTCTTGGCAAAGACCACACTTCTTCGAAACTTGTGGACTAGCGCTACAGAATCACAAACAATGAAATGTATCTAATAACAGAAACATCACTTGAGTAATTTCAAAAGCAGTAACAACTAAAATGGATATTACATGTTACTCGGAGATAAAATAATAGCATAATTCTGAAGTTCCACACTAATTCAAACAAAAGGTTAGGAAGGAAGCCCTTCACCCCCAACATCAATACTAAAAAGAACGATAACAGCTACTGGAATCGATGAACCTATTTTCCTGAAAAGATGCTTGAAGAGAAAGATTTTATAAATTTCAACCGATAGGAATACTGGTTGATCGGTTAATGAATGTCGAATATTTCCTTATAAGGATATGGATATCATTATCATTAACATTTATTATATATATATATATATATATATATATAATGTGGACTGTCTGTTTCATGCTTAAACGTAATCGTCAGGCCATGTGCGTTGTTTTGGCTTGATTATTTATGGGTACGTCTATTATATTATTCTAACGGTTATTGGGTGGAGGGTAACGGTTGATTCAAAATAATTGTGGATTCGAATGAAGTTTTGTGGCTATTTTATAGTCGTATTTGCTAACTTTATAATTGATTGTTTTCCTGTTGTCTGTTATTATTACGTTTACTTGTGTTTATATGTGCATTCTTAGTTTTTTTTAAATTTTATTTGTTATTTATTATTTTTTGTTCGTTTTTAGTTTTCCATTTTTAAGTAACGTAGTGAAAATCACACACACACACACACACACACACAATTCTTTATATTACGGTTGCTTTTGAACTGTGAGCTAACTTTTTAAACAAAATGGGGAAGTGTTCTCATTGGACATTGAATTAAAATTAATTGAATATGACATGACAAACTGTAATATGAAGCCAACATAATCTGGTATATATCATTTAGAATATGACATACGTTGGAGATATTGCAAATGATTTTATCCGATTAGCATTTAAAGGTGCAGTAGAAACAAAATGATTAATTCGTTCAAATAACATCGTATATAGTAAGCAACATTGTAAACACAATTCTTATTTACATATCCTGAACGTCATTTGTAGTTCTCCTGCTTTTTAATCATGACTTCGTCGATACCATAATGACAATAAGAAATTACTTGATTGAATTTACTGTTATCCAACCAAAGAATTCAATGATATAACAACCATATGGGTGCCATGAACGGCGTCAAACTTGTTCAGAAATATCTAAACTGTCAGCTGTATACAATCGCATCCTAAGATTAATAGTGAAAAAATGCTTTCAGCGAGTAAAACCTGAGGGTTTGGGCGAAGATCACCCTTCTTTGAACATTGTGGATTGGCGCTACAGAGTCATAAATAAAGAATTGTATCAAATAACAGAAACCACATCACTTGAGGACTAGCAACAACTAAAATGGATCGCACATGTAACTCGAAGAGAAAATAATGACACCATGTCTATGCTTCTTCAAATAAAAGGTTACGAAGGAAATCCCATCAATACTGGAAAGAGCGATAAAAGGTACGGGACTTAAAAACTTTTTTTTCTAAAAATTCTTTTAAGAGAAATATTTTATAAATTTCAACCAGAAGCAATACCGACTGCGCAGTCAATTAATGTCACTTTCTTCCTTGCAGGGAAATGGCTAATATTGCCATTACCATTGTGAAAAAGATATAAAAAGGGTTCCTTTTTTCGTTGGGATCGGTTATACCTAATCTCTGGGCAAGACACGTTACAAATGGAGCGAGCCTGATTCTACATCACTACACTAAAAAAAAAAAAGTAAGGCCGTGGGTTACCTGGCCATAGTGACTGGTCATTTTTCTTTTTGTTCGTAAGTAGACGCATGACATCACACCACTGTAAGAAGAATACGAGACTAAATGTTTATTTAATACTAGACTCCGTCAAATTAAAGTCGGCCGAATCAAGGGTATGTGATTTCGAATCTTTCTTCGAACGTTCGATCTTCTTACGAGGGTGTAAGGGATTCTCTATCCCCACTCATAGGTTGGGCGTTTATATAACTTCGTGTTATCTGGTTGTTTTATGCATGTGTATATTCTAAGTTCACTTCCTTGTTTATGTTTTTGTGGTCCAATTATGTACTTGGAAGATTTGAGATTACCTTTTAGGTTAACTCTCAGGGCTCCAAGGTCTTTTGACTTTCTGAAGTGACATCAAGTACGAATCAAAAATTTAGAGGTTCTTTGGAGAACAATCGTTTATCAACATGGTGCCTATTTCAACTAGATAAATTAGTTATTCAACATTTCAGAAGCGTTTTATTCATTTCCTATAAAGTGCGTCATTTCATATGTGACAACCTAATAAATAAGTTATTTAACATTTCAGAAGCGTTTTATTCATTTCCTATAAAGTGCGTCATTTCATATGTGACAACCTAATATTAATATAGATGACAAATGAAATTAATACGGTGCGAACAAACTTAAAATTAACAGCAGAAAAAGAATAGATCTTGATAAGATATTCCTGCATGAGTTTTCTGAAAAGAAAACTGTTTTTCATTACTTGTGTGCAGGGAATGTCACTGACTAGCGAAATCGAGGTTAGTTAAAATAAACAAAAAACAAAACAAATCTATTGTATTTGGCATGTGTTCACAACATACTTCTGACGATAAATAAAGACAATGAGCGTATATTTTGGTTAACAAATTAAAGAATTGGGATTTTGTCAACATTTTTATTTCTTAACACAAAGATTACATCTAAAAGAAACAAAGATTCGACACCATGTTTTCTTTTCAGTTAAGTTCATTTGCCAATGTTTATGTTGGAAGTTTAAGGAAAACGACGATAGTTCTCGTTAACATCAGTTGATTACAATGTTTGTCGATACTTCAACAAGAATAACAAGTATTCTAGATAAGACAGCGTAAGGGTCTAATTGCGGTGTAATGGTTAACAGGCTGGTCACACCGATCACTACTATCGATTAGTGAGTTCGATCCTCTCTGGGTATCTCATGTTTACGAAACTGTACCAAAACTTCTATGTATCATGTTCCTTCAGGACGTTGGCAATCATGGCTCTCCACAATTTCCTGTGCTTTGTAGCTCTTAATAAATTTTGTCTTTTTCTTATCTCTTCTAAAACTTGTTCCGCCACCCATTTACTCAAGTTCGCTAGGTAGGTTTTGCGTTGTTTTCTACTGTCCCTCTATGCAGTGAGTATCAAATTTTCCAAGCCCTCTTTCCTCATTATGTGTCCAAGAAATTTCAACTATCTCTTCTTGGTGTTAAGTATGTTTGTTACTCAAACGAGCACTCGTTTGGCACTTTTGTAATGCCAACGGATACTCGTTGTCACTTTCGTAATGCTCGTTGTAGTAGAGACTTTGTAATTGCAGATACAACTATAGTAACGCCGTTGAACAATGCTGGTCTCGGACGCCTTCGAATATCACTCGCACTATTAGTACTTGCTCGATAATACTCGCTCGAATAGTAATCCGTATAATAATCCGAATAGAAAGGTAGTATAGTGAATAGAGAATAGCGACCCGTATAGTAATAGAGGATAGAGTAAAAATAGCGATACGAATAGTAATAGAGGATAAAATAGAATGAACGTTTGTTAGTTTTCAGTTACTTCCTATATAAATGTGTTTCCTCTATGGTCACGTGGTCTACTTAATTCAATAATGGGATAATCTGTGTTTGCTCACTGGCGATCTTTGTTTAAACACAAGTGTCGGCAGCGACACTTTATTCCTATATAACAAGTATATAACCGTTTTGTTTCTATTTTTTCTAAAACTTCATCGTTGCTCACATGTTCGGCCCATGGTATTCTCTGCCTCCTTCTGTAGAACTACATTTCTGTTACTTCAAGTCTCTTCTTCATCTTTGAGGAGATTGTTCGGCATTCACACATATAGGAGGACTGATATTATATAACAGTTCAGTACTCTTTTCTTTGTTTCTAACAATGTTTTTTTGTTGTTTCTTAATACTTTGCATAGAATTTAAGCTTATTTCATAACCAGATAAGACCGTTTTTCAAGTACGTCCACTGATTGATGTTCGTTCTTCTTAATCGAAATTCTGAATAAACCTGCAGCTGCGATAAGTCGGGAGGTAACTGATAACTTCAATCTGGACACTGGAGTCTCGTTCACAAGTAGGACACACATTTGTAACCATTGGGGATGAAGTAAAGAGAATTTGTACCTTATTGACTATGCGTTTCCGCTCAGCTTTCACATTTATCCTGGCTTTTATTTTATTGATACTTTTGTGATTTCGTTCCGCGACAAAGGGTTGTTTTGGGCAATGCTCTCCTGGGAGTTATCAATGAGGAAGTATTTGAGGGAGGACTTCGGACAGGCAGTCATTAAAATGTTTCTTCTTCTCATTATCCATGTAGTAATTCTAATTGTAATAAATATAGCTATCTACCGTAATTTCTCGAAAATAAAACGTATTTTTTTACTGTATATTTCAGGTGACAGTAGGTGTGCGTATTATAAATAGGTTTAAACAAAAATATTTTTTCCGTTATTGATTTATATTAATAAATACGTACTTGTTCTAAAATTAAAAAGGTATTATCCCAATTTTCATTTTCAATCCAACAATAATAATTGTAACATTTTTTGTCAATAAATTTGTTTATCAGTAACCGCATTTTTTATTTGTCGAAAAAATAAAAAAAAATCTATAAAAAGGCCAATTTCGAAGAAAAGAGGATATCAAGTTAACAATTTATTGAAATTTTAATTTTCATCATGATCATCACCATTTTCTGTTATAGAATTAATATCTAAATTGTCATTAAACAAATTATCATTCACAATATTATTTTCGTCTTGTTCAAAATTATCTTTGGCCTCTTCATTCTCTTGCCAAATGATATCATCTTCAGAGTCATCCATGGCTGTCGTAAGACAACACTTCTTGAAACCTGTCTTTATAACATCTTCACTGACGGAATCCCAACTCTGTTTTTTTCCTTTTGCCACCAGCAGTAAAACTGGGAACACCAGAAAACATCCAGTCATTCCATTTTTTTACGCATCTCTTGTTTAAATGAACGGTTGCAGACAACATCTATTACTTAAAGTTGGCCAGTCATTCCCCCTGGTATAATAACAAGATCAGTTCTCTTCTCCTGAAGTATATTCTTCATGCAAGGCATCTTATGGCAAGAACCAACATACGTCTACTTCTTGCAAATTCTGTTCTGTGTTTACACCAAACATTCAGCAGCCAGTCTTTTGTGAGATTCTCATCCATCCACCCTTTTATTTATCAGGAAAACCGCGGATAATTTTCGACATCATTTTAGCCGCTTAGTTTCGATTTTATTCTTTATGTCAAGGTCGACAAAATGTCTTCGTAATTATTATTTTATTTTATTTATTTATTTTTTTTTTGACAATATATATATAGATGCGTATTATACATAGGCGGTAGATATATTTTTTAACTTTTGGATCATTTGCTCGGGTACGTATTATTTATTAGTGCGTATTATTTTCGAGAAATTACTATAATTGTGGCATATAAAAAAACCCGTTGACATGTTTTTATAAATCATTTTCAGAAATGTAAGAATCCTCGAATGAGTAATGGGCTGCTATAAATTTAATAGCAAGCGAGGGGAACCAGTTACGAATTCGGTTCTGGTTGGCTAAAGTCGATTAGGAAAGGCATAGACATAAGGGATTTGTCATACCACAAGTTATTTTGACATTATTATTATTTATCTTGTTCTTGCCACAACTGAAAAATGAATAGTAGACGGAAAGTGGTCCAAACCTTTTTTTTTTTTTTTTTGCAAAAGTCATTTCTACAGAAAAATGTCATATTCAGGAATGAACATTCACATTTGCGATAAAACATTAAAAAGTTGTGTGTGTGTGTGTGTCTGTGTGTGTGTATGGAAATAAAAACAAAACACGCGTTTGGTCCTCTGAGAGACTTTATCAGAGCAAATTCAAGGATTTTAGTTAGTAACAAGTAATTATATACAAGAGCAAAAGTCTTCTGTGGAGTAAATAACACACCCGGTAACGCAAATGAACTAGGCAAGACGCCTTAAATAAAGAACTCCAAGTTAGTCAAAAGGAGTCCGCCGCTGTCAGGCAGTTCGCTGTCTGGTTCGCGACAAGAAAAGACCTCTGTCTACGGACGGAGGATGACTCAGTCGGGCTCTGTCTTCGGATAGACTCGGTTGAGAAAAACAGACCAGTACTATATCCGAGCCGGCTTTTGCGGGGCTAGGTAAATTTTGACCAGTGGCTCGGGTGGAAACACTCGGGTTCCCCACAGTAAACTTGACCTTGTGTCACATCTAGTCCGCAGTGGAACGACCAGTAAATACCAGTCCGTTGGAGTCGGGCAGTTAGCTGCCAGGCTCGCGACAGACTTGTCGAACTCTTTGCCTTCGGGAGATAGACAAACTCGGACCCGTGTATGGGGTGATCTACGGGAAATTTTTGCCCGAGTCTATGGGCTCGGAAGCTCCCCACATGAAATCGGCCTTGAGTCACATCTTGCCTGGTGAGGAGGTTGGTAAATACTAGTCCGCTGGAGTAAATCGGAGAGAATGCTAGTGACGTCACGGCGAGTAGCCTAAGCAAGACATAATATTGTAACCGCTAGGAGCGATTTATATCGGAATGTTATTGGCTTTTAAAATATTTTAAATTTTAGAACGCTCATAAATATTTATCAGGTTGGTCGAAAAGTCACGTAAGCTATGAAGGACGTGAAGTGATGCAATTCAGTGTCTAATAAAAGAAAGTAAGTGATGTCTTTGAATATTTTAATTGAAATTATTAATTAAATTATTTAAGTTTGTGGTTAATTTGTATGTTCCATATTTTAAGTAGCATAAGGTTATGAATTTAACCGTTTTCTTTTAATTGTTAACATTTATGTTATGTATGTTAGCTTGGGAAAGTAATAAGACTGTCAGGAATGGACATATTGGAAAATATCCGGGGCGCAGATTTATATTTCGTTAAGATTCGATAACGGCACTCGCAAGAATTTTCCTTTTTTTTTAAATTTTTTCTTTTAATACGTGTGGCATTTTTTAGATCAAATTTGTGGTTGAATTTATTTCTATTTATAACTAATGCATTTAGTATATTATCGTGTATAAGTTCACTTTTGTGTTCATAGATACTTTTTTTTAAAAATTTGTTACAAAATAAGATCAATCCTTGCATTTGTCTCTCAAAGGACGAATCACGTCGGCTAAGATAAGTTTTCGTTTTGTCTTCATTCATATTGTCGATATACTCTATTTTTACACGCACACACATATGGTCAAAATACGATCAACAAGGTTTATTCCGGGAGGTAGCGCATTTAACAGTGATTTTGAGCTTAGTTAAAATAAACAGTCATGCGGAGCTCAGTATCAAGAGATAGAGCGATAATTATTAGTAGCTAAAATAAAATGATTCATTTATCTTTCTTTCCGTCTGCACCCCCAGTTTCATGGAAGTTTCAACCACTCCTCAGCAGATTTTATTGTGTTTATTTTCAGATCCTATTTTCTTTGCTCTATAAGCAAAACCTTTATTTTCATGCTGACAAATTACTTAAAAAATATTTCTGCTAATGACGTAAAAGGGACTTTGAAACATTAACAGAAATATTTTAGAAGTTTTCGTCATCTTAAAACTAGTGTTTTTCCAGAGACAAAAAATTGATGTGCAGTTAAATTCACTTCATAATAAATTCTACTGAAGATGGGATTGGAACTCGAAATACAGCTTGTTGAAAACTAAGTGAACATATATTGCTTGAAATTTTCTATATCAAATATCAATATTAGAAAGAGCGCTTATAGATACAGACAGTGTGGACATAGGAATCTATTGCGGGTGGCGGCATATTGACCCGCAAACAGATATTGGAAACAGATGATGACAAACAACGTGAAGACTTGAGCAAAAAATATATTGTCAAGTTTATTTTTGGTGAATAAAATAAGGCTCCAGTGCACGAGGCAAAAAATATATCTGCATGTTCATGTAGAGGGTGAAAAGAGCGTTGTCCGGAAAAGGACAGTTTTGTAGCCGTTGAGAATTGTTGTCTTGAAAAAGACAGTTTGTACTTGTTGCTGCTGGCGAGTATGACTGGCTGGAGCTGGAAGCCTGCTGGAGATGTCTAGCTGGTTGGAGCGGTGGCCAATGGCTGGCTGGCTGGAACTGCAGGTGCTGATGGCTGGAGCCGTGGGACGGCTAGCGACTGCTACTGGAAAAGATACTACACTATGATCTTCGTCATCTTGTCCACGGAATACTGCTTTTGTGTTTTGATGCCTTTTTATAAATCAACTGCGTGCTGATTGTCAATTTTACGCTTCAATGTGAAATCCATACCTGGGTTTGAAACGTGAAACTGACAGCATGCAGTGTTGATTTCTATGTCCATACTCTCCCCCCTCTGTCTCCCTTATACACACACACACACACACACACACACACACACACACACACACATTATATATATATATATATATATATATAACGTTATTTTCGTCGGTACACTATGATTGCAAGTTACTATATTTAGTAGGACTTCACGATCTAGGCCGGTTGTTTTTAATTTCACTCTGTAAAAAAATACAAAGAATAATTCAAACACGTGTGCCCGCTAAAAACAACGTTTTTAGTAATGAGAAATAATGTTGGGTAAAAAACATTTCAAAAATACTGTTGTTTACGTTTCGAGTTTGAGAATGAATCTAGCAAATATAGACCCGACAAGCCCCAACTAGATATGTTTTTTTGCCTCAAATAGGCAATTCAAACATTGTTTTCTCAAGATGGACTTCCGTGTTTATGGGAGTGGCTAATCTTATGGAAAAAGAGATACAAATTCGATTCCTGTCGGAAGTACAATTTTTCTTCCCGATTTAGGTCGATTGTTATTAATTTCACTCTTTAAGAAGAAAAAAAAACACTGATAGCAGCTCAAATAGATGTTCCCACTAAAAATAACATTTATGGCCATAAGACAACCTTTTATACTCCGAAAATAAATCCTTTTGATTAGTTACTTTTTGTAGGGATAGTTATCGTCGTCATCGAATATCGGTTTGCTGGCACGAAAGTGAAAGTTTTTATTCATTTGTACATTTCTCCAGTAGTAATCACATGACTAATTTTCTTTCTTTCTTTCTTTCTTGTCAGAACATGTTTTATCTAATATGAAATACCAAACAAAGTTAACGTATTCAATGTTATTTAACTGTTTTTAGTTTGTCTCTTTTTTTTTCATTTTTCTTTCACTCTGTTCTTTTTGTTATATCAATATAGACAAAACAAGAGATGTATTTTATATTTAGACAATTGATCGGCTTTAACAGAAATGACTAATCAATTCCAATAACACTTGTCTGTCGTTCAGTCCAATCTACCAACGATTCAGTCTACATGTGTCTTACTAAATATTTGTATGAATTTAAGGAAGGGACAAAAATACACTCGTCTCTGGTTTACTAAATGAACAGAAGATTTAAGAAAAGAAAATCTCTTCCATTGTTTACTTATTAAATGAATATACTCAAGTATTAAAGTCGAGTCGACGGAGATTATTTGACCTCCCTCACTGCATAAACGTCATACCGCCACTGCATCGTACGTTGTGTTATTCTTTACATATTAAATTAGGATACTTAAAACAAAAGACGCTTTGACTCCTCGTCTAAAGTAATTACAAAACAAGGTGGTAGTTTTCGTTTATGAGCAATTAAAGTAAAACAAATAACCAATAATCCTATTAGACTTGTTAATTCTTGTATATTCGCCGAGTGAATTAGTGTGTAACCGAGAGAGAGCCATGAAAGAAAGATGTATTCTTCCATTGCATTTCCCCCGATATAGGCATTACTAATTCCGTGGTATAATAACGCTGTAATTCACAGACGGAATGGCTAAAATGAAAAGGAATGACAAACTTGCTTTATTCGCAGAGATACATTTATACTACTAAGACATGCACAAATCTATATATACACGCAGAGAAATTACATCATATATATATATATATATATGCAGTAAAGCAAAGTGTAAGGAGAAACAAAAAGGAAGGGTCTTGCATATAATAAGTAGATACTCCTGTGTCTGAGGAAGCCATGTTTTGGACGCCAGATTCAAACGGACCAGATCCATCTATGTCCCATGCGTGGACATATTCCACAAACGGGAAACAGCAAGTCTTGGGTTTTGACTGCGAGCTGGAGTTTCATTCTATATCTGGGAAAGGTATATTCACAAAAGGAAACTGCACCATAGGCTTGTAAGCTGCAGTGGGAGAAGGTAGATATACCCTCTGTCCGGGCCATGGGGAGCACGAGCTAAAGAAAGCAACCTTTTCGCCTGGCTGCTGTAAACGAGCTGAAATTGACTGCCGCTATTGTCACTGTGTGGAGTGACGTCATTAAGTGGCCGTCAAGTGACCCACGTGACTTATTTCCACCAAAGGTAGATAAACGCGTTCTGTATCCCTACACGTGCTTTATTTCTAACAATCAAAGGTGCCTTACTATGGAGTAACTGTTAGCAAGCTGGTCTTGGGTGTTGTTACTACTGAATAGTAAGTTCGGTCTACACTAAGTACACCATAACTGCAAACTTCTGCCAAAATTAGGCTACACATACTCATATAGCGAAATATACCTTCCAAAAGCTAAACAAAGTATTAAAAAACAGAAAAATATCGTTAGAAACAAAGAAAATATTATTGAACTGTTAGGTAATATCAGTTCTCCCATATGGCAGTGAATGCTGAACAATCTCCTCAAAGATGAAGAAAAGACTTGAAGAAACAGACGGATGCTGAGAGCGCCATGGAACGAACGATGAAGTTTTAGAGAAAATAGAAACACAAAAGTGACTTATAACTATCATCAGGAAGTGACAGTTGAAATTTCTAGGGGACATAATGAGGAAAGAGGGCTTTGAAAATTTGATACTCAGAGGACAGATTAAAAGCAAGAAGGACAGTGGTATAACGTATAACTTACCTATTCTTGAAACTCAAAGCAAAATATACTGCGAAGAACTGTTTTCAAATGTATTAGTAAAGGAAAGTGAGAAGACTTCTTAGAATTAATGTTTAGTCCTTTTTTCTCGCTTTTATTTACTACCTTCTTTAGGAAGTCCTGTAGTACTAGTTTCATAACAAATTTTAAACCAAATCATTCTAACTTTTTCGGTAAAACAGATTCAAATAAACCTTCCCATAAGACAGAAGATACGAAAAATAAAGTGTATTTCCAGTCTTTTATATATATATATATAAAATAGTAGCCGAGTGGTTAGAATGTTCGCTTTCTGACCATGAAACCTGGGTTTGAATCTGATTTGTCAGGAAGAAGACTTCATGATGTTATCAGTCAGGAGGAGGGGCGTGCGGCACCTTTGAAAAGTGACTGAAAACCATACCACGAGTTGACCCAAAGCTTGTGAGTGAAATTGGGTAAACGGAACACTTAGGGGACCGTCGATAGTTGTGCTAGCACAAATTCACAAGTCATCGTGACCGAGGGTTTGAATGTGCCGGACTTGTTCAGATTGCTGATCATGCTAGATAACAAATTCTCTCCCAGAAACTGTGACTAAGGTCTGCTCAGGATAGTTGCAGTATAAACCACAAGTGGGCTCTGTGGATGTTGAACAAACACAAATATGCCTGAGCGAGCGTCTGATTGGCTAGCCGCCCTAGTAGACGGGTATCCTGGAATACGAGTGGCCAGCTATATATATATATATATAATATATATATATATATATATATATGTCATCCACAGACACTGTTTTGCTGTTTCACAGCTCATCAGTGTGGCTAGACGTCCGGTTACCTCTAGCTAGGATCGAAACCCGACTGAATTGGCGTCAGTCGGAACTTCTACCAGTAAGCTCACGGCAGGGATGAAGGCGAATTTTAGCGTGTTTATTTTTAGATTTAGATAAACACACAGTGACTGACAGTGACTCAATTCTGCCGAAGAGTCATGCTATATTAGCTTAAATAGTCACTGTTTATAAACTCACACCTCAAACCAAAGAGCTCAAGCGAAATTAATTTTTCAGGAGCCAATATTTTTATCGTCCACAGACAGACTGTTTCGCTGTTTCACAGCTCATCAGTGTGATATATATATTGTTTATCCGTAATGTAAAAATTTAGGGTATAATGAAGTAATTAAACCTAATCTCCAGTACCCTAATTATTTCATATTTAACGCGGAACAAAAGTCTTGTAAAATATTTAAAAATAGAAGTGTAGATCAGTCTGACAAACCCAATGAATCGAAATATATTATTCTACTTACCAACTCTATCACAACTACATTTTAAAATAATTTACTTAAGCTCACCATAAAATTTGTTCGGACTACTTCTAAAGCAATAAACGTCTTAATAATAAGATAAAACTAAAAGGAGTTATTTATTCTATCACCGGTAATAATTGTTTCAAGGAATGCATAGGAGAAACCTTGAGGAATTTAAATAAAATACTATATGAACACAAAAGGGATTTTTTACAAAACAACATGCACAACGTTTCAGTTGCTCACCCTAATGAGTCTGACGATCATAATTTCGATTTAAAAATTGCTACTTTAATTAAAAGAGAAAGTCATCCACAGAAAATTTGCCTCCAAGTTCTTAGATTTTAACTTTCATGGCAGACCTTCTATTATAACAATGTGAGGTACTTAATAACAAAAGTGATAAAAGCAAAAAGAAACTAAATGAAATTAGCAAGACTATATACTCAAACACATCTGAAAAAGACGTTAATTTAAAATGTCAGCATCCCTTCCTCACTTCGTGCGCATGTGTAGTTACATCAACGAAAAGTTCACTTTAGACCGATGAAGTCCAAAAGGATGAAACGCATCACACACACACACACACACACACACACACACACACACACACACACACACACACACTTTCTAAAAAAAGAGATGGATTTTTTTATTCATTAATCGGACAAATTTTGTTACTTAGGCGTTATTTTTAGTGGATACTTGTATTTGAGCAGGCTCTTCGTTTATTTATTAAAGAGTGTATTTATTTATTTTCATCTGCCGACCTGAATATTCGAGAAAAATCTTATTAGAGAGCGCATATTTTTCTCTAATATGATTTCTCGAATATTCAGGCCGATAGACAAAAACAATTTTTTTTATCTACAAAGCCAATCGCAGTTTCATTTAATACAATATATCTAATATTAACAGGGCACCTCGAGGCGGTGTATTGGTTAGCGAGCTTGTCTCACTAGAACAATTACGACTGAGGTGTGAGTTCGATCCTAACTTGGTGCCCCATACATTCGGCCTTGTGCCACATCTAAGATACACCTGGAAAATCACATATTTAAATATATAAACATATAGCATTTCTTTTACGTAACCTGAAGAGCCAATTAGATAGAAATCATTTACTCGCCATCCCATGCTAAGACGTGGCATAAGATATTTTTGATATGAGCCTGCCTTCGAGCAATCCAAAGAAATACCCATTCCTCGTGATCACTGTCATTCAGGCACCGATATTCCACCGACCTTCTCTCTTTTAGTGCAAAGCTTACGGCCACATCATGTTGAAACACCGGTTCTCGTACGATCACTGAAGTTAAGCAACGACGAGCCTGATCAGTACTTAGATGGATGACCGCTTGAAAATATCAGATACTGTAAGCTGGGATGTGCGGGTGGCGTAATGGATAATGGCTCAGAATTGTTAATCGGGGAGACGGGTTCCAATACACGTTAGGTTCTTTATACTCACTTACTCTCAAATCTACCTCTTCTCCACCCAGTTATGGGTTAATTAGCAACACTTGTATCACTAAACCATTCTTATCTCCCGCCCCCCAAATTCTTACAGTCTAAAAATATTTTCTGGTTTTAAATAAACTGCAAAGTGCTGATATGCCCTAGAAAAAGAATCAATCAATCAATCTTTTAGTGAAATGATGGCGGTGCTGTCGCAGGTTTGGAGTTAATGAGACCAGACGCTTTCTCTCTTGTAAAATGAGAGTATCAGATACTACGCATTGATCCTGTAGTAGACTCTTCTGGTGACGTAGAAATGTCTGTTACAGGTATATTTTCAAATATATATATATGAATAAATACTGCGTTATATATATATATATATATATATATATATATATATATATATATATATATATATATACTAGCAGTATAACCCGTCTTTGACCGAGTCTTTCATTACTGGGAATTTTTGCCGTTCAGTTGAAGCAGTTTAAGTTTAAACTCAGTCCATCCGAAAATCAATTCTAGCAATTTGGGTACAACGGAGGCACATCCCCAAATGAGGGGTTAACTATTTGAATAAGGGGTGGCCCTGAAAAGGGAACTGAATAATAATAAATAATATTATTGTAATAATTTAAACTATTTTTATTAATTTTTTTATGAAAGATATATATCCAAGAACAGATAGTAAATGGTAAAACGTTGCTGAAAGTTATAATGGACAGGAAGTAGTGAAGAGCCATTGTCGCCAACAATTTGGACTCAAAACCGGCACTGAAGAATTATTTATCAAACAAAAAAAAAATCATCAAAATTGGATGAAAACTGTGGAAATGCATAAACAACATCCGATCACACACACACACACACACACACACACACACATTTTGAGAATTTTATATATATATATATGGTGGCATTTCGTTGTAAAATTTTTAAAAAATAGTAAATTATAAAAGATATAAAGAAATGCCGCCAACATCAGTCACGAGTTTGAATAGTACATAAAAATGAGTCATTCTTGCTCAGATTTATGCATTTCTCTTTCTGGTCAAAACGCAATACTTTTTCCCTCCACGGATTGCACAGTCAGTGTTTATAAAATCCAATATTACGCACATCTACATGTTTTCCCATGTGTGGGCTGACATTGTGCTGCATTCTTCTACGCAGGGTGACCATTAGATGCCCTCACTTGTAGGTTACCTGTTAACACTGCACAGAAACATTCTTTGCTAAATGGATATTTTAAAATCATGCTTGGGATTCTGTTGTGAAGTGTTAAATTGTATCAGTTGTATTCACAAGTGGCTTAGTATATCTACTAATGTGATGTTATTCTTGTATATACCTCGTCCATTCAGAGCGTAGGCGATCTTGGCTCTCCACAACTTCCTGTCTATTGTAGTTCCCAGTAAAGTTTGTCTTCTTGTTATACCTCCGCCTAATATTTACATAAGCTAGTTAGATATGTTATGTGCTGTTTTCCTCTGTACATCTTGCTTTCAATTTGAGTATCAAATTTTCCAAGCCCCCTTTCCTCATTATATGCCCTATAAATTTCAACTGTCTCTTTCTGGTGCTACGTATCTTTGTCGTTGCTCAAGTGTTCAGTCCATGGTATTCACAGCATCCTTCTATAAAAGCACATTTCTGTTGCCTCTAGTCTCTACTCCATCTGTGATGAGATTGTCTAGACTTCACTGCCATATAGAAGAACTGATATTACATAACAGTTCAGTACTCTTTTCTTTATTTCCAATGAACGGTTCCTGGTTCTAAGCAATATGCTTAATTTGGGAAATATCTTTCGCTATGCCAATGCGCCTTCGGATCACGGTGTCACACTTTCCATTCACTGTTAGTTATTTAAATTTTTGTTTAATTTTGATTTGTCTAATTTGTAATTCGCATGTTTCTTTTGCTGACAACCGTGCATTCTGTCTTACAATTGATGATTAGTCCTTTCTTCTCACTTTCCTTTACTACGTTCCGCAGAAGCTCCTGTAGTTTTCCGTTGTTTGTTATTCTTTTTATATTCTCCTTCTTCGGGTGCACAAATTAAGCAATGCCACTACAGGTGTCCTCGACGGAACGCACCCGCGATTTTCCGTGAATACGCACTTGTGTCACTCACCTATGCCAACGCAATAGTGTTGTATAGTCCCCTCATGCTGGTAGATCAACGGCGCCAATTTAATTATAATGTTGCATATCTTTTCTCGGCCGGTGTTCGCTATATGTTTTAGTTCAGAGATGAAAAGACGTCAAACACGAATAATTTTAACTTAACTATTTTATTAACGTCGACATGTACTAACTATCCGTGAGGGTCGTTCTCCCTCACTGGGGAGCCGTTTCAGACACGAAAGAACACACGTCTACATTGCTTGACGGTTAAGACTCGACTCTCTGAAATCTTTCTCCTAACTCATTTCCCACGTTAGCTCACCCAATCAAAATCCACTTCCTTGTTGTCTTACATCTGACTCCAAAGGTCAACCTCCGGAAGTCGGAACTGAAATACACTTCCTCTAAAAAAAATAATAGTCTGCTAAACTATTATTTAACAATAGTAAATTAATAATCTAGGACATAACACGTTTCTATGACATACGTTAACATAATTAAATTTAAAACACGTGGAGGATATAAATATAATATAATAATGAAATGAACTGAAAATAATACATATAATAAAATGAAATTGTTGTAAGCTGTTTGTATATTTATTGCCATTGATGTCATTGGCTCTCTCTCTAGATGAGAGGACGAAGCGTAAGATCTTGTCTCTCTTGTAGTACTCAGAAGCAGCAGCAAATCTTTGGAAGACAAAAAAAAAAAAAACCCACGTTTAACAATGTTCGTCACCGTTTCTCGCTTTTTAGAGCGTTTGACAATGTCGAATTTCACTTCCATGGTGATGACTTTCCTTTTCTTCGAAGCACCGCCATCAGAATAGATTACACTACAATAAGTTTCCACAACACAGCACAAACACGAGAGCGAATGCACAACAAGTCAATATGGCGTACAACCAGGAACTGACTCACTCGGCCTTATGTTTGAAGCAAATGGCATAAATCGAAACATGATTAATGGAGATTGTGTTGTAACAACGAATCGTCGTCGGTCGGGACTGTCGTAACCCGGGGATTTACTGTATATAACTACCTCTCCCGGGAACGTTGAGGTTTTATATCCGTTGTAGATGTTGTGCTTCTTCTATACCGTGTTTCTTTGCTTTCCTTCTTTCCCCATCTCCTGAGATCTTAATGTGTTTCTTTCTCTTGGAGATCTCGATCTTACTTCTTTTTTTATACTCGAAGTATTCTTCTTCCATTTGTACGTCTTTATCGGATATTTCGGACTCTTCTTCGCCCTCTCGATCACCATTTCTTCATTTTGTTTCATTCAGTAGGGCCATGTTTCCTTGTTGGTCTGCAAGATCAAAACTGGGAATGCCTATGAAAAGCTCTTTATCCTTCTCCTCTTCATAATTTTATCAAGACTTTATTTGATTTGCACGAGCTACTATACTATTCCTATTTTCCATATAATGGCCGTGTTGTTGCATTTTGCATTATAAAATTGACCCATTCCGATTCCTTATATACCACACAGATTAAGTGTTATATCTAACACAGGAATCTCGGTTTTTTAAAAAGAGATTAATAGTCTAAAAAATATTTAAATTTTCATAAATTATATTTTAGATGAAAAGGTTATTCATACAGTCTAGTTGCCTAATCAGCAATTAGTGCGTTTTATAATACCTATAATATTTCTTGAAGTCCTCATAGTATTGTCGAAGTTATCGCTGACATTTTTGTCGAGATTTACAAACTTTATATTCCATTCAATTCCGCAAACCAATCGATGAAGCTGATTTGTTTGGAAAAATACTTTACAGAAAATCTACTTTGCAGTTTAATAATTTCTTTAATTTAATTTTATAAGACTTCATGGTAAACAATATTTTTTAAGAAATTTTTTTCCCTTTTTAACAGCGATGAATAAATTCTAAGTATTTCTTACTCTTGAACATGAAACATACAACTGGTCATGCTTAAATATATCTTTCTGAAGCCAAATTCCAACGTTTTTAACCATTTGACCTTGTGAGTTGTTTGTAGTTCTCGCAAACGCAGGGCGAACTGAAAACTGGGTTCTTGTATATAAAAACTTAAAGAAAAGATATGCAAAAAACAGTATTGCATTTTTATTAAAAAATTAGTTGTTATTTTAACCATTAAATTGTTTTTAAAATAGTGCGAGTATTTTGTATGTTAAATAATAAAACTTAATTTGTCAGAAAAAATGAACGAAAATTTCTTGTACTAAGTTACGCATCCTAGTAAAACCAATTGTACTTTGAACCCCCTTACCTGTTTGCACTTCTTCCCCAAATTTGGTTCCGATCGGTCAATGTATGGCTATTTTAGATGGTGTGAGAGACGGACGCACTAACAGAAGTCACAGAATTTTATATAGAGATAGACTATTAACAAGCAACTAGAATAACAAAATAAATATTGAAAGTAGTTTTAATTAGTTTTCTTGGTCAGTGTCAGGTTCGTAAAGAGAATAGATGTTATTGTTTAATCAGTCACATTGAAAAAAGCTGCTTTAAATAATTAAGGTTAAAATCTATTTTAATCTAAATTGATTTTAAAATTTACAAGAATGAACAGCATTAACCACTTGTTAATCAGAAGCTTAGAAAACTGTTTTCATTTATCTATGCAATTGCATCTTTACTCAGGTGTTTACTGTGTATCCATGGAGATTTAGTAACCGCAAACTTCGTCAATATTCTAGAACTCTCCTTAATAATTCAGAAGTCCTGTCGTCTGGACGCTTTCAATCTTGGACCTCCATTCAAAGTACCTAACAATAATGAACAGGACTGTTCAACAATTCTCAACTCTCTTTGAGAGTTTTAGATATCTATCGAGTTTTTCGCGTTCTTTCAATTTTTCTTTGTGGTCAGCTAGAATAGCCAGATCCACGAGCAGAGAAACTTTTTTCTTCTTTTCCTTATTATTATTATTATTATTATTACAAGTCTTATTGGTATTAACAATTTTTTCCTTGCACTGAAGCAGACGTTAAACACATGACAGCTTTATCCTCTCCTCTTTCTTTCCTTTCTTTTTCTCGTTGAAGCGAAACAGCGTCTTAGATATGCCTTTTCTGTCTTTCCTCACGATCAAACCTGAATAGTCCATCATTTATGAGGTACTGACAGGGTGTAACGGTCGTGCTAAGGAACGCAAGAACAAGCAGAATTATAATATGGCTGTTATTATCATTATGAGAGAGAGAAGCACACCATCAAAATGGTGCTGGGGTAAAATATACTAAGACCAATACCTATCATGAATTATAATGTGGTCGGGGATGGTTCATAGATTTGTAAATATGTTGGATATTCACTGGTTATGACTATTTTCTCTCCAGCCAACTCTGCAATTCTTAAGCATCATGTATACTGTCATATATGCAAAAGCTAGGTCAGCTACTAAAAAAGTTGGTTCACTGTGTCGTGCGAAACAATTTTTCTCTCAAGAATCTATCTTATATATAAGCCTACCATTCGTCCATGCTTAGAATATTGCTGGCCCAGTGCTCCTGCTATTTACCTTGAGCTCCTTGATAAAATCCAAAGAAGAATCAGCAATATTACTGGTCCTGATCTGGTGGCTCGGCTTCAGTTCCTTTTCTATAAATACTTTAACGGTGATTGTTCTGATGAGCTCTTCGCTATGGTACCTAGACGTTATGAATTTAAACGCAGTACTAGACTGGCGTCGAGATCTCATCAATTTACAGCTGAACTGGCTAGATGTAACCGTAAATTGTATGTTAACAGTTTCTTTTCTCTCACTTCTCGCTTGTGGAACTCTCTTCCGGCTCCATGCTTTCCAGCCAATCCCTACTCTTCAACAATTTAAATGCAATGTCAATCGCTATCTACTGTCCTCCTGATTACTCTTTTTGCTCCCGCTCATTAGTAATGTTTCTATGTCTAATTCTTCCACCCCCTTGTATCTTGGTGTCTTTACTGTCTTGCATGGGATGAAAAAAAAAAAAATCTATCTTGACTGTTAGATTGTTTTTTTTTTATTATACAAGTCAAAGTTGATATTAACCAATCAATTTTGGTAAAATCTTCAGATGCTGAAAAGTTCTCATCCTGACCAAGAAACTGTTTGAAAATAAATAAAATACTATGTTTGCTCATTTGGTTAGATTTGGAGAAGTGGGTTAGGCTGAGAACCTTTCATTATCGCCATATATTCAGTCTTGTATTGATATACATAGCTATATTTCATTTGAAGATACGAATGTATGCTAAATAGTTTTGGGCATGTCCCACTTACCAAAATCTGATCATATGACCAAAAATCAGAATTTTTTGGTTAAGTGATTCTTGGTCAGGCCAAACTTTTCAGCACCTCTTCGTACACCTTGGAAGTTGCGAATCTTGTCTTCCTGTTGGAAATATGTGTTCTGTAATGGAGAGAAGTCATGTAAGTACACTTTACTTTAGTGAATTTATTATTACCACTGTCCCTTAATATTACAACACTACACCAAAATAATCAATATAAATCGGAAAAATATAAATGCATGACTAAAACACAAATAAATCCCCGCCATCACCTATTACCACTGTAGACTTGTGCTAAATTTTAAAACTTATCTACTCCGTTCACAGCTTTCAAGATCTATTTATTTGTTTTGGCTTCTCAAGATCTGGCTCAAATCAACAAAGTATATGTGTATATTTTTTGGTTTCTTTGGACCACTGCGCCATTTAATTTACTAGTGGCTTTTTGTATGGTCGTCAGTAATGAATCACCCACCGCTTTGTCTGTCTCAGTGTGAAAAGACATTCCAAACTTGAAAAAACGTTCATACATTATGTAAATGTATCAAGATGTTATTTTGTGCAAGAAAGTAATGAAGGCAGTCCGTTATCTTTCCTCGACCCCTTTCTGATTCTGTCCATTGTAACCAATTAATAACTACAGACTTAAACCACTCGATACATTCTTCAAATATTAGAATTACAGTAGTTCACATTGTTATTAAAGTTATACAGGTACTTCCAAAGATTCAGAAGTTTCAGAAAAGTATATTTATTTTTAAGATATTCAATAAAGAGAATTACGTTGTGTTGACAGATTTGTCAATATGGACAATTTTAGCGTTTTTCGTGATAAAAAAAACTGATCTAATCATTTTAAATTCAGTTTGAAATGTAGCAAAGTATTTTGCTTATTGGAAATACTAAATGTAAACTATTAGCTTGAAATTAAAACTAAAATAAAAGCTTCAATTAAGATATTTCGTTTTTTTTTTAATTTATTTTAATCATGAGATTATATTCTTTGGAAGTACCTAAATTTATATGACAAAAAAAAATATATATTTTTTTTTTAAATGTTCAATTTGTTATAGTTTTAAAATTTGTTTATTTTTTATTATTATTAATTTTTATTCGTGTTTTTTTCATCGTAATTTTAGTTACTTGTATTGTTGTATAACAAAAGATCCGAACGCACTCTTTTTTTGAAAATTAAAACACACACACTCAAGATAAACTAACTTAAACATCTAAATATGCCGGACTAAAAATGTAAATTTAAAGCTGAGCGTCCCTGTATCTTTAACGTTTCGATGTAAACTGTCATCGGCGTTTATTGTATTTCTCGCCCCCACCCATTTTATGCATAAGATTGATTCCAGCAATAAAATCGTTATTAGTTAGAGCAATTATTTTTTTCACGGAATAAAATTCGTTACTTGTTTGTTTAGTTTTACCCCATTTCATCATTCACTTGTCTCTCACTCTCTCTGTTTATATATATATATATATATATATATATATATATAAAGCGAGATAAGAATGTAGATATCCATATAATAATAAGTTTAATTTTTAGCCTTTTTCGTCATTCTCACCTATGTATCCTGAATACAAACAGTTAACTTTGCAATGACGAATGTGCAAAAGCAATTTGTAGTAATTGAATACAAACTCTAGAGGTAGATTACACCATTGAAGTAATGCTTGAAACTGTTGCCTTTGTCTTCTGTCTTTTCAAGCAAGCACCAAATGAAACAAGAGATTCAATGAAAAACAAACGACATACATATTTTTAAAAAATCGTAATGAGTCTATGAAAGAAACGCCAACAAACACACTCTTCTAATAAAGCAAACAGAACATTTTATTAGAAAATAAAGTTTATATTAAAGATATTATTCAGTTTGATCAGCTGTTTGTGTACAAAAATGGATAACATTTTTTATATAGAATATATATTGGATATATAATATCAAAATATCTTTACATGTTCTTGAGCAGGAAATTTTCTGTTATATCTTCTCAGTCTTTAAGCTGTCTCCATGAGATATTTCCTTGTGCGAAATTCACTATTTAACCATCAGGACATTGGTCTGAAAAGAGAACTATAAGAAGAACAAAGAATCTTTCGAAAACTAAACGTGATAAAAATATATGCATGAAATGAATCCATTAAGATATTCAGGACACTTCCTAAACTGGACAAAAGAAGAACTGAGAACTTTGATGTCCATGCATAAAATTTTACACTCCGGAGTTAGCGTTAATTATGCAAATAGGAAAGAAGGCAGAAGATGGTTTGTTAATACTGAAGACAGTGTAACACTGCCGACTTTGCTAACATTTGAGGACATCACAAGGCAATGGGAAGAAAAAGTAATTATGATAGTTGGACGTTGCAGTAAAACTGACATAAAAATACATATGAGATCAGAAAATTTCAAAACAAGAAGCTAAAAATGAAAGGGAAAACAAACTCCTCAAACAAACAAAAAGAAATGCAGTTAATATGGACAGGGTTGCGCAGGGGATATTTGTAGAGAGAAACTATTTCTCTTAATGGCGGTTCTCAATAATTTTATAAGAACTATATTAAGGCGAAGACATAGCCAGCAAAATAGTAAATGTAGATAATGCAGGAATAAAGGGAGAACGCCATTCGTATCATAAGCGAACGCAGTAAATGATTCAGCAGAAGTACTAAATAGATATGATTGTGTAGGAACGGTGAACCACTGGGAATTATGCAAAAGCCTGAGATGTAACTATGCAAAGTAATAATACAGCCACAAACCAGAAGCAGAATAAGAAAATAAACCAAATGAGAATAAAAAAATAATTTAAAATTGTATTTAACTTTGAAATTGAAGCGGATCAACCAATCCGGGTCAAATGTGATACCTAGTGATCAAAAAAAAAAAAAAAGAAATCTGTCTAATCGTGAATATCGCTTTTCAGCAGATTTCAGAGTAAAAATGAAAGAAAGTTAAAAATGGGGAAAATGTCTGGTCCTCATTTGAAAACTGGAAGAGAAAAAAGAAGAATATGAAAGTACTACTTTTACTCATCATTATTGATGCACTTAGAATAGACCTGAAGAAACTTCTAAAAGGCTGAAAGAAATACAAAGTCGAATAGGAATCAAACCTGTTTAGACAACAGCATTACAAAAATCAGCAAACATATTTGAAAACTGCTGGAGGATTAAAAACAATCACTGGTTGATGTGAACATTCCATGAGCAAATACAATAAGAATTAACTTATGAATTATATTGTTTCGTCATACGTTCTCGCTGTACTTGTTTTGGTTAAACAAAAAGAACAAAACGTTGGCTCGAGCAATTGACAACTAGAATATGTAGAAGGAAGATTGGTGATACTTTCTTCCTTTTTGTTATAGCAGAAAAGTGCTTTCCAAAAAGATTCGGGGTTCAACTCTGTTTGTTTTTTTTAAATTTCCAAGACCTTTTATTGGTGTAAACGGGTAACGATTTTGTTTAAGCTCCTTTTCTTACGAGGTCTTTCAGTATTGCTGTTGCAACTACAAATCGCAGGCTAACTTTTCTCAGGCAATAAATGCCAAGATTTAGATTCACTATTTTAATTTCTTTCATGTGTGCCAAATATTGCTCTTGGAGATACCGAAGATAGAAAGCTGTATGAAGAATATGCTATTTAAAATCCAGGTTAAAGTATTGGATCAGAATTATGCGAAGAATTTAAAAACTATAAAATTTTGATACGAAAAATAATACAGGCCGATTTTCCTGAAGCAAAGGTTTTTACCATATAAAATTTCATATGATCAAGATATTTTCTCAAATTTTACATATGTTGACTTCTTGGGGTCATCTAGATTATTATGGGTTTTGCTCATGCTTTTTTTTTTTCTAAAGAATAATTTTAAAATAATATTTTATTGATAAAAGAAAGAAAACTACAATTCTTAGCAAAATATGCAAAGAAGTTGTTAATTATGGAAAACATCTTCATCATATAAAATAAATATGGTAACAAGCTTCTGGTTCAGGATTATTTTTCGTATCAAAATCCAATTCCAATATATCTATTAGTTGCTCTGGTGGCGAAATCGGTTCGTGCACCGTGTTTATAAACACGAAGTGAACACTCTTGCTTTTTCTTATATATCTATCCCCCACCCCCCACCCAATGTTGGTAAAAAAGAGAATCTTTTAATTGTTCAGGCACGACGCCATAACATTAAATGTCAAACTGGGGGACTAAACTAGAACTTAAAAGTGACGATAGATGCGAAATTAGATGTTAATGTTTAAATTTTAAACAAAAAAAAAATATCGAATGTGGAACTTTTAAAGTTTAGAAGTTCCACATTCGATATTTTTTTTTTATTTTATCAGACCCTCTCTTCATAAAACGAACATTTTCGTCTTTTTCCCCCCCTTTTTGTTTCTAATGATACATAACCTTACTGTAGTCATTTTGTTCTGATTTTAAATACACATTTCTGTTTTTCGCTTGTCCTTATTTTCTGGGATGAGACCTATTGACATTTCCACCTAGAAGACTTACATAAATGTTTTAGAAACTAACTAACGAGAAAAAAAGAAAATGAATTTTTATCATTTATATTGAAAATTAACGGCAGTAATGGTTTTACACAAATGATAGAGCTTAGCTCAACAGAATTGTTATAGATTAAGTCCAAAAGAACAAATTTAGTCTTCTGTTCAGCTTTCAGTTTTAGTAAAACGTGAGAGCTGAAGCTCTCCCTATAACGCTGTAAATGTTGCATCACAGTTACAACACAACAAATCGCTCGTCGCTCATAACTACAAAACACGCCCCATCTCAACAGAAATCAAGCTACAGAATGCCGTTTCTCACCTCTTAAGTAAGTCCATCGCGTGATATTTGTCAACTCCAAACAATATATATATATATATATATATATATATATATATATATATATATATATATATATATATATAATTAGTATATAATATCTGGATAAAATAAATGAAACAAAATTGGGTGTTTTTATGCTATATAATGCTATATAATTAGTACATATACGTGTACCTACGTATTGGTGTGCGACTAAGGTTTCGCTGATTACCAGCTCGTCGGGCACAATGTCTATGCTGTTAAAAGTAAACTTCTTTCACTTTGATTTGAAGATCTGCATTTTCCTTCTCTAGCATATGATCAGAAACAATTCTTATCAATATTTGAAATTTAATTCTTGACATATCCTAAACGATCTGTATGCAGAGATCCTGGTCATACGATTTCAAATTTATGTATTTTTTTTTTCGTTCCTTATATATTAATGCTAAATAAGAAATTTAAAAGATGTTTAGCTCAAATAATGTTAAAATATGAGAGTGGGGAATTGCAGGACATATTAGGCACTTGATCAAAGATATCTCATTAATCAAAGTCGTTTTAACTAATTTGATAGAAATATGTTTTTAAATTTTAGACTGTTAGATTTTAGACTGTTACTTGCTAGATCGAAAAATTAAAACCTAGATATTTACAAGTAAAACGGACTGCTATGTAATCGATAATTCCCTATTTAACTGGCGTCTACTTAAATATGGGGATCCACAAAATATGGGTATATTGTAGTGATAGAAAATAAATAATAAATACTAACAAGGAGACCAAAATTTCACTATCTCTAAAAAATATAGATGTATACTGAAAATCGCCAGGCCACAACGCCGTATTTCGACCAACCAATTAGAAAGCTTTCACAACCCGGATATAAGCCAATCAGAAGTGGATCTCCGGATATATATATATATATATATATATATATATATATATATATATATATATATATATAAAATTAAAAAAAACAACCTAAATTAGAATCGATAAATTAACTTTGTCCATTCTCCAATTCTATGTTCATCGTAACATACCCTGGGCTGAAATACGACACTTGCGCAACCCACTGGCTACCTTAGACGTCCAGATTTCAGCATTAAAACATACACATTTTCTTTTACTACATTTTCAAGCAGGCGGCTGCTACCTTCCTCCACCCACATCGTTAAGCAGGTGGCTACTATATTTGAATACATAACTATACATATTTATTTCTCTCTCTCTCATTATATATATATATATATATATATATATATATATATATATATGCACCAGGACATTTACATTTGAACTCTTGAGCCACCAACTTTCACTTTATCCTTATGTATATGGTATTATATAATTTTTTTAATATTAACACTGTGCTTTTTTTAATCATTGCACAAGGCCGATACTCAAACCCAATAGGAATTAATGTTGTCAGAAGATAACCTCCCACAACTGCCACAATATCCTTTTCTGAAAAAGAAGGCATACTTTCATGATAACTTGTTTACCTACTCGTAAAATTTGGAATTATAAGAGTTTTCTTTTTCTCTCTGTTAACCAGAATTAATAGGAGCGTTTAGCAACGTATCATTTGTTTCTAAAACAAGTTTCTGGATGCAAAATTTGTACGGGTAAAAATGATTAGAATTATAAAAAATCTTAGACTTACATAACACCCCACGTTCGATGAATGTAATTAAATACATCTATAGAGATGTTAATGGACCACACACACAATTAGGTCATGCGACCGTTATTTAAATAACGGTCGAAATTGACAATAAAATATCTATGTGCTACAACGCTGAATATAACGATGTTACATGAAAATATCTAGTACTTTTTTTCATTACAAATGTTTGAGATTAGGAAAAATGACGCATATGTAAGTCAAACAGGTTTTCTTATAACTATATCAGACGTATTTTCTTATAGCTAATTTGTAAAGATTAATATAGGATGTTTACAGGAATGCTGCAGCTGCTGCTACTACTGCTATATCTCATGCTATGAAGGTGTTGAGCCCACGAGAGTCACAGTGTCCCTCCAGCTCTCACGGTCTTGGCAGAGCGTCGGAACATCCTCCAGCGCCAGATTGCTCTGCTGTAGGTCTTAGCCAGACGACGTCCTCACCAGCGGTTGCGTGGTCTGTCGCGAGGTTGTATCCAGTCTGTAAATGGCGGGTCGAACTGGTAGTTGCTTCTGGTGGGGGTGATCATCGGGTCGTCGAAGGACATGACTGAGCTAGCACTATGCGATGGCGCGGAGGGTGCTCGGCTGTCCAGACCCCTGTCGGAGCTCCTCATTGGACATTTATAGGAAAAGATAGTTATTACGTGGGCTCCCAGACACATCAAAAAGCGGTGAGAATGCTAAAAAATCGAACAAATTCAAAATATTCAACGACTCGGAATCAAAATGATTGCAGAAATTGTTTTCATCAATAAGGCGACTGCTGGCCAAATTTTATCCGAAAATCTGAATATCTACAAAGTTCATCACTTTCAACATCCTCTCTTAAGCCTTGGCTATGACGTTAAATTACATCTGGCAGCAAGGCCTCTGATCTGAGATTGGAGATTTTAATTAGTGTTGTTCCCAGGTCCGCTCTGACCCGGAGTTGGGGGTAACACCAGTTAGGTTCCCAGCTATGGCCAAATAGAGGCATTTACAAAATTTTGAATAAAAGTTGCAAACCTTTAACGTTAAATTCTCCGCCAAAACTGGATCTTTTAAATATGCTTGGTCAACGGATACCACATGGCTCGTACATGCGCACTGTGGTTCGATACTACATAAATGACAAATCCAGTCTTGCTATTTTATAGCCACACCCATAATAATATAATAGTGTATGTTTGTACATGTATTCGTTCTTAAAGGCGCGTTTTCTTTGTAGATAGTCATAAGCGCGTTAGGCAACCTAAATGTGCAAGTATTACGTAACTTTCAATATTTCAAGCATCTATTTCGAATCGTTTCTGTTAATTCCCTCCGAAATAAAAAGAATTTATATTTAATAAAATTCACACCAAATTCTCCCACAGCAATTACTTTCCATTGCACTCTTTTAGGTTGACCTTTGCAATCGCACCAAATGTGGGCGACTCGGGTGTGCTATTTCTAAGTGTGGGGTCAGCATTCGCGCTCATCCCGATAAACAAGCCCAAAATAGATTTATTTTTAAATTGTAAAAAAATTCTTGTAAGTACCTCGTATATCATCCACACTTACGAAATGTGAATAAACCACTGATTTTTGGTATTTTTTTTTTATTCTAAGGGTTGGAGTTGTTGCGAGTCAAGACGAACAAATTTTGATTTAGAATTTAAAAGATCACCAAAAAATCTAAAAAAAAAACAAACAAACTTTGATTTAAAATTTATAATTTCTTGGGGTGAATTAATATTTGCAATAAGTAACTTTACATTATTTTGGATAAACTAACAAAAAAGATCCCATATTTCAATATTAAAATCATCTTCATAAATCTGTTACTTCACCGTGTGATTGTTAGTAATCTAGTCTAGTAGACTGTTAATGTATTCGACCGTTGCTAGAACTGTGTGGCCTTGTTCCAGACTAAGTTAAGCTTAGTAAATACGTATTTGTTTCATAACAGACGCAGGCATGCACGTTCATTGACAATTATCCATAAGCGACGTCTTGCACGATAAAATATTGATAAACAAGTTCTGCGTATATTCAATTCCAGGGGTTGGTAATCCCGACCCACATACAGCCCACCAGCTTAATACCTAGACACTAATTATCTAATTCATTTGCGGAGCAAGTGGTAGAAAAATATCAGTTGAAGTTAAACGACTTAGAATGCGACGATTTTTTTAAATGAAAATTTAATTCCGAATCCATTGCTGACTTCTACAAGAAATATGTTTTGCCAAGCGCGGAATTGAAGTCTATTGAATAATGTGAAAATGATCGTAGGTACCATTATTTGGAAGTACATATGCTTGTGAACAACTTTCTTCGAAAATGGAATATACCAAGAGACGTTTAAGAACAAGGTTCGGTGATGATCACCTGGATGATGTTTTGCTTCTGTCATCGACAAATATTTCACCTGATGTGGAGAAGTTATCGAACAATAAGCAGAAACGAGTATCACATTAAATAATTTGCCATTTCTAACTGTATTTCGTTTGTAGTAAGGAATTTGCATTTTTTTTCATTATTATTTGTGCGTGTGTGTGTGTGTTACTGTTAGTTGTTATCCTCCTGCATTAAAATAAGGAAAATTTCTTTGAATATAACAATTATTCAACATTAACTTCGTTGTTTTTTTCTTTAAACCTCCATACCAAGACACCCTTCTGGGCGGAGCAGTCTGAAGTCGTGACAATTTATATAGTAAATTTGATATGATGGCCCTCCTCCGAGAGGCTGCATAGCTTTCTGACCCGCTCTCTCCAAAAGGTTGCCGACCTCTGTTCTATTCAGTTGCCATGTATCTCTTTGGAGTCTTTCTGACTATAAGAATACTTCTTTCTTATTCATGGATATTCTAGCACTTTGTTCAGTACTTCAGTGTGGAGCCTCATAGTTAGCAATTTTGTCTCGGAGATCATTCTTATACAATTCAATCTTTTTTTGGTTGCTCCAAACTTGTGGCCGAGTAAATAAAAACAATTCTTAAATGATGCTTACGTCAAAGAGTGTAAGGTAAATAACTGTGCAGAAAAAATCAAAGGGGAATAACTCTTAATTCGATAAATTATTTAATGAAAAAATAAAAAATATTATTGCAATAATAAAAAGCTTTTATTCTAAGTTTCAACATAAATTATATATTAAAGTGCACGCTTTTATTAATATGTGATATATATATTTATATGAAAATATTACAGAATATAAAATGAATAAAAATTTCCTACAAAATATTTTCCAGATTTTCACAAGATAAATTTTCTTATGGGTCCATTTTGCACAGAATACTCTCAAATGGCTTTGACAGACATGTTTTTGGCAAATATGACAGTTTTCATTTTTTTTTCTATCCATTTTAGGACCACACAAGGTGCATTGTTTTTTCTTTCTTTCGTTGGATGGGATGGTCCCTGTGCAATGTATTGCTCATGAGAGTTTGTAGTTGTATCAATACCTGTGAGAGCCAAATTCCTTCAGTATCTGTCTATTTTGGGATTATTTCCAGGAGATTTAGCTTAATGACCAATATAAATGATGAAAGAACTGAATTACAATAGCTTCTTGCAAAGCATGAAGGTTCAGGATGAAGTTCTTTGTTGGGTCCAATGGATCCATTTTTCAATGCTATTTTTTTCACCCTTACATTTATTCTATCCTAATTATTTTGTATGAATTTTATTTTTCTTCATTTTCTATCATCTACATAAAGGAAACGAATTTAGTACAAAAAATAAAATTTTGGTAGGTTACTCCTCCTATTATCAAGTGTGTCCATTGGATCCATGGTTGAAATTTTTGATTAAATAAAACAAATGTCATTCATTCTAAATTGGTGTCTTTTCCTTTTTTGAAGATGATAATGAAAGTGATAATGCTGACATTACTTATTCAAAATTGTATGATGACATGACTGATGCCAACAAAGCTGACAGAAATGATTCTTCAAATCCTTCAATGATGAATGAGAATTATTATTCGAAGGATAAGTCTGAAATTTGGTCATCTAAACCAATTGAAAGAACACAATGAAGAATTTGCCAAAAACATGTCTGTCAAAGCTATTTGAGAGTATTCCATGCAAAATACAGCGATGAATTGCATTTTTTATAAATGTAATTTGAATTTAAAATTTCAAACTAAATTCAAAGATGTATTGTAATTTTTCTGTTTCAGTGAATAAATTTTAATTAAAATTGTTATTTCTTTGTCCATCTATAATTATACATACCTAATATCATCAAAAAATGGTAAAAGTTTAATATTTTGAAATGGATCTATTTCTATTTTTTTTAACTATAAGTGGTATTTAATGGAAATCTGTTTTCTTGATAAATGGAGGGTTAAAAAAAGGAAACGTTCCTTTTCATAATTACACTATTTTTCTATTCTTAAAATGTATATTTGTTGTGTTTACTAACATTGAAAAGTCATTGATGGTTTATGATGACTAATCAAAATATGATTTCAATAGCAACATTTCAGCTGCCACATTCCTCTCAATCTAACAAAGCAAAAATAAAAATGTATTTAAAATTAACAACTGGTGGTGATTTTAAAATAAACATTGTGGATAATTGAACATTTTAATATTTTTATAGATAAAGTAAAATTTTATAATTTTGATTAATTTATTTCAAATTTCTATACACTTTATCCTCCCTACTCCTACTCCAATTTTTCACTTTTAAAAATTGAAAAATTGGAAATACTGTTCAAAGACACTACCCCTTATGACTGGAAATATTACTAAGAAACATTGATATCAGGATAAAAAATGATATTTAAAAAGTTAAGTAATCTTTTTATATAAAATGATTAATGCTCTATTTTTAATATTTTAATCTATATATAAAAATATCTGCTGTTTCTTAAATCTTCTATACCGACCTATATCTATCTATCTATCTATCTATCTATCTATCTATCTATCTATATATATATATATATATATATATATATATATATATATATATATATATATATTTGGGCAGATACCCTTCTTTTATGCATCTTTCATTGAAAATGGCAAACAAGGAAGATTTAATTAAACTCTTATTGAGTTTTTCCAGCAATCTAACATTTTTCTTTTTTTCACGGGTTCGTTAAAGAATACAGGAATTGTCCATAGTTATAATTGTTCTGACCGCTTTTGGATACTTCACTAGCCATTATCAAGGATGTGTTTTGGATGGTGAAATTCTGTGTGTGGTTGCTACGTAGTCATTTTACATTGCGGTGTTTGAGTGGTTTGTGTGTTTCTTGGTGGTCACATGCTCTGAGAGAAGTAAAATGTTAAATAGTTTGCGGACAGAATATCTCTACATGTGAAAACTGCATAAACTAAGTCATACCATTATAGATAAATGGTATAGAATGTCAGGCTAGATGACGGTTCTGTGTAGGATACAGTCAGAGGACAAATATTTTCTATTAAATTTCTCAGGCATTCAAGCTGGTAAATGTTGTTAATACTGTTTATTATAAACAGAACATTTACTTAAATATTTGTATCTAAAAAAATAACATATAAACAGAAACTATATTAAAATAATTGTTGGACTTAGTCCATTTCACAAATATATATATATATATATATATATATATATATCTCCAAGCATGACTATCTTTTGGATACAATGTGAAACCTTCTTATATTTCATTGTTCTATATGACATCTTAGATGACTTTTCAATTCAACAAGTGACCTATATACCACTTTACAAGTATGGTGTTAAAGCACTCCTGCTAATATCTTGTTTAACATGGATATATAACATTGACTTCATTTGCAAATTGAATGGATATACAACAACATAAAAGTTAAAATAAAACACAGAAGACTTCATCTAAAAACACTTGCTGCATATATATATATATATATATATATATATATATATATAGCATAATGAGAAGCCACATATACTTTCTTGATATGTATATAATATATGGATAAAATACTCATTAGACAACTGTAAATGTATATTGATAGACTCAGGTTTTAGTACAACATACACACGAAGAAAAAAAGAAATACTGGATTTTAAAATTAGACACATATAAACTAGGGTTAAACAAAGACTTGGGTATTTTAAATCTGTATAAATATTTCAATAGTTAAAAAACCTTTTTAAACAACATCTAAAATACTATCGTTAGATTTACGTTAAAAAATTCAAACACAGTTGCATTCCACATCACGTGACGTCTGCATCTAACAACGGACGCTGTAAAGTGTATACGAACTCCCAAATACAGTAATTCAATTAATTTCTGAGGAAGGACCGAGGTGGTCTGAAATATTAAATATATATATATATATAAAAACATAAATAAATACTTTCGCAAAAAAACACCCAATTTTTTTTCAGTTATTTTATCCATATATATATATATATATATATATATATATTGAATTCTTAAGCCAAAGTTGCATGTATTTGCTTATGAAAGATTAAGTACCAAAAAAGAATATGTAATTTTTGTATTTATCTGTTTGAATTTGTCACAAGCCTGAAATGTGCGTGTCCACTTATTTTGATTGATCAGAGCTAAAAAAAAAATGTCTGTTTAATTTACGTGCCTAACGATGTTTCGTACAGTTCTTTTCAGGTCATGTGACTGTCTTTAATTCTCACGATTATTATCTATAATACGTTTTTTTTATTAGTCAAGGGGAGAAAACTTTTTGTCTCTCACAGCCAACCTCTCCACCTAGTAGTGATATTGATTGTCTCTCTCCCAAGCAACTTTTCTACTTGTTTTAGATGACTGGGCTTACTATGTCTGTTTACTGTATCCATTATTGCATCATCACAATGAGGTTGCTTTTTCAATTATTCCTGGCTTATCACTTTTAGGTTCAGTATGCGGTTTTAATGTATCTATTGATATCACTGACTGTATCTCATTGTTCCTTTTAATTACAAAATATTTGTCAGTTTAATGTAACACTTGGAAAGGACCCATATAAGGTGCTTCCAAAGGCTTGCAAACTCTGTCTACACATAGCCATACACTTTTATCATGTCTTGAGCTTGTCAGGAACATATTGATGTGATTTAATTACAGACCTATAATATTTGTCTGTTGAATGTAAAGTGTGTAAGGTACATTGTAACTTCTTAGCAAACTTCTGATTATCTATGTTATCATTAGTATCATTTACTAGCAACTGAGGAATTATTACATGTGTGCCTACAATAGCAAAGAAGGGTGAAGTATTAGAAGAATTAGGTGTGGCACAGATACTCATTAATATTATTGAAAAGGCATCCAGTCATGATTCCTTTTTAGCTCTGAATGCTGTCTTAGTTGTTCTATGTGCATGCTTGATCATTCCGTTAGTTTATGGATAGTAAATAGTTGTGCATAATTTATAGAAGTCAACTATTGAGTGATCTATGAAAATAATCACTCTCAAACTGAGTGCCATGATCAGTTATTACATAAAGTGGAACACCCCAATGTGTGATCATATGTGAGAACAAATGCATTGGCAACAAATCATGCTATTATATCTGGTAATGGTTCTGCTTCAATCCACTTAGTTGTGTGCTTAATACAGGTTAATACTTATCTATAGGGAGTATTGTATGTTTTCTTAAAGTCCTCCAATAATAGGGAGGGGACCAATTAAATCAAAGTATACTGTATTGAAGCAAATAGTAGTGAATATCAGATTTAGTATGCCTCTGAATTTTGTTTTTCTGGCAAGTTCATTACACGTGTCTTTTATCGCTTTGTCCATATAAGGCCAACAAAATCTTGTTTTGATAAGTTTACATGTGGTTTTAATTTCTGTGTGTGATATTGCATGAATACTATCGAAAATAGATCACCAGGTATATATGGTCTGAGAACACCAGTAGCATTATCACTATTATTACCAGTACTAAAATTGAAGTGTTTTTAAATCTGGAAATTTTTGCAACTCGGAGTCTTTAAGCAGCTATAGCTCGTAAGTCAGCCAGATCTACCATAACTGCTATGGTAGATCTCGACAAGCAATCAGTTATAATGTTTTGATCTCCCTTTATGTGGCCTATATCTGATATATATTCTGTGAGAATTGCTAATTGCTGCTGCTAACTGTTTGACTTAGCAGGGTTTAGACTACAGAATGTGTCACACAAAGGCTTATGGTCAGTTAATAGGAAAACTTGTTTTCTTCAATAATATGTTTAAAATATAACGTAACGGAATATACTGCAAAAAGTTCCGTATCAAAAGTTGAATACCTCATTTGAATTTGAGTTAACATTTTAGAGAAGAAGCCTATTGGAATTGGCACTCCTTCTACTACTTGATATAGGGCTGCACCAGTTGCATAATTACTGCTATCAGTTATCAACTAATATTCAGTACACTCAGACTGTTGGTGAGCTTACACAGAAATTCACTAATTCTGCTTTTAACATCATTAAATGTTTGCAATTCAAGTCATTTAATGTAAATGTAGTATTCCTGCATACACTCATTTTTTTTCTGTTAATGGCATTATTATGTCTGCAAAGTTTGGGATTAATTTTCTATAAAAATCCTTAAGAGACAACAAAGATTCTTACTGTCCTTGAAAGTGGGAAAATTCTGTAATGTACTAACATTATTTTGTATAGGTCTAATACTGTCAGAGCTAATATTGTAACCCAAAAAATCAACTGAAGTTACATCAAATATTGACTTTGCTATTGAAATTTTTAGATTATTATCATATAAGATTTTTATAAGTTTCAATGATTTTTAGGTGTGATGAAGAATCATTACTGAAAATAAGAAGATTGTCTATGTATGTAAATAAACAGTCAACATGTTAAAAAATCTTGTCTATGTTTCTTTGAAAGGTGGATGCTGCATTCTTTAGTCCAGATGGCATGTATTTGTATTCAAGCAATTCAAGAGGAAAGATAAGTGCATTTTCCTTAGATGGTATGCTGATACCAGGGACATTTTGCTAAACCCTGTTTTGTTGACTAGTTTATCATCAATTGAATTTATGTTTGGGATAGGGTATTTATCACCTTTGTAATGCTGTTTAATGTGCAGTAATCACCGCAGCATATGAAATTTCCATCTAGCATTTTAACAATATATAAGGGGCCGGACCATTAACTGTCAGAAGATGTAATGACACCATCATTCTGCAATTTTGAAAATTCCTTCTTTACTGCCTGTGTTTTCTCTTCTGATAGACATCTTGCCTTGGCAACATGGGAGTATGACTGCTTGCATCAATTCTATGGTATACTCTTCTGTATATGCTTACTGGGTTGGTATGTGCAGATATAATGTTGGGATATATTTTTCTAAAGCCTTTAATTAAATCAAGCAAATTATTATTTACAACTAAGTTGATAGTCATTGAATGTTTTTAGCTTCTTTGAACACGATGTTGTGGGATCGGTGATCATTCTCTCTTGGCAATCTATTAATAAACCAAAACTGTTTAAGAAGTTGAATCCTAGTAGAGGGTATTGAGTGTCTGCTACTATGAACATCCACAGAAAATATCGCTGAAGGGTCAGTAGGCTTATCTTGGCTTTAATTTGCCCATAGCAGCATATATCAGAGCCCATAGCCATCATCAGAGAGAGTGGCATTCGATCCGTTTATAAGCTCTTAATGTGGCTCTGTGGAATGATAGATAAGATGTCACCAATATCTATTATAAAGGAAAATTTGTTTGTTCCCAACATTTCTGGTATCTGTAATAATGGCAGACTCAGTGGGGGTGGAGCCATTGTCTGCCCAATTAGTTTCTTGCTTTTTTTGGCACTGGTGAGAATGGATGCAAACTTGGCTGTTGTATCAAGTCTCTTTTTTTTTGTTCAGCCATTTGCACCAGTTTTTATATGAATGCACATATCCACATAGTAAATGTGTGCCCTACATATTTCTGTAATTATCCCTTTTTGGGACTGCGGTATTGCTGAGGTTTTAGTAGGCACTCTTTTTGTCTGAATTTGGTTGCACATGCTTGTTTTAGCAGTGCCTTGTATTAAAGGCATTAATTCATCTGCCAACTGTCCCAGTCTGGTTAGGTTTAAATCTTTTTGCATTGCTAACACAGGGCCTATTGAAACTGGTAATGCCTGTAAAAATTTGTGTAACATTATATTGTTGCTTGTCTCTAATCTTGTTGCAATTGACAATATTTTCTGAAAGTAAATTGATGGTCAGCCTGTAATGACAGAGGTGGACATTAATTTGTCTAGCACTTCTGGAATTTTTGTTCGTGTGTTTCTATTAGTCTTTTTTAACTCATCATAGTTGTTAGTATTCAAAATGTTGCATGGTATTTTCACCACTAATTCCAGAGGTAGAGATGCAATAATGTAAAATCTTGTGGTTTGGGAAGTTATATTTCTCAGATAAAATTGAGATTCAATAATTATGAACCAATTGGTAATGTTAGCTTGCATGAATTCCAGTGTTATCTGTTCGACAGTCAGATCGAGGTGCTCTTGTTCCATTCATTTTATTTATTTATTCTGTGTGCAATATATATATATATATATATTTAAAATAATAGGAAAGAACATTGAGATTTATAATTCAGAGTTCTTAGCTTTTATTTTTGAAAAAAACAGTGCTTGATATGATCCATAGAGCTTAATATTATAATTATTTTTATTTTTAAATAATATATTTTGGTTCTTTTTTTTTCTTTTTTTTTTCTTTTTTTTTTAATCACCAAATGTATGATTATCAAAATGATGTTTTTGTTTGTGTCAACAAATATGGTGGCTATTAAAATTATTTTTTTTGTTCATCATGGTCATCAAATAGGTAGTTTATATATGCTTTGGTGGTCGCCAAATATGTTGTGCATGGATATATATATATATCCATGCACAACGTATTTGGTGACTACCATTGACTTCATTTACAAAGTGAAATGGATATACGACAAAATAAACACATAAAAAAGTTCAAATAAAACACAAAAGTCTTTGTATATACACACTTGCTATATATATATATATATATATATATATATATATATATATATATAGCATCTCCAAATGAGCGAAAGAACAGATGGAGTAAAAATCCACAGTTCGTAGAATTTATTTTAAAAAAATGCTGAATACAAAGTAGATCAAAATATTATTATAATATTTTTATTATAATAAATTACAATAAAAACATTTTACATCGCTACACAAAACCTTTCATGTTTCATTACTAAAATTTTACTTCCTCAGGCAATGGTAGATAACTTGTGATAAAAATTTCCCTAATCCAAAGTTGCATGTATTTACTTACATATTGTTTTTTGGTACATAATATTTTGTAAGTTTTGTACTTATCTGTGTGTGTCCACATTTTTTAACTGTTTAATTTAGGCACCTAACAATGCCTCGTGCACTTCATGTCAGGTCACGTGACTGTTTTTAATTCTCATGGTTATCTATAATTATTTTTATTAGTCAAGGGGAGATAACTTTTTGTTTCTTACAACAATCCCTTCATTTGAGTGACATGATTTAAAATGATACTTTAGTCCATTTACCGATTGACACACTTTCTTGCACTAGGTACATAAAATGTGAAGCTGTGTGTTCTACTGGTATTTGTTTTCCCTGATAAAGAGACACTGTAGGTGAAATATGACAATGCATAACTACACTTATCATATGTCTATGCAACCCAGTTTTTGGAAATGGGGTCTCTCTATTGTTGGAACTGAAATTTGTATATCATTTCTCAATAAGTGGCGAGATTCCATAATATCAAACAAGTGATTTCATTTCACATGGGACTGAAATTTATGACATATATACATATTCTAAAAGGTAATATTTCAATGTGTCTTTCTATATAATTTGTGGTGGATAATGAATTTTAAATATTTTTATGTTAAAAGTAAAAATGAGGAGCATTTTCATCATTTGATGCTGTACATGTAGCAACAAAGATGTGCACCATTTATGGAGATGGTGCCATATCTCTGTTCGTAAGTGGTACACTAGGCTCAGAAGTATAAATTTTGATTGAGAAGACCAAGAACATTCTGGCAGGCCTACAGGTGTTAAGGATAACCAAATTGGAATACTGATTAAAAATAATACAGGTCACATGTCATGGAATATTGAAGAGATACTCCACAGATCTCATGTGAGTCTTGTAAGACATTTAACAACACTTGGTCATGTGCAGTACTAGAATGTTTGTGTGTCTCATGATTTAATGAAAAAAGAATTAGATGGACCACATTTCCATCTGCAATTCTATGTCTTTAGCTCAACTCTCCAAGTTTGGTTCACCATTGCGGTGACCTGGTGTTGAACTCACAACTCTTTGGGTCTGGATTTAAACAACATCTTTATGAATTTTTGAGACTTATAAACCTAATGTCTCAACAACCAATCTTTTTACCAGTACTCGTATTGCAATTTTTCTGAAAAAAATAAGCATTTTTTTTACCAGAGCTTATATTGTAATTTTTTGTTGTTATTCATTACTTTTCTCTAGCACTCCTAATTACTGGTTCCCATTCATTTCTATGCTTGGTCAGCTCAGGAGATTTTTGTGGCCTATCATATAAGCTGATTCCTTAAGTTTTCGTATTTTCCAGTGATGCTCTCTGTCTATTATCTCAATCTCATCCCACAGTGGGCGTTGATCACCTTTTCCCCTCCATTTGTGGTCAGCTACACCTGATTTTTCTATTTCCCCTTACTGCTTTACGATGTTCTTGCAATCTTACCATTAGGAGGCGGCCTGTTTCTCCTTTGTATTTCCTACCACAGCTACATGGGATGGCCTACACAAAGTTTTTAGTCATGTTCTCTATGAGTGGTCTTACTCGGAAGAGTTGTCTGTGAAGTGCTGAACCACATTTGAATATTGTCCTGATGTTATATGGACCACAGATCTTTTGTATTTTCTCCAATAATCCCTTCATGTAGGGTAGGCAGACTGTTTTCTGAGTGCTGTTATCCTCTTGTACCCTTCTATTCCAGTTTGTTGGAGCGGCTATCATGTACCCAGAGTAGTTGTTACATTGTAGGGTACTGCTTATACTGACCATTTCTTGTTGGTATGTTTCTGGGTCACCACTTATGACTTTTGTTTGATGCTGTAAGCAACAGACGATCCCTTTCTTTACACTGTATGGATGATGGGAGTCAAAGTTCAGATATTGTCTGGATGTCTTGAACCCCTGCTCTGTTTGAGATATGAATACATCCAGGAAGGCGAGTTTGTTGTCATTTTCTTGCTCCATTGTGAACTGTATCGATAATCTTATTGAGTTCACATGGTCCAGTAGTAGCTGGACATCTTCCTGGTCTGGCCAGAGTATGAAGGTGTCATCTACATATCTCAGCCATAGGGTTGGCCTTAGTGGTGTTGATTCTAATGCCATTTCCTCAAATTATTCCATATATAGGTTTACCATTGCTGGTGATAATGGTGATCTCATTGCTAAGCCCTCATCCTCTCGACATATGTCTGATCCCATTCCGAAGTATGTTGTTTGTGTACAGAAAGTGTGCAATCTATCCTGGTGGACAAAATAAAGGGTTCAGTTCAAAATTCCAATCACCTGAAGAAGGCCAGAGTGTACAATGGCCAAAACATTGTGAATATGAAGATGAGGATAACAGTTTGAATAATGTAAGTAATCATAATACCTCATCTCACAGATATAGACAGATATAAATGAATAAATGTGGAAAATGTCATTGAAAGCTGATAATTAGACAATATTTGGTAGATTTATTTTTTAATTTAGCTGTGTTCTATGGGTCACTTAGTTCTCCAAATTGTACCTACAGTGATGCACACACTTCAGATTTGGTTAATTTAAGGTCATTCATTTTTGCATTTAATCTACACAATGACTTATAAGCTTTGTAAATACCTATACAGGTATAGAACACTCTTATTCCCTATTTTTTAAATATAAATGTGAAGATGCCAACCAAAATAGATTCATTATGGGATACTCAAATTTCTTTAATGAAGTAAAAGTTTAAAAACTGAGATTAACATCAATTTATGCAGTTATTTAAACATAGTAATCAATTTTTAAATGTTTAACAACATTTTTTTCAATTTTAATTTCAGGTGTTAGATAATGGCAATTTTCAACCTACATAATCTCCAAGAGAAAACTGTTGAATAACACAGACAAAACAATTTTCCATTGGTTTCGAAACAGATTTTAAAAAGGTAAGTTCATATTTTTATAAATTTAAAACAGTTAATGGCATTCTTACACGTTTCTGTTTAGTCTGTCTATCTGAAATCAATCACAAAACTTGTCAATATAAATATTAGGTTGGTGCAAAAATAATGTCGTTTTTTGACGTTCAACTTCATGTGAGAAAACAACATTATTTTTGCACCAACCTAATATCTATTCTGCAGAAGAAAAGAGTGAACAAAATATTTTATTTCTTCAGCAAAATTATTCACCCTTTGAAGCCCAAATTAAAAGCTTTTATTTTGAAAATAATGCCCCTCTACAAACAATTGTTTTGTAATTTCACAGTTTCCTATGACTGGACTAGTTTTATGCAAAGTTTATGTTCTGGTTTGCTACAATAACTACACCACTTTAGGATCAGACAAAGCAAGATGTTGAGTGAATCTGAGAAGAGAAACAAGCCTTGACTTGACTGAAAAAAAGCACTAATTGAGAGTTTAGTCTATTAAAATGTTGATATCCTGATAACATTTTTTGAGTCATTCTGATTGGTTCATAAACTAAGACATTTCTTTTCAAAGTATAGCAACTTACTCAGATGTTGTCAGATGACTCTTTTGAAATTCAAATTTTTATTTCAAAAAGCTTTTCAATTCATCTCTAAAGTAATTGCTTATTAGATTTGAATTTGAATTTGCTTCAAGTTACAACAAACTAAAAAAAACTTTATAAAAATCTATCATACTTTCTTTGTTCTTAACAGATTATAAATAAATTGTGACGCCAGAAATGACTGATTTGTTTTACGGCTTATCAACCCTTTGTGGGTTATTTAAGGTCAAAACATATTTCATATTGTAGGAAGTTGCTTACAGTATCTAATAACTGACTAGGCTTTACACTAGCAAAGAAAAGTTTTCCTTTTGTCTTTATTCATATTATCTTTTTATAGATATATATATTATTTATATTTGGACTTTTTTACACACACACACACACGTGTGTGTATGAAAAATTTCTCAGAGTTAACCTGTATTAATCTACACCCAGTATAAGTATGTGCTTACAGTAGACTATTGCAGACTAGTTAAGGAAAATAACAGGAATTATGTATCACACATAAAGAGGTCCTTCTTGTAACTGACATCTGTTGGTTTATGCATGAGTTGGTATATGGGTGAGAGGAGAATTTTACATGGAATATGTTTGCAGTGTGTTCAGTCTTCTGGACAAAGAAAAAAAAGTGTCTCTTTTTAAGCATTTTTAGAGGCTCAATTTTGCTGTATTTTTATTTAAGTGGAAAATATTCTGATTAGTTGTAAAAGATGTGATGTAACCATTTTTTTCGCTGAATCTCATACCTGGAGCCAACAAGGATGAGTTCCTACAAATATAATTAACCATGGAAGTGTTAACTTTACTTCTCTCTTACATACATCATGAAATAACTTTTGTGGCCTTGTTAGGGTCAGAAATAAAGACACAACGAGAGGAATTGAGTTAAACAAATATATTAACAGAAACAGTAATACAAACCTATACAAATGAGTGTTACAGCAAGAATGTTCAGTCCAACTGTCAGAGCTGACTGCTGGAAACTTCCCTCTCCAAAAGGCAGTACCTGCTCCTATTTATAGCTGGGAGAGTCCATGCGTGTGTGGGTAAATTACCATTACAATAACTTTGTCCATTCTCCCATGCCCTACATTATAAGGAAACTTTAAAATTCTACAGAGAGTTGAAAAGATTACTATCAACAAGATGATGATGATCCACCGTATCTTCAGATGATGGCTGCCTAATTACGTTCACTCCTCACTTCACACCTCTTTTGTGCATGACCCCAAAGGTAACTTGCTAGGCTGGCTGTGGACCTGCATGACTTGTTACACAAGTGACACACAAACAGTGTGTTTGCCACAATCTTGATAGATTCACACCACTGTGTCTGATTCCTGTGCACCACCGTGTGCCTTTTGCAGTCTGGAGCTGGCTGTGCATACCTTGTCACACAGCGTGCAGTCTATGACACTCTGTGTCTGGGGAATATCAAGGCACACTTGTACTACAAAGTTTTACTGTATAAACAAAAATAAAAAAAATCCAGATTAATATAAGGCAATTGCACTTTCCTTTAAAACACTTTCTCTAAACTTTTCTTGCTATACTTCTCTCAATCTATGAGAAGACAACCCTCAAATAAAGAGGAAGAAAAAGAAAAGACTAAACCTGGCCCCAAAACACCAAAAGTTTACAGGAGACGAGCCTACTTATTTGTGACTAAAAAATACCAAAAATCAAGGAAGCTTCACGCATAACTTCCAGTATGGGGGGAGGAAAAAAAAAAAAAGTGAAAGAATGGAACACCAGAAAATAAAATAATCAGAAAAACTGACACAGAGAGACTTTTTGATGCTTGTGCCAAATTCTCAAGCCTATTGAAAAGGATATAAAAACCTGACCCCCCAGGGCTACCAGCATATGGGATGCAGAGCACAGAAGAGATCAGAATTACACCAGGAGAGGATGGAACAAAAGAACACAGCCATGTGTGACACATGAAAAAGCACTCAAGAGGTCATCTGCTGCTGATATTTCTGCCCTGTTAAGAGTTGAGAGAAAACACATCAGATTGACATCTGACCTAATTTCTCACATTAATACTACCCCTACCGTGGTCTGACTTCCAACAATCAAAATGGATATTTCTTCAGACTGCTATCAATATCCACTTCGTTAACAAACTTTTTGCTACACAGAATACCAAAGAACTCGCTCATCAGTCTAAAGAAAATAAATAAATACATTATTTAGTTTTAAACCTTTGAGTCAGTTCATTCTATTCTCAAAGTCTCTGGTAAAATAATTATTCTACACCTATCCACACAGGCAACATTCAGAAATGAAGTGCAACTCAATATAGTCTGGGAAATCCTCACTAAAGGATGTGAAAGATGATCAGCCACTATGAAATGACTGAAATGCTGGTTGGAAAAACTTTCAAAGTATTTTGAAGAGTTGAACTGACAGCTCACTGTCTGCCAAAGACTTTCTTTTTTGATTAGCAAAGTTACTTCTCAAGTTGGTTAACTTCTTGTCACCGTGGTGCATCTTGTCTGGTTTATTTCATGTCTCACACTGTTACTGGAAAGCCTTCATTGATTTTTATTTAGAGGAAAAAGACAAGCACCAGAAATTTGTGTACAAATTTCTTGAAGTTATTTTTAGGGGAAAAGAGACAATTTGTTAAACAGTGAGGTTGAGTTTTAAAAGAAATTTAAATTGACTTTTTAAAGAGTGAATTCAACTTTGTTTTGATTCTCATTTAACCCCAAATTTTTCAAAAAAATTTAAGAACCAGTTTTTGGCACAAATATCTGGCATTCACTTTCTTCCAAGTTAATGATGAGCCACTTTTAGTAGATTATAGAACAAGGAGAGCTTTTTCTAAAATAAAGTATTACATTCATTCACATAAAGATATATGTCTAATGAGTAAAATTTTCTTGTTAATTTGTTTCTCTCCAAATGGACAAAAAAGGGTTAAATATGAAAATATGCTATATTTTCTAAATATTTATGATTTTATTTTTAAATTTAAAAATAAGATTCTTTTTCATATGTACATGCAGTTTTAAAAAATATGAAAATAAGTTTATTTTTAGCCATATGCATGATTTTTATTCAGAAATTTGAAAATAAGATACTTTTCTACAGATTTATTCTTTTTTTATCTAAAAATATGAAATAAGATACTTTTTCAATCACGTTCATGTTGTTTGATTCATAAATATTAAAATAAGCTTCTTTTTCTATACAAGCTTTATTTCAAAATATAAAAATATACTATATTTTATAAACATTTGTGCTTTGTATTTACAGATATGAAAATAAGCTTCTTTTCAATATTTATGATTTTTTATTTACAAATATAAAAATAAACTAAATTTTATAAACATGTCTTTTATAGAAATATAAAAATAAGCTAACTTTTCTAGATATGTATGCTTTTTGTTTAGAAATATGAAAATCAGCTAATTTTTCTATACATGTATGTTTTTTATTTATAAAATATGAAAATAAGGTACATTTTATTCATGTTTATGCATCTTTATTTAAAAATGTGAAAACAAGCTCCTTTTGATACACATTTATGCATTTTTGTTTAGAAATATGAAAATAAGTTTTTTATAAACATTTATACTTTTTTATTTAGAAAAATTTTAAATCTATATAAATACGCTTCTATTTAAAGATATTTATGCTTTTTCATTTGGAAATATAAAAATAAGCTTCTTACAGAAATTTATATTTTTTATTTACAAAGGTGAAAATAAGGAAATATTTCGACAAATGTATGCTTTTTTGTTCAGAAATATGAAAATAGGCATCTTTTAATAGACAGAAATCTAAAAATAAGATTCTTTTTAAAAACATTTATGCTTTTTATTTAGAAGTATGAAAAAACTTTTTTATTGACATTCATGCTTTTTTATTTAGAAATGGAAAATAAATTTTTTCTAAGCATGTATGCTTTTTTATACAGAAATATGAAAAAAGGTTAATTTTATAGACATTTATGCATGTTTATTTAGAAATATGAAAATGTTTCTTTTCATAGACATTTATGCATTTTTAGTTAGAATTATGAAAATAGGGTAATTTTCCTACACATGTATGCTTTTTTGTTTTAGAAATATGAAAATAAACTTCTTTTTATCAACAGTTATGCTTTGTGTTTAGGAATATGAAATAAGCTAATTTTTCTACACATGTATGCTTTTGTTTAGAAATATAAAAATAAGCTTGTTTTCAGTGATGTTTATGCTTTTCTATCTATTTATGAAAATATATTCTTTTTTTACATTTATGACTTTTCATTTAGAAATATGAAAATCAGCCTATTTATCAATACTTATATGCTTTTTTATTTAGAAATAATACGCTAATTTTTTTTTTTATACATGTATCTTTTCTAATTTAGAAATATGAAAATAAGCTTTATTCTTTTTTTTTTTTAAAGATATTTATGCTTTTTCATTTAGAAATTTGAAAATAAGCTACTTCTGGGAATTCATACTTTCTTATTTACAAATGTGAAAATAAGCAAATTTTTCAACACATGTATGCTTTTTTGGTCAGAAATATGAAATTAAGCATGTTTTAGTAGGTATATATGCTTTTTTGTTTATAAATATGAAAATAAGATAACTTTACTACCCATGGATACATTTATACATATTTATGCTTTTTTTATTTGGAAATATAAAAATAAAATTCTTCTCATAAACATTTATATTTTTTTATTTAGAAATATGAAAATGTTTCTATTCATAAATATTTATGCTTTTTTTCTATTTAGAAATATAAAAATAAACTTTTTAAAGATATTTATATTTTTATTTAGAAATGGAAAATAAGCTAATGTTTTTAAGCATGTATGCTTTTTTATTTAGAAATAGAAAAATGTGTTTCTTTTCATAGACATTTATGCTTTTTTATTTAGAAATATGAAAATCAGCACCTTTTTTTTTTAAACATGTATGTTTTTATATAGTTATATGAAAATAAACTTCTTTTTATAGACATTTAGGCTTTTTAGTATATAAATAAGCAAATAAGCTTATTTTAATAGGTATTTATGCTTTTTAATTTAGAAATATGAAAATAAGCTAATTTTTCTATATATGTATGCATTTATTTAGAAATATAAATATTAGATTCATTCAGACATATTTATGCTTTTCTATTTAGAAATATGAAAATAAGCAACTTTTTATAGACATATGTGAATTTTTTTAATTTAGAAATATGAAAATCTATACATATATGCTTTTTTAATTAGAAATATGTAAATGAACATCTTTTTATAGACATTTATGCTTTTACATTTAGAAATATAAAAATAAGCTAATTTTTTGGAACATGTATGCTTTTTAATTTAGTAATATGAAAATAAGCTCTTTTTATAGATATTTGTGCTTTTTTTATTAAAAAATATGATAACGATTCTTTTTATAGATATTTAGTGTTTTTCATTCAGAAATATGAAAAGTAGCTACTTTTGATTCATGTTTATGCTTTTTTGTTTAGAAATATAAAAATAAGTTTCTTTTATAGACATTTATGGATTTATTTAGAAATGTATAAGGAAATTTTACTACATATGTATGCTTTTTTTTATAGATTTTTATTAATTTAGATATATAAAAATAAACTTTTTATAGATATTTATGCTATTTAAATTAGAAACAGAAAATAAGCTAATCTTTCTAAGCATGTATAGTTTTTTATTTAGAAATATAAAAATATGAAAATCAGTTAATTTTTATAGATATTTATGCATTTTTAGTTAAAAATATGTAAATAAGGTAATTTGAACTTTTTTATTTAGAAATATGTAAATATATAGATATTTATGCTTATTCATTAAGAAAATAATAAATATGTAAATAAGCTTATTTTTATAACCATTTATTCTTTTTTATTTAGAAATATAAAAAAGTTAATTTTTCTACATAGGTATGCATTTTTTTAGAAATACAAAAAATGTTTTTCAGTGATGTTTATGCTTTTCTATTTAGAAATATGAAAATAAAATGCTTTTTATGAAATTTGTAATTTTTTCATGTAGAAATATGAAAATTAAGCCTATTTATCTACACATATATGCTTTTTTTTATTTAGAAATATGCAAATGAAATTCTAACAGACATATGTTTATTTAAAAATATAGAAATGATCTTTTTATAGATATTTATATTTTTTATTGAGATTTTTTTGAAACGTGTATCCTTTCTAATTTAGAAATATAAAAATAATCTTTTTATTGACATTTATGCTTTTTATTTAGAAATATGAAAAGAAGCTACTTTTTATTTACATTCATGTTTTTTTATTGAGAAATATGAAAATAAACTCCTTTTGATACACCTTCATTCTTTTTTGTTTAGGATTATGAAAATAAGTTTCTTTTATAGACATTTATGCTTTTTTATTTAGAAATATGAAAATAAGCTTATTTTGTATAGACACTTCTGCATCTTTATTTAGAAATATAAATATAATATAAAAATAATTTTTTCTAGATAGTTATACTTTTTCATTTAGAATTATGAAAATAAGCATCATATTATGGAGATTTATGTTTTTTAGAAGTATCAAAAGCAGCAAATTTTTCTATACAGGTAGGCTTTTTTATTTAGAAATATAAAAATCAGCAAGTTTTTTTTATACAGGTATACAGGCTTTTTTTATTTAGAAATATGAAAATAAGTTACTATTGATACCTATTTATCTATATGGCTGTGCTTTTTTGTTTAGAAATATCAAAATAAACTTTTTATAGAAATGTATGCCATTCTATTTAGAAATATGATCAGTTTTTATAGATATTTATGATTTTTAATTTAAAAATATGTACAAAACCATTGTTTATAGACATTTCTGCTTTTTTATTTAGAAATATGAAAATAAGCTTCTAGATATTTGTTTTTTATTTACAAATGTGAATATAATCTAATTTTTCTACAAATATACAATTTTTTATTTAAAAATGGGAAAATAAGGTAATTTTACTACACATATATGCTTTCTTATAGACTTTTATAGTTTTTATTTAGAAATATAAAAATAACTTCTTTTTATAGACATTTATGCTTTTATTTGGAAATATGAAAATATATTTCTTTTTATATACATTTATTCATTCTATTCAGAAAAATAAAAATCTGCATCTTCTTATAGATATTTAAGCTTTCAGAAATCAGCTAATTTTTCTATACATGTATGCTATTTTAATTAGAAATCCCAGAATAAGATTATTTTAAAACATTTATGCTTTTTTATTTGGAAATATGAAAATAACCTAATGTTTCTAAATATGTGTGCTTTCTAATTTAGAAATATGTAAATAAGCTTCTTTTTATAGATATTTATGCTTTTTTATTTAGCAATATAAAAATCAGCTAAACTTTCTATATATGTATGTTCTTTTTATTTAGAAATATGAAAAAAGCTTCTTTTTATACAGTATCATGATTTTTTTTAGAAGTATTAAAGTAAGCTTCTTTTTAATGACATGGATGCTTTTTCAAGAAATAGGTATAAATAAGCTTTATGGAAATTTATGCTTTTTTATTTACAAATGTGAAAAACAAATTTTTTAACAAATGTATGCTTTTTTGTTCAGAAATATGAAAATATTCATCTTTTAATAGACATTTATGCTTTTTTATTTAGAAATAAAAGGTAAACATTTTTTACTGATATTTATATTTTTATTTAGAAATATGAAAATCTTTCTTTTTATATACATTTACACTTTTTATTTAGAAATGTCAAAATAAACTTCATTTTATAGACATTTATTTAGAAATAGAAAATAAGCTATGTATGTTTTTTGAGAAATAAGAAAATAAGGTTCTTTTCATAGACATTTATTTTTATGTGAAAATATAATAAATTTCCTTCTATAGATATTTATGCTTTTTATATAGAAATATGAAAATACGTTTCTTTTTATAGACATTTCTTTTTAAAGACATTTTTATGTTTAACATTCTTTTTATAGATACAAGTATTCTGTAAAAAGAATGTTAAACGTAAAAATGTGTTTTAATAATTGTCGGACTTTGTCCATTTCATAATGTGTGACATTTCTTTTTATTTAGAAATATGAAAATCAGCATCTTTTTATAGACATTTATGCTTTTTTAAATAGACATATGAAAAATGAGCATCTTTTTATAGACATTTATGCTTTTTTAAATAGAAATATGAAAATCAGCATCTTTTTATAGACATTTATGCTTTTTTAAATAGAAATATGAAAATCAGCATCTTTTTATAGACATTTATGCTTTTTTAAATAGACATATGAAAAATGAGCATCTTTTTATAGACATTTATGCTTTTTTAAATAGACATATGAAAATCAGCATATTTTTATAGACATTTATGCTTTTTTAAATAGAAATATGAAAATCAGCATTTTTTTTAGACATTTATGCTTTTCTAAATAGACATATGAAAATCAGCATCTTTTTATAGACATTTATGCTTTTTTAAATAGAAATATGAAAATCAGCATCTTTTTATAGACATTTATGCTTTTTGAAATAGAAATATGAAAAATGAGCATCTTTTTATAGACATTTATGCTTTTTTAAATAGACATATGAAAAATGAGCATCTTTTTATAGACATTTATGCTTTTTTAAATAGAAATATGAAAAACAGCATCTTTTTATAGACATTTATGCTTTTTTAAATAGAAATATGAAAATCAGCATCTTTTTATAGACATTTATGCTTTTTTAAATAGACATATGAAAAATGAGCATCTTTTTATAGACATTTATGCTTTTTTAAATAGACATATGAAAATCAGCATATTTTTATAGACATTTATGCTTTTTTAAATAGAAATATGAAAATCAGCATTTTTTTTAGACATTTATGCTTTTCTAAATAGACATATGAAAATCAGCATCTTTTTATAGACATTTATGCTTTTTTAAATAGAAATATGAAAATCAGCATCTTTTTATAGACATTTATGCTTTTTGAAATAGAAATATGAAAAATGAGCATCTTTTTATAGACATTTATGCTTTTTTAAATAGACATATGAAAATCTGCATCTTTTTATAGACATTTATGCTTTTCTAAATAGACATATGAAAATCAGCATCTTTTTATAGACATTTATGCTTTTCTAAATAGACATGAAAATCAGCATCTTTTTATAGACATTTATGCTTTTTTAAATAGAAATATGAAAATCAGCATCTTTTTATAGACATTTATGCTTTTTTAAATAGAAATATGAAAATCAGCATCTTTTTTAGACATTAATGTTTTTTAAATAGACATATGAAAATCAGCATCTTTTTATAGACATTTATGCTTTTGTAAATAGACATATGAAAATCAGCATCTTTTTATAGACCTTTATGCTTTTTTAAATAGAAATATGAAAATCAGCATCTTTTTATAGACATTTATGCTTTTCTAAATAGACATATGAAAATCAGCATCTTTTTATAGACATTTATGCTTTTCTAAATAGACATATGAAAATCAGCATCTTTTTATAGACATTTATGCTTTTTTAAATAGAAATATGAAAATCAGCATCTTTTTATAGACATTTATGCTTTTTTAAATAGAAATATGAAAATCAGCATCTTTTTATAGACATTTATGCTTTTTAAATAGAAATATGAAAATCAGCATCTTTTTTAGACATTAATGTTTTTTAAATAGACATATGAAAATCAGCATCTTTTTATAGACATTTATGCTTTTTTAAATAGACATATGAAAATCAGCATCTTTTTATAGACATTTATGCTTTTTTAAATAGACATATGAAAATCAGCATCTTTTTATAGACATTTATGCTTTTTTAAATAGAAATATGAAAATCAGCATCTTTTTATAGACATTTATGCTTTTTGAAATAGAAATATGAAAATCAGCATCTTTTTATAGACATTTATGCTTTTTGAAATAGAAATATGAAAATCAGCATCTTTTTATAGACATTTATGCTTTTTGAAATAGAAATATGAAAATGAGCATCTGTTTATAGACATTTATGCTTTTTTAAATAGACATATGAAAAATGAGCATCTTTTTATAGACATTTATGCTTTTTTAAATAGAAATATGAAAATCAGCATCTTTTTATCAACATTAATGCTTTTTTAAATAGAAATATGAAAATGTGGTAAATTTCCTTCACATATGTACTTTTTATAGACATTTATGCTTTTTTTTTTATTTAGAAATTTGAAAAATACCCTTTTTTTTATCAATATTTAAATTTTTCATTTAGAAATATGAAAATACGGTAATCTTCCTACATATGTATGTCTTTTAATTTAGAAATATGAAAATAAACTACTTTTTAAAGACATTTATGCTTTTTCATTTTGAAATATGAAAATAAGTTAATGTTTCTACATATGTATACATTTGTTCAGAAATATAAAAATAAGTTTCCTGAGATATTTATGCTTTTCTATTTAGAATTACAAAAATCAGCCTATTTATCTACACATATATATTTTTATATTTAGAAATATAAAAATAAGCTAATTTTTTAAAACATTTATGTATTTTATTTATAAATATGATAAGTTCCTTTTTCTACACATTTGTGAATTGATATTTAGAAATATGTATATTAATTTCTCTTTATAATTATTTATGCTTTTATGTTCAGAAATATGAAAATAAGCTACTTTTTACTAATTTATTTACAAATATCTTTTTCATTATGTATGTACTGTTATTTATATATTCATAAATAAGGATCTCTTCCTATGTATTTGTTTTTTTATTTGTAAATGTTAAAATAAATCTTTAACACATTTATGATTTTTTATTAATAAATATGTAAATTGGCTTAGAGCGGACCATGGGTTTGCGTGTTGTTAAATTAGGAACACGTGCGTTTATTCCTGCTCGAAGAAGGTCCACTACAAGAACATGGCGGGCTCAGACATTGAATCCACCATAAAGAAGTGTAAAGAAAATGAACAAGACCTCATATATATATATATATATATATATATATATATCGGTCTTGTTGTTGGGGAGCAACAATTTGGACAATTAAGGAGGAGTTAACTATGACATGCTCTTTTCAACAGATTTATGCTTTTTCATTTGGATATATGAAAATATGCTCTTTTTATGTATTTTTATGCTTTTTAATTAAAAACATGAAAAAGACTTTTATCCTTTTTATTAATAAATATGAAAATAAGCTTCTTTTCATAGATATTTATACTGTTGCATTTAGATATATGAAAATAAGCATCCTTTTATAGACATTTAGGCTTTTTATTAAGCTTCCTCTTATAGAAATTCATGTATTTTTTATTTGTAAATATGAAAAAATGAATTTTTCTACAGATGTATGTTTTTGTGAAAAAATATGAAAATAATCTTCTTTTTATAGACATTTATGCTTCTTTATTTATAAATGTAAAAGACAATAGGAAAACTGTAACAGTAGCCGACGCATTTCATCCAATGTGGACTTTTTTCAAAGCAAAAGCGAAATGAATTTATTAAACAAAGTAACTAATAATAACTTCTTTATTTAGAAATATGAAAATAAGCTTCTTTTTATAGACATTTATGCTTCATTTTGAAATATGAAAATAAGCTCCTTCTGATACACATTTATGCTTTTTTATTTATAAATAAGAAAATATGTTACATGTTATACCGAGAAATAGAAAAAAGCTTCTTTTCATATATATATTCATCCTTTTATATTTATATGCATGAAAATAAGTTTCTTTTTATAAACATTTATGCTTTTTTTATTTAGAAATGTGTAAATTAGCTTATTTTTCTACACATTTTGCCATTTATTAAGCAACTAGCTTAAAATCTGCACTCTCTGCAGCCTTTTAAGTTAGCACCTGTGGAGGGCTAATTGGACTTCCGTCCTAATACTAAAGAGAAATCTGGTCCAGCTTAGAAAGCAGCATTGATAATTTTGAAGAAATCTTTACTTTCAGGAGTCACTCCATGGAACTTCAAAACATCACTATAACTGATTTCAGGCTAAGTTCAGTTCCAGTCAAAACACTGATTTGGGCCAAAATTCCAATGCAGTCCAAAAATTGAGTTCTTCAAATCACAAAAATTATAAATTTGTAAAAATCACTAATTTTTTTCTGTTATTTTAAAATTTGAATCTTTAACTGTTCCCTCCTCATCCAAAATCCCAATGCTAGTGTTTCAAGTACCAGATGAAGGCCTGATTCCGAAAAGGTATAATACATCTATGTAGAGCAAGTGTGGACAGAGTCAGAGGGGTTTCAGACACTGGATAGACAGATTGAATTTGCCATTTATTTATTTAGATATGAAATTACACTAAATTTTCTGCACATTTGTTTTTTTAAGAAACATGAAAATAAGGTTCTTTTTAAACACATTTATCCTTTCTTAGTTTAATTTATGCATTTTACTTATTAATATCAAAATAAGCTTTTTTGTATACATATTCATACTTTTTATATTTTTAAAGATTAAAAGAAGCTACTTTTTATAGACATATGCTTTTTATTTCAAAATATGAAAATAAGTTTATTTTTCATGACATTTATGCTGTTCTATTTCGAAATAGGAAAATAATCTTTTCATACAGAATTTTGCTTTAATATTCATATATAGGAAAATAACTTTCTTTTAATATACATTTATGATTTTTTTATTTAGAAATAGGGAAATAAGCCTCTTTTTTTCACATTTATGAATTTTATTAAGCAGTGTGAAAAATATTTATCTTTTTCTTCACATTTATGCTTTTTTATTTAGAAATATAAAAATAAGCTTCTTTTTATACACATTTATGCTTTATTTAAAAACACGAAAATAGTTATATTTCTATCCATTTATGTTTTATTTAGAAATATGAGAATAATCTTCTGTTCATACATATTTATGCTTTAATATTTATATTTTGTGATGTCAACACTCATTGCCACTTTAGAAATCCTAATGAATACTCGTTGTCACTTTTGTAATGCTTGTTGTAGTAGAGACTTTGTAATCACAGATGCAACTATAGTACACCATTGAACAATGCTGGTGTCAGAAGACTTCGAATAGCACTTGCACTAATAGTACTTGCTCGATAATACTCACTCAAATAGTAACCACCGAATAGTAATCCATGTAGAGATGAGAGCAGCAATCCATATAGTAATAGAGGGTAGAGTAGAAATGGTGATCCATGTAGTAATAGAGTAGAAATGGTGATCCATGTAGTAATAGAGTAGAAATGGTGATCCATGTAGTAATAGAGTAGAAATGGTGATCCTTTAAACGTCACACAACTTCCCATATATGCATTTCCTCTATGGTCACGTGGTTTACTTAACTCAATAATGGGATCAAGGAGAGCCATGATCATGCACATCCTGAAGGAACACAGCACATCGAAGTATATATGGTATGTTTCCTATTTCTAGAATAATGTAAGATTTTTTTTTAAATATTTCTATAAATGGCCCAAAATTAATGTTTTTGAATTTGTTCAGATTTAATTAACTCATGTATAATATAGAGAAATATGAGGAAGCATGGTGGAGTAATGGATAATGGCTCGGATTGAGGAATCGGAGAGCTGAGATCAAATTCTACTTGAATCCATTACATTCACTTATGTGCTAATACCCTTGGGAAAGGTATGAATCCTCCTCTTCTCCCCCCCCCAGCTATGGGTAAGTAGCAGGACAGGCCGGGTTCTATAGCTTTGGATGGCAACTGGTCTATCGCAGAAAGAAATGGCAATCTACTGCAGGAAAAAATCTGCCTCATCAAAAGATACATGATCGCCTAAGCATGTATCATGTATGACGCATAAGCTTTTTTGTATACATATTCATACTTTTTATATTTTTAAAGATTAAAAGAAGCTACTTTTTATAGACATATGCTTTTTATTTCAAAATATGAAATAAATATAGTAATATAGAGGTTAAATATTATTAAAATAGGGATTTTCTTTAGTTTTCATATTTGATTTGATTTTGATATTAAGTTCAAAGAAGTGATTCAATTGTCTTTGCAGTTGATTCATGTGCGGCACAAGATTATAAATATATGAAGATTTGAGTATTCCTATTCTCACCATCCAGTAATCCAGGCAAAAGACACAACATAAATATGACCTATGATAAGAAAGCGCGTCATTTAATTGTGTCCTGTCTTCTTGCAAATTTAACATTATGAAATAACACTAACAATTAAATTTACAGATACTCATATAAAGTGGCATGAAAAATCATTTATGAGTCATGTTTGTTTGTTTAACGGTATATCAACTCCTTATGAGATATTTAATGTTGAAATTTAATTTTATAGGGAGCTCTGAAGTAATAAAAATGTTATTCTGCTTTCACAGTTGAATACATGGTAGATAATACTCAGCTTTGTGCATATACATGTCAGTATGGACATAATTACTAGAGGCAGTGTTTTATGTTGTAGCTTTGTTGAAATTCTATTTTGGAATACAAAATATAGGATATATATGGATTAATGCCATGAAAGAGTTCTTTCATGCTGGCTGTTTGGTTTGTGGATTTTGTTTCGCAGCCTATCAAACTCTACATGTTATAAAGTGTGTTTCATTAAGACGGAACAAAGTCAGTAGTAAATAAATCAGTGTTATTGGTGAAAACTTATTTATTTCTCTATTGGATCATGTTACTTAAGTCATGGCAATTATGTGTGAAAAATAATATTGCCCAAATGTCCACCAAGGATTCAGTGGCACACCTCCACTCTTTGGTCAAAATCTTTGATGATGTCTCTGCATAGTTGCTCCTCGATCTCACCAATATGCCTTATTATCTCATCCTTCAGCTGTTGAGTTGTTGTTGACTTGTTGGCATAGACCTTACTTTTGAGATAACCCCAAAGGAAGAAATCTAAAGGCGTCAAGTTGCATGATAATGGTGACCAATTGACTTTGCTGTTTCGAGAGATGATGTGACCTGGGAACTTCACATTGCATTTTTGTTTGAACATTTAATTTTTTAAATAGCCTTCGATAACTTTAACACGTTTGATTGTTAATCTTTCCATGGTTGAAATTGCCAAAGACTTAAGTTGTTAAATCTAAAAGAAAAAATCATTAGACATTTAAACTCAATTCACAGTTTTAATAGATCAAAGTTATTGGAACACTCTTTATAATGCCAAAATCTAAATATTTTGAACAAAATTTCATGACTTCAACTACAGATTATACATATTATTGGTAATTCTACTATAAAATTTATTGCTGGTTATTTTGCTATAAATATGTATTGTTGATAATTTTACTATAAAAATGTATTTCTATACTTTCATAGTGTTTCATTTTTTGTGGAGATTCACTATTTGCCCATAGCTGGGACTGTAACAGGTGCTACCACTCCAGGTCAGGGTGAACTTCGGAACAACAGCAATTAAGAGGTGGTTCTATGCTCCTCAAAACCTCCAATCTATATGAGTCATGTGAATGTAAATATGCTAGGTTTGCTATTGAATTATAAAGAGTCCATTAAGAGTTTAGGTTTTTGTCTTATTTCATATTCCTGTGACTGTTTTTAATCAGCGTTGATTAGCTGCATTCATTATAGGATATGTTCAGTCATTTCACAATATTACTTTTTGCTGCTTTGTTCTGATGGGCAAGTCATGCATCCACTAAATATGAATCAAAATATTGATTAATTCCTTGTAATTCATACTGGCACAAAAATGGGAACAGATATGAATATGTAATGTCAAGAACAATTGTTTTTCTTTGTGCTTACTAAATAATAATAGCTGTCCCAACCAATTAATTGGGACATAGTAATTTGAATCTGACTTCTAAGATGTCCTTGTTTTTACTCTTTCTGTTGACTATGATTATTTATATTGCTAATAATAATAATAATAATAATAATAAAAAAGAGAAATCAATGCAAAATGTTGACAAAAAAATGGATTTACCATGTCACTAAATTACAAATGTCTTTCTAATCAAAATATTTACTTATCAAGGTAGAATATATTTGGAAGTAAACAATGAGGGACATTTTAACATTACTATAAATGTTATTTTTAGTGTGTACATGTATTTGAGTTGACATCCCTGTTATTTTAAACAGTGACTAGAGACTAAGAAGTTTTACAAAAGAAAATGTGCATTCTAAGAAATAAAGTCAGATATAGTAATAAGAAATAATTAAAAATCCACTTACAAATATGCTTTGGGGTTGGTGCTCCTGGACACAGCTGTTCAGTTCCATTGTGCATTGCAAGAAAATAAACTAAATAATGAATTATTTAAAAATATTAATTTCAAAATTACACTTTAACATGATGTACATCCAATAGTGTATCATGTTATTAATATACAAACAGCTCAACACTAATTATAAATATAGCTTTAATCTTAAAGATATACTAATGCTGAGAGCTTGATAGGTTTTTTTTTTTTTTGTTTTGTTGTTTTTTTATCAATTTTTCTGGTTGGTGAAACAGTGAAATTGGAAATGTCTTTTGTCAATACACTTAATTACATACATATTTTAGAAGCCCCCAAATGATTTTATCCTCTATATGACAACCAACTACTAACATCAAAGATGTATTATTCATGACCTAACATGATTGTAGCCCAGATGTGACAGGCATTTGTCATATCATATTCATCTATCATCTAAATGAATTTGCTTTGCCAAGTAGATAAGTAATCCCTATTTTACTTGCTAAAACTTATATTATCAATAAAATAGTGTTATATATATTCCTCACTCACAATTTCACCCTTCAGGTCTGCAGGCTGGTTTGGTTTAAAACCAGCCAGAATAACTGAAGGGTGAAACCAGGATGGGCTGAAGGTACTGGTAATTCAGTCAGTCTCCTGTGGCACCATCAAGGTTGAGGGCACCATCATGCCACCATATCCTGTGTTTGGGATCTTTCAAAGCTTATAAAAACATACTTGCGGTCATCTATTAAATTTGTTGGCTATTTTGTCAATAAAAAAAAGATTTTGTCAAGAAGATAGGTTTAGAAAGTACCATGGAAAGATTTGCAGATCTAAAGGCCAGAAAATATGTTTTAGGTAGGATAATGAATATTTTCTTTAGCTTCTATTAAGTTGTATTAATTGTAACAAACTCATTATTCTACATTTTCCGTTTTTCTCCTTGTGAAAATTTTAAAAAAATTATACTTATAAAGGTGGCAAAGTTTAGCTTGCCTGGGGTGCTAGCAACCCTAGGCCATCATTGGGTGAAATTGCAGTATGGGTGATATATTTATCTTTTTAAAATAAATGTACTTAGTAGTATTCTACAGATTAGGCATAGGCACAGTTGTTAAATCAGCTAGGACTAGTCAATGTTTCCCCTACAATTGATTTAAGTGAGTGAATATTTTATATATATATATATATATATATATACATATACAGTGGGCTATGATAAGTTTTTAGCTACCCTTAATTACAGCAATTTTTGCTTGTGTAATAATGTATCTTTTTTTTTTTCAGACAATACTATGTTAGTATCAATCTAATCTATGAATGATAGTTCACTTATATTTTACAATGAAAGTTCGTGGAAGTAAGGAAATTGATGAATTTCAATGAGGGCAAATAATAGGATGGCATCAGTGTGGCAAGTCAAATAGAGAAATTGCTATGCTTTTCCAAGTTAATCATCAAACTGTTAATAGTATTGTCAAGAAATTGAATAAAGAAGACCATTGTTGTGTGGAACAATGTTCAGGAAGACTGAGGATCATGTCTGAGCAAACAAAAAGGGCGCTGAATAGGGAAGCCATGAGAAACCATCGTCAGAGCATCAAAGATGTTGCCAACAGCATGGAAATGTCGCCATATGTGGTGAGAAAGACTCTGAAAGAGCTAGGCTATCAAAGAAGAGTTGCAAGAAAGAAGCCCTTGATTTCAGGGGTTAACAGGAGCAGGCATATGGACTGGGTGAAAGAATTTGAGAGCAAAGATTATGAATTTTGGCAGTCTGTAATTTGGTCAGATGAAAGTAAATTCTGCCAATATTTGAATTTGAGACAGGTTTATGTTTGGAGAATGAGACTTGGAACACTAAATTTCTGCAGGAAACCATGAAACATGGAGGGATTGGAGCAATGGTGTGGATCACTGTCTGGTTTGGAGGGAAATCTGAGCTAATTCTTGTTGACGAGTGGTTGATTGGTCCAAAATACTGTCAAATATTAGAGAAAGCAATACTCCCACTATTTGAAACCAATTAGATTGATAAGAATGTCTACCTTTATCAAGAGGTTGGCGCGCCATGACATACGTGCAGAGTAGCAAAGGCCTGGAAGGAATTGCCAAGAATCTAGTCACTGCATTGGGTAGCCCAAAGTCCTGACATGAATCCAATAGAGCACGTTTGGGAGCACCTTCACCAAAAACTTTGACAGAATGCAACCAAAATCATGTCCGTGGCAACCCTTAAAGAAACTTTGCTAAAGGAGTGGCAAAATATGGATCAGATGATTGTTGTAACTTGATCAAATCTATGAAAAATTGAATACAAGCACTGAAACTAGTAAATGGAGGACCTACTCTATACTAGTTCTAAATACTGTTTATTTATGTTGAGTAGGGATTACATAATTAAATTTTGAAATTGGATGTAGTCTATTTCTCCTGGCTAAAAACTTTTCTTAGGCCACTGTATATTCTTCAAATCGAAAAAGTTTTCAAAATCTTAAAAATCTTTAAATTTAAAAACCTTCCAAACTAAAACCCCTTCAAAACTTTAATTATATATATATATATATATATATATATATATATATATATATATATATTTAATCAAACTGATTTTATTTAGATGCTTTTCTTTTTTCTTTATGGCTCCATCATTTTTGTTATTAGATATTCCATGCTGTGATAATAGAAGATTGTAGCAAAAAAGCTTTAAACTTTGATTCAGTGTATTCAAATAATTGATATGGTAGCCCACAATGAAATAAACAAATCACAAGTCCAAACTCGAGGATCCAGGGGCAGAAAGAAATGTTGAAATCATGAATTGAAGGTCCATTGTCACAAATTCCAATACATGTAAGCAGCCAGAAATCACCATGCAAACCAGCAAACAAGGTAGAATAAATAAAAATGACTCCTCTTAATTCAAGAACACCAACTGTTTTTATTGATGGAAAATTTTTTTCATTGATTGATAGGTGGGAGAGAACACACAATATTAGCACGTCTGAGATGCATTTATGGCAACACCTGTGATTAACTTGTTTCTACTTTGGTTATTTTGTCTTTGGCATATCGTACAGAACATACATATCCTTTTTCTCATTAAGTGACTTTCTCTTTTGCCACATTTCACCATTCCTGGCAGATCTTCTATTATCACAGTGTGGGATATCTAATAATAAAAGTAATAGAAACAAAAAGAAAAGCATCTAAATGAAATCAACTAGATTATATATAAATAAATTTTAAATTGAAAAAGATTTTAAGTTTTTTAAGTTTTGAAAGGTTTTTAAATTTAAAGATTTGAAAATTTGAAAAAAAAAAAATATAGTACTGGAAAAATGTTTTTTTTTTTTTTTTGTATACAATATAAATAAAAAGATTATTTCCAGTATTTGTACATAATTTGCTTTAGTTTGACAAGGCTTCAGAGTATACAAGATTAGTGCTTGTTCTATTGTGTTTCTGTATGAAAAAGGTTGTTTTGGAGATCCTAAACAAACCTACATCAAACTGACCATGGCGAAAGCAAGGAGAATTTCATTTGAGATCAATGATTGTCATTGTGATGGTCATAGCAAAGATGAGCCTCACAAAGAAGTTGAAGTTACTTTAATTCCAATGGTATGTCTGTTGGAATTTAGGGGATCTTGGTTATAAACACATCCTCTTTTTGCTTTCCCTACTTAGGATAGTTGCTTTGGTAACATGTGAGAGAAACTGCTTGACAGAAAGATTAGTTCTGTTAAGCAAATTTGGAAAATTGAGATTTCTGAGAAGCATCATGGGCGTTTGGTTGAAACATCAGGCAAGTGAATTGAAAAACTTGGTTTCTGAACATTCTCAGAAGTTGTCTGGAACTGTATAATTTGATTTTTACAAGACTCTGTTGCATGAAATTTGAGCTTATTTCTTTGACTGCCTCATTAATTCCTGAGAACACACAGATGAAATCACAGGACATAATATATATTGTATGAAGTGCACATGTTTTCTAAATACAAGACTTGATGACATTCTAAAGCAAAACAGACACTCAAGGAAGGTTGAAGGATATGTAGCTGAAACATTGTGATAAAACATGACAACAAAATTGAGGAAATTAGCTTGAATGAATTAACTACATACAATAATTAATCTCAGTGTTGTTTAATATTGAGTAGAGAAAGATGCCTTCCAATAGCTAAACAAAATATTATGAAACAGGATAATTTTGTAAACAAAACAAAGAAAAGAGTGCTGAACTACTATATAATATCACTCCTCTTCTCATCTGTGTGCCATACATGATACACACTTATTAGGCGATCATGTATCTTTTGATACATGACTGACGAAGCAGATTTTTTCCCAGCAGTAGGTTGCCATTTATTTCTGTGGTAGACCAGTTGCTATCCAAGGCTATAGAACCCGGTCTGTCCTTCTATTTAACCATAGCTGGGGGGAGAAGAAGAGGATTCATACCTTCCCCAAGGGTATTAGCATGTAAATGAATGTAATGGATCTGACTAGATTTTGAACTTGGCTCTCCGATTCCTCAATCCAAATGAAGACAAAATCAAATAATTTATTTAAAAACTCTTCATAAAAGGTAACTTTGAATGAAAAGTCAATATAAAAAAAATTTACATAAGTGATTTATAGGCCTTTCAGACTTATTGTGGCAAGCAGACAAATATTTCAACTTTTCAATATTATGTCATTAGAAAATATGGACATATTATTAATTTCATTATTTCATATAAGGATATAATTTTTAATTTCTAAAGAATTCCTAGGCTGAAGTGTTATCTTTATGGTGCAATGAATAGTGGCTTGGAATGAGAAATCAGAAAGTCAATTTTGAATTCCAAACAGGTTCATTACACTCACTTATGCACAAATACCCTTGGTAAAGGTATGAATCCATCTCCTCTCCCTAGCTATGGGTTAAATAGTAGGACTTATATCTGAAAAAATCTTTATTTTCAAAATATGTTTTGGCTTTAGATGGTTGAATAACTAAAAAAACAAATCAATCAGTTCTTCCTTACTTCATTCACATTTTCTTCATTACATCATTTTTTCTGTACTGTATAAGCTTCCAGCCATTTTTGTTGACTGGTTAACTATGTACACAAACCCTCAGGTCATTTCATTTTATGGACCAGAGATATCCAAATTAATTTTCACAAATGAGTACTCTAGGTATATCAGTCCCTACTGGAATGGGGTGTTGTTTCCTGTTTGCTAACTCTTACCTGACAGGTTAAACAACTTTCCATGTATAGGCCCAGCTAATATTCTATGTCTATTCCTATGTGTCTCATTTCTTCATAACTCTGCTTTAATATTTTAAACTGCAATCCCCTTGATACATACAGCTCCTTTTTAAGTATATCATCCCTAACAGAAAAGTAATACAGCACCTCCATTTTGTACCCTATATTTACTTTCATGAGCACCCATGATTTTCTCATTCTTTATCATTTTCTACGCTATCTTGATCTCCTCACATCTGTGATTACTTTACTATTTCTTACCCTATTGGTAGAGCCTAGAATATGCTGACTACCTCCTCCTTTGCAGAAGGGTAAAACCCTCAGAAAAGAGGCCACCTACCAAGTAAATGCTTATAGACTCAACTATAAATGGCCAATATTTACCTATCACTGAACCAAGTAAATGCTTATAGACTCAAATACAGTGTGCAGCAGAAATACCTAACACATAATGGTAAAACATTAGCTAGATGAAGATACCATTTCCACTAATATCTGACTGTTATGTGGGAGGTATTCCCTGGAGGTATATGTGGGAGGTATTTCTGCTGCACTCTGCATAATAATGATAAAAAGACTGATTTCAACATTAAATAACAAGGATTGTCATTTAAAATTAAGCAACCCAATGCAGCACTTTGATATTTCTCTTCATCTTTAACCTTTGATTCTTCCAGATCTGGTCAATTTTCCCATGCCTTTGTAAATTTATCACATGAATCTGATAGGTCCCATTATCCATCTCTGGTTCTAAAAAAATAAAATTTAATAATGAAAATACTTAAAAATATCAGAAATTTAAGTTTTTCACTAGTTTAAGTTTTGTTTTCACTGTTGTACAAAATCTTAACAGATTTTATGTGGGTTTCTGTTTGTTAACTTACAATGAGAAAATATGTAACTATCAAATCTCTGATGCCTCATCATAGTGCAGTAATCTACAAACTGCACTTAGAAATTATAAGTAGTGATTTCAACCCTTACTGGGTGCCTTATACTTGTGGCCTTATGCCAAAACTAAACTTAGTAAAATAAATGAAAAAAAAAAAAAAAAAAAATATTAAAAAAAACGCATAAAATCTGTTTTTTTAAAAATGTTCACCATTGTATTTTTTTAAGCTTTATCCAGAGGGCAAATTGAAATGAGTTGAGTTTTTTTTTTCATGTGGATTTTACAAGCAGAGTGGAAAGAATGGCCTCTTTTATATTTGAAAGAACTGTTTATCATTACATTACCTTTAACCCTTAAACAGTAGACATCATCAATTGATGTTTTATTGAAGACCAGTTGATGATTTAAACTTTTTGTAAAGACACAGATATTGTTCGTTCCTGATTCGAGTCTAAATGATTAATTGGCAACTCTTTATAAGGTTTACTTTTACTACAATTCATGTGATTACATAATTTCCTGTAGTATTTGCCTGCAAATAAAGCTGCAAGAACATGCCAAAAACATTTCTATGCCTTCGTGCATACTTCCTAAAGAGAAAGAGGCAAAAAATGGTAATAACTTTGTGAAAAAGAATGCACAACAGTAACACCATTGTGCATGAAAAGATTCTGTGTGACTGTGACATGTTAGTAAAATAATATTTAAAATTAAACTTTTGTTTAATTTCCTTTATTTATAATATTTAGTTTTGTATATAATAAAGACGAAAATAAGTATAAAACCCACCCTTTAAAAATGAATTTTTTCATGTCTTATTCGTTTGCCTGGCATATTCGTACAAACGTTTCCCGTCGTTTAAGGGTTAAAATATCAACCGTCTGATAGCCAGGTTTTATTGATCAAATTAGACACGTTGTTGAGAGTGATCTCCCTTGCTGTAGTCTGTTAGATGTTGTCTGCCCCTGTAAAAAGGAGCTCTCCGTTGAATTTCTTTATGAAAGAGGGACTAATTTTTTTTAACATAGCGCCACTCGAACTGATTAAAAGCCAAAATAAGAAGTTGGTGCAGCACGGACCAAACATCAATAGAAGAAAAAAAAAAACTCCTACTACCACTACTAGAATCAGCCTTTTAACCCAATACCTTTTTTTTTGTATTAGTAGCACAAATCGTGCACTTTTTAAAAAATGCTTTATCATTATTAATAATAATGTGGTAAAAAAAGAAATTTAATGGGGGCCGCGCATGGATGCGATTGCAAAATACAATCTGTCCTTCTAGCCAAGCCACCCTAAAAATGTGTACATTTTGAACTACATTCCTCTTCTTTGTCGTGGCATTAATAAAAGAGGGGACTGAAACGAATACTTCAAAGTGTATTTTTAAGGATCTAAGGGATTATCGGAAGTAAAAACGATGAGTGAATCGAGAAGGAAAAAGCAGCTACAACAAAATAATGCCGATCATCACCATGTCATCCAGAATCGCCCTGCTAGTACCACGACTTCTTCGAGCCAGGTGCCAGCAAGTCCTTGGTGTGATGGGAACCAGTCTTCTGTTCCCACATTGCATTATTACCATTCTCATCAAAGGGGTCGAAGGAGTACCATGATGATGGCCTTAAACCAAAACAATGGTAGAAATGTAAGTGGTCCATCTACTCATGCATCTACTACTTCAAATAGTAAGACAAAAAGCTATCTACAAAATTTGAGATTTGGTCAAGTGTTTCTTGGATTAAAATTAAAAATATAGCTTCACATCACAATATGATTTCAAAATGACTAAACTCCTTTTAAAATCATATGGCGAGTTTATTAAAAATTAATTAATAAAGAATTACTTTATTAAAATTCATGAAGTAAAATAAATTTTAAATTTGAAGAGCATTATGCTAAAAAAAATAATATTTTTTTTAACAAGTGAAAATAGCCGTCTCTCAAAAATGAAGACCATCAATAAAAAATGTGCATTCTTTTGCACGAAAAAACTCCCTTTAGTTTAAAATAAAAAATAAAAATGATCCTTATTTATTTGAGTTGACTAATATAAAAGCAATCATATTTTAAATTAATTATGAGAAAAATGAATAAATTATATTATCTTTCATTTTCAATTTTGGAAAATGAAAGAGTAGACAAAACTAAAAAGCTTATCTTGTTAAAACAATAGTTGCTGGTCTTTACAAAATGTTCAGCTAAAGAAAGAAGATACTTTTTTTGGTCTTTATTTATTTTTGTCTTCTAAAATCGTCGTGACCATAAATGGGATTTCTCTCTAAACTTTAAAGCGCTTCGGAAGAAAGGGTTACTAATTCAGCCCGACATTTTCTTTTCTTTTCAAGTGAATAAATATTGATGTTAATCACTTACAGATTTAAATGATGATAGGAATCTCTCTGTTGGGACAAACACTTGACTATATGAAGAACACGTTAAAGACTGGATTTGGAGACGAGTGAAAATGTTCAGTTCTAGAAAGTCACATGCAAGTTATCAAATGAGCGCCGACTTTGGATTTTATTTAATTTAAACTTTTAAACCATATATAGCCCATAAGTTTTTTTTTTCAAGTGATCTCCGTGAATTAAGTTTAAGTATTTGTTTAGTAGTTGTTGAAATAAAAAAAAATAAGGAAAGCTTTTTTTTGTTTTTGTAAGCTTTATTATTTTTTGTGTTTTTTTTTTAATTTTTGCAAAAAGCTTTTTTAGAGCAAGTAAATAAAAAAAAAAACTAAAAAATCTTCATTATAGACAATATAGCAGTTATTGAGTAGTAGTATAATTGCTTTATCTTTGTTTCTAATTTGTTTCGTGATAAAGTAAAAAAATTGAATAAAAGGGTCGTTTGCGTTCCAAGATCTTTAAATTTGTACAATACGGGAAATTTGTAACAACGAAAAAGTAAAACTAAAAAGCTAGAAAATCGGGAATTATGTTCAGGAAGGAAATATTAAAAAAAAGTCTTAACGAATTCTTACTTAGTGTTTTTAAAGATGTTCTTTTGTTTACATTTTAAAAAGAAAATTAATCTTTTTTTATACAAAATAAAATAAATAATAATTTAGTACGATAAAAATAAAATACTCTCGGGTGCTTTACGCATCAAATACACAAAAAAGTTCTTAAGTTTTACTTATGTCTCTATTTCTGATGATATGTTTTTAAGTATACATTTTTATTTATTTATTTTATTTTTGTACAAATGATCTTTTGTTACCTGGCATTGATTCTTACTTTGTACTAAATAGTGTCTATATGCACTTTTTGCGTGATGATTGTTTTTTACTTTTCAATCATGTTTTAATTTTCTGTTTTTTCTTTTGTTTTGTTTTGCAATGTAATAAAAAAAATGAAAATAAAATTATTGCTTTCATCAGTTTGTAATAGGAAGCTATTTTAATTTTATTTTTCTTCATTGATAAGTGTTTATGGTAACTAAGGCTACCATTTAATTCCTAGTTTTTAACTTCCCTTAAGATTTAAAAATTTTAACTCATTTATTATTCCACTTTTTTTTTTTTACATGGCAACTGAAGCATGTCTTTGAGGGAAACAATCGTTGGTTGATCCACATTTATAAAAAGTCCTGAATACAAATTATTTTAAAAACAAATGCTTTTTAAAATTTGAATTTCTCTTCAAAAATGATTGAATTAGAGATTTTTTTGAAAATTACAAATTTTCTTAACTAAATGCTCTAAATGATTTTTTTAAAAACTAACTCCTTACCTTATTTATTTACTTTTTTAAAAATTTTTTTAGCGATTTTTATTAGAAATAAAACCGTATTTTCATTTTTTTTGTAAAACTCTGGAAGACTTTTTTTTCACTTAAGAGTAAGATTTTTAAAAACCTACCTACCTAGTAACTATTTTTGACAGATCTATTTCCGTCTGGAAATATCTGTTAAATAAATGATAGAAATAGATCTTGACTTTCCTCATGTCTTTTCTTTTAGTCTTATCTTTTCTTTTTTTTTTTAACAGATGTTTAAAATTTAAGATGGCTGTGCAACAAAAGTTCCCTTTTTGTAAAATAAATAATTTAAAAAATGCAATAGCAACAACTAGATTTTAAAAAATGCCTTTTCAAATAAAAAATAAATCTTTTTAAAAATCTTCCCTCTACCTTTTTTAATGAATTTAAAACGCGGAACAATTTTTTTTTCATTTAGATCGTGCAAAAATGGCAACTTGATTTTTCAGTTTTTGAAGACGTTTAAAAAATGTTTAAAGGCGTGTATTTTTTTTTTATATTTGTTGCAAATGTTCATTTCTTACACTAGCCACTTCAGTTGAAATGACTAAGTGAATCATCGTCAGCTGAGGAGTCTGCTGTCGGATTCACAAACCTAGCCGCTTACGTGCACATAATGGACATGCGTGCCACGCATACATCACATTTTTTCGTTCCTTTTGACACACTCAGACTCGGATAATACTTGCTTTCATGTACCTAGGAGTGTGATGGGGGAGAAACACTGTTCCTTTACTCTGGGACTGTTTCTATGAAGTATCGGAATAAGCTTTCATAAAATCCGAGATAACCTAGGATCACTTCATATTGTTCATTTATATATTTTTGTAAAAGAGACCAGGATAGTTTGTTCATTAATAAATTTTACAATAATGACACTGATGTAAAAAAAAAAAAAAAAAATCATAGCTTTAGAGTAGACCCTTGGCCTTAAGATATTTGATACATTAATTAATTTTTAAAATATTTGGGAGTGGAAAAAAATAATGTATGAAAATATGTAACTATTGAATTCCCATTTCCTGTCCAAAGGAGCCTTTTTAAAAAAAAGTTTTTGTTTTAAAAGAAAAATACCTTGATACAAATTTTACAAATTCTTTGCATGATTGTATCTGTTTTAGTTAAGTACATACTAATTTTAATTAAAATTAGTATACAAATACTTATTACTAATTGTTGAAATTGTTTTTAAATGTTGATGCCAAATATTAGTAAAAATGTGTTAAATGAACATTAATAATGTGTAATAATAGTATGTAAGTAAACCCTTTTTAGTCATAATGCAAATGAGTCATGGTGCTATATTGTCAGATATTCAAACAAAAGCTACTCTAAACATTTCCTTGTGCTTAAATCCATTGGCCTAATCCATTAAATCATAACTATATGATCCAATACTAAAATGAAATTTTAATCTTACTATTTAATGCATCAAGTATATAAGTATAATTCTTTTTATCTAATATGGTGGCCTTGTCTTTACAACAATGGAGAAGTGTTTGAATGAATAATTCAAAGAAAGAATCATCTGTAAAATCTAGAAAAGATCAAAAAGGGATTGGGGAAGGATGGTGTATCACAAATGGATAAGTTAATAATTGAAAAACTTAGTGATAGTTAAAGATGTTATCATTATTTACATTTGGACTAATGTCCTCATCTTTGTTATTATCATGTTTCGGCTGTCATGCCAACCAGCCTCCTTCATGTGTCCGTCGATTCCCCATGACAATAGCCTAGTGGATTAAAGTATTGGTTTGTGAATTTAGTGATATAGTAATTGTATGTTCAATTCCAGAGCTGGGTAGTACAGACTTAGATTTGTTGAAAACAGTGAGCAATAACTGAGCAGTGTTAAATAAGAACAAGAGATATCCCTAGATATGTACAAAACAAGAAGAACAATCAACACCCATAGAGTAAACAAATGGTTCGGTTTGAAAGTTTCCAGAAGCCTACCTGGATTAACAGACACCTGAAGAAGGATGGAGAGCACAATAGCTAAAACACATTAATAACAATGACAACGTTGAGAGTATTAGTTCAAATGCAAATAATAGTTAAAGGCATAACAAAATATACCCTCATTTTTGACAGCTTCATTAAAACTCTAGCACATAAATAAAAAAAATGACCCCTTCTCTTTTAATTACTCTTTGTACTGATATTGTATGGCATTATGTAAATATTTCACTTGAAGAATTTGGAATCAGTATACATTAAGTCCTACCAGCCATCTCTTTGTAAACAGAAGTGATTGGTGGGCTTAAATTTAATTAATCTTTTAATGTTATATTTTTTGCTTGCATATAACATTACTCTGAGGTTGTATATTTTTTACTTGTGTATATTGTTTTACTCAATTTCTTTTTTTTCTTCCCTTCTCTGAAGAGAGAGGACTGATAAACCAGTGTAGCTGTTTTTAGTCATTATATTTCGCTATTACCAATTTACATATATATTTTGTTACCCCACTTTTTCATTATGAATGGCCTTTTAATATATTTAATTTTGTACCCCTGCAAAAATATTTCATTATGAATGTCTAGAATTGATTATGTTTTTGTGTCATGGTTATTATGTTAATGCTAACTATAGCAGATTTATGTTCCTAAAGTAAAGAAGTGTTCTAATTTGTTTGACCCATATCTTCATGGTGTCAGTTTAAACTGATGCCTTTTTTCCATATGTTGTGACCATTTTGATTAAAGTTTGTACTTACATGATTTCAGATGAAAAATTTGAAATTTTCCAATATATTCACTTTTCAAAATAATAGTTTTTATTATAGTTTAGATATATGGGAAAAGTAAGGCATCTGTTTAAACTGACATCAAGAGAATGTATTAAATTGATGTCTCCCCCCCCCCTATTTTGTTTAAGGTTCATATTTTCTTGGTTTTGGATGAAAACTTGGAAATTTTCCAATATATTTCAGTGATATTTTCAATTTTCAAAATTATTGTTTAGATACACGGAGAAAAAAATATTAGGTGTTAGTTTAAATTGACCCCAAGAGAATAAGGGATAAAGTATTATTGCAAATACTAATGTTTTGCTGAATGTAGCCAATGGTACATACTAATAGGTTCAGTATTTGATGTGTAGAGTGATCATTTTAAATTTAAGAATTAAAATACTTTATTAGCACTAAATTTGATTTTATAATGCTACACAAGTGCAGGGTGTGTATCACCTTTTAAAACATGTTTTATTGACATATAGTTATAAAATAAATGTTAATTACTTACAATGTTATAATTGCTAGTTTATTTTAATTGTTATTATTTGTGGTTTCTTCAGATTTAATGTCTAGTGTTTGTGTATCTGTATTTCATGATAATGAGTGGTTGAAATATATTCAGTATCCACTCTACAGTGATTAGCATTGGTTTATATTGAGTATGATGAGAGAAGAGTGCATAAAGTTGCTTCTTTTTCTTCTTGTCATGTCTCTTCAGGACATTGGTGATCATGGCTCTCCACAATTTCCTGTCTTATGTAACTCTTAGTAAATTTTGCCTTTTTTGTTATCTCTCCTAAGCCCTGTTCTGCCATCCGTTTATGCAAGTTTGTTAGGTAGGTTATGAGCGGTGTTCCTCTTGCCTTCAATATGTTCTGTGAGTGTCAAATTTTCCAAGCCCTCTTTTCTCATTAGAAGCTAATTTTTCTAAATTTATAGAATGCCTGTCTAAAGTTGGAGCATGTCAGCCATGCTTATCTATGTAAATAGAGGGTCACTTGAGAATGAAACACATTGTGAGCACTAAATTGACAAAGTTTTTTCAGAATCAAATTTTATTAATTTCTCTTTAGAGAATACATGTTTGTTGCCAAGAGAGAGAAAATAATTTGAAATGGCAGATGGTTTGATGACCACTTTAAAATGCACCAAGTGTCAGTTGTAATTGTGTTATATACTGTACCTATGAACACTAATGTCCCAATCTTCATAAATATGTTGGACACTATTGTAAGTGGGGGTAATATGCTGTCTAAGTAGTCCACCACTAGCAGTGGTTTACCTACTTCACGCCGCTGGCGAGTATTTTATTTTGTTGATGTTATAAAGATTACGATTTCATTTTCAAACTTTGTTTTGGTTATTCCTCATTCAGTTACCTTTTCTAGGTTACAAAAAATTGACATAGGATTTTTGTTTTTAATGTCACTGTCCCTTCAGGACATAAGTAATTATGGTTCTCCACAGATTACTTTCCTTTGTTATTTGTAAGTTGCCAAGACATCTTGGGGAAAGACAGTAATGATTTCCCATTGTCTTCTCTAACAGTTTGAATTCAAAGTAGTCCTTCTCCTAGACTAGTTGCCATGCATGGCTACAGATGCTAGTCTACCCAGTTATTTAACCTGTAACTGGGTTGGGGGAAGAAGAGATGAGTTCATGCCAGCCCCATGAGCATTTGTGTGAAAGTGAATGTAACATGACATTTGTGTGAAATTGAATGCAACAGATTTGGCTGAAATTTGAACTCGGCTTGCTAGCTCCACTATTTGTGCTGATAACTGATATGCTACCTGAACATTTTGACTTGGGTTATATATATTTTTTTTATTATTAATGGAAATAAGCACAGGAAAGCTATGCAGGCAGTGTAATGGATAGTGGTGCTGAAAATGGAACTGGTGAGTTGAGTTCAAATCACCAGTTAGTTTTTCATTCACTTTTGTATAAATGTGCATGGGAAAGGCATGAATCCATCTCTTATTCCTCTCAGCAGGGTAGACTGAGCTCTTTACCTTTGGGTAGCAACCAGACTAAGAGAAGGATTGATTAATTGATTTTATTTTTTTATAGCTTATACACTCTTGGTGGCTTATTTAAAACTGACACATATTTATTTGTAAGAATAATTCTTTTTTTGTGTTGGTGAAAATTGCATTAACAATTTTTTTTAGAATAACAATGATTTTTCCAAACACATCATACTATTTAACTCATAGCTGGAAGGTGGAGACAGATTCATACCTTTCTCATTGATATTTGCATGTAAATGAATGCAACAAACCGGATAGGAATTTGAACTTGCTTCTCCGATTTCTGATTCTGAGCCACTATCTATTACACCATTCACACATTCATCTAAGAGCTGGAAAAAGCAACTGGAAATGTTACCTAAAACTGCATAGCAATTCATTGATAATTAAGAAAAGGAATCTGTGGAGAGTCATGATTGCCTGTGTCCTGAAGGGAGATGGCATTTGTTATATATAAAAACACCCTAAAAGAAATAGAACAATCTGTTAGACTGTTAGAAGCTATAGTTATTGATCTAATTTATGTTGGCCATTTTACTGTCTGCATTTTTGATATTACTTGTAATTAAGATTTTGAAAGATTAAATTCCCCTCTCACTATCAAAGTTCCATTCAGTTGTACACAGTGACTTGAAGGTAGTTTGTTAGCTAATAGCATTATATTAAAAATGAACAGGATAAATTTAAATGCAGAAAGCTCTATACATTATTATTTTATGTAAGTTACAATGTAAATTCATCACTGATCATATCATTTGGAATATTGTAATAAAAATTCTGCCAGCCTTAAAATACATTAAATTCTGTTCATTAATAGGTCTTATTGATTATATATAATATTAAATTCTGTTCATTAATAGGTCTTATTGATTATATATATATATATATATATATATATATATATATATATATGTATATATAGTAGCTCTGCTGATTTTAGGCAGTAAGCACCGTTTCATTTACTTACTGCCTAAAATCATCTGTGCTACTATTTTTTAAATATTAAAAAAAATCACCTTTAAAATCATGACTAAAGTTTTATGCAACAAACAACTCTTAAGACTTCTTATAAATTACACCTGAGGGTCAGTTACTACATGAAACCTTGAGTTGTGATTTTATAACAATGTGTGTTTTTTTTTTTTTTTGCTAATCAGTTCATCCTAAGTAAGACTACAACACCACTAAAACACAATGGAAGTGAAAGAGAAAAAGATTTTAGAAGGAACCAGAATCCAAAATAGGAAACAAGAGCTAGACCTCTACTCCTGTTCAAAAGGCATGGGAAGAGTGTGAACCAGATAGGCTAATATATCTATTCTTATTGAGGAAAAAAAAAAAATAGTAAATAAAATTTCAGAGTTTAGGTGAAGAGGTTAGTATAGAGTTGAAGAAGACTGAAAAAATCCAAAAAGATACTGAAAGAGACACATTGGGGTATGAATATATCCCTTATGATCCCTTTCAAATTTGGCCTCTGTCACCATTGGATCCACTGTGCACTCTAGGTTTAATGTAATAGGTACTAAGGCATATAAAATCTTTCTAGGTTTTTCTGTATCCAGTATTGCCTTTGATGAGCATTGTTAGGCATGTAGCTACTCACTATCCTTAATTTAAATTATTGATTGATATATTCTGCCCAGGATAATTAATGCCAAATTCTAGTAATATATTTTTGGTCATCCAGTAATGCTTATTATGTAAGGTCATATCTAGTTTCAAACCAGGCAGTTAAAAATAATGTCTGGTTTTAATATTCTCTCGGTTCATAGTTAATCGGCTGTTCTTGTAAAATTTATTTTAATTATTTCACCTTCAAGCAAGGCAATAAAGCCACTAAGATGCAGGGAGTTACTGATTGTGAACGAATACGAGAAAAAGAAAATATAAAGGAGAGAGAACAATAAAAGAATAGGAATTAAGCAGACCAAAGATAGTGGTTGACATTGCATTTAAATTTTTGAAAATCAAAATTGACTGGAAAGCAAGAATCTGGAAGAGAGTACCTTGAGTGAGAAGTATAAGAGAAGACATTGTTAGCATAGAACTTATGGTTACATCTAGCCAGTTCAACTTTGAAACCAATCTAGTACTGCACTTAAATTCATAAAATCTAGGTACTAAAATTACCATGAAAATGTTTATAGAAAAGGCACAGGGAAGCTATGTTATTGTGGTGGTAGGAAAGTGACTGAAGCTAAAATGCATTGCTGGTAATATATTGTTTATTTTTTTTGGTTTTTCTTTACAAAAATTTATTGTTGGCATTTTTACTATAAAAATGTATTTTTATACTTTCATAGTGTTTTGAGCCCTGTTTGGTGATTAACTGTTTGCCCATATTGGGACTCTAACAGGTGCTACCACTCTGGGTCAGGATGAACCTGGGAACAACAGCAATTAAGAGGTGATTTCATACTCCTCAAAACCTCCTGATCAGAGGCCTTGCTGCCAGATGTAGTTTATCATCATACCAAGAACGCTTTTGAAGTTGAGAGCTGCTAAATAACTTAATAAGCTATGTAATATGAATGTGTATATTAAGGATTTAATAGATTTATTTTGAAAGAGTTTTAGTATTTACTCTATGGTTATATTTTAATATATTTATATTACTTATGCCTATTATATATATTTTATAGATTCTTATAGGCATGTGGCTAAACTGTTGGTGTTCCAACCATGAAATCCTGGTTCAAATCTTGCCATGGTCAATTTGTCAAAGAGTTAACTTCTTGATAATACCAGCTTGGGGAGAGGATCCCAGCTTGTGGCGTTGTTGGAAGTGCCTGAAAATTATAATATAGGTTGACCCAAGCCTTTTGACTGAAATTGGGTAGACAAAACTGTTTAGAAACCATCAATGTCTATACTAGCATGAAATGACAAGTCATTATGAATTCAGGGAACAGCTTCATAACCTTGAGGCACAGGTTAATATAAAAGTTGCAGGAATCTCTATACAGTAAAAATGCTTTTAGAGATACTGAATAAATAGAATATCCCCCAGCCTCTCCAGATAATAATCTAATAGAAAACATGTAGCCTATTATTAAGATATATATGAGAATGGAAAGCAATAAAATTGTTAAAGTTGAAACAGTCAAAAAAACTAATAGTCAATGGTAACAGATTGATGAAGGTTATAGAATGTCAAGAATTCTCTGTTAATATGTAAAATAATAATTTTATTCGTGTGTATGATTTGTTTTTTATGGCTTATCAATCCTTTGCAGGTTATTTAAAGCCAGAAAATTTTATTTTTAGATTGTAAGAATTTTTTTTCTTGTGATAATAATGATTTTAATAATGCATATCTCACTAATTAACACATAGCTAGGGAGAGAAGAGGTGGATTCATCCCTTTCCCAAGGGTGTTTGTGAATATAACAAACCCAACAGGACTTGGAACTCTGCTCTCCAATTAACAATTCCCAGCTATTATCCATTATACCACCTGCACATCCAAACTTACAGCAGCTGGTATGCCTAAGTGGTCACCTATCGAAGTACTGGCCAGTCTTGATGTTGCTTAACTTCAGTGCTCATACAGGAACTGGTATTTCAATGGGATGTGGCTGTAAGCTTCTTGTGTATAGAATAATATTTTAATCAAATGTTTCGATAATCTTTCTCTTATAGATTTAGTTATAAATGAAAAAATTATGTTGTACTTGGTTTGTTTGCATAGAAAACCTGACACCCTCTTTCAGAATAACATTTTTAATTAGGGTAGATCTTATAAGCTGAATGTCACATATTGTTCATATAGATATAAGTATATTTGGAAAATTTTATCAATATTAGTTCATAATAATTCTATTGTGAAACATTAATTTGCATAATACAATTTGATATACTTATACCAACCATATATAACACCTGAAATCAAATGTACACCTAAAAATCATATTGAAAAAAGATATGATATTGTAGCTTAAATGAGTCTCTATTACTCGGACGTTGCTTGTACAATTCAAGATACCACTGGTTCAATCTGCCGTTCTTGCTTTCTGAACGCTTCAAAACGTAAATCCGTCTTTTCCCCCTTCTCACTGCTTCAGCCCTCTTTTATCAGGCCAACATCGGCGTTTGACCAGCCAATCAGCGTTCTTTGCTTTTATTCTCAGTTACCCAGGTAAATAGCCTCCTCCAGTTCGACCAATCAGCACACGACTTGCTATTGGTGGAAGCATGCCAATCTGTACAAAAACCCTTGTTACTGCACATACTGCTGGAATGGCTAGACGGGAGAGTAATACCATTTTCACCGAGCAAACTTTCCGATGCCATATGTCACACATTGAGGTAAGACCCTTATTTTCCTATGCACCGGATACAAGCCACTCTGGCTTGCTTGCTTCTACGGGGCTGTTCACACTACAGATATATATATATAGTGGAGTTGGCCTTTTGATGTGTGCATGAAATAAGCTTTGGTCTATAAAAAATTCTTTTAATCACTCTGGACTCCTGTATGGCAGTGAGTGCTGGACAATCTTCTCAAAGACAGAAAGGAGACTTGAAGCAGCAGAAATGTGGTTTTACAGAAGGATGCTGAGGATACCATGGGCCGAACATGAGAGCGACAACAACTTAGGATCAAGAAGAGGCAGCTGAGGTTTCTATAGCATATAATGAGGTAGGAGGGCTTAGAAAATTTGATACCCACAGGACAGAATGAAGGCAAGAGAGATAGAAAAACAATAAATAACATAGTGAGCTTGAGTAAATGGATGGTGGAACAGGATTTAGGAGAAATAATACAGAATTTATTAAGAGCTACAGGACGGGAAGTTGTGGAGAATGATGATTGCCTACATCCTGAGGAGACACGATACATAAAGAAGAAACTATTGAAAGTAAAAGGATTTTCTTTATTCCTTAAAGTTACCTTGTATGACTTAAATTGGCCTTCTGTCTGTCTCATGTTTTTTTTGTGAGATGACAGAGACTACTTTTAAAACATTTTGCCTCATTTTATTGCTAATTCTGTTTTATTGTTTAGTATTTTAAACTTATCACCAATCCTCTTTAAGGGTTGAGAGAAAATCTGACTGCTTAAGAGATTTACATCACCTTTTTTCTTTCCAACAATTTTTAATGTCTCCATTTTTCTATGCTATACTTAACTTTTGTACCATTAAGAAATAATTTGATATTCTTTCTTGTGATGAAAACTAAAAATGTCTCACTAAATTTGAATTGTTTTTCTCTGTAGAGGTTTATTTCTTAAAATAACTGTTCTTGTGTTGATGTATAATTAGCCATTAAACTCTTTGTTTAGTAAAAACAAATTAAAACAAAATAACAAACTACTTTTCATCGTATGCAGCGAAAACGATTCATTGTCTTCCCAGGAGTCTATAATCACTTCCTACTTGTTTACACATTCATCTGGCTATTTGCATTAAACATTGCTTTTAGTGAGTCCTCTATCATTAATGGTCTCATTTTAATTTTTTGTTTATATTTTTTCTTATTTTCATAGACTGTTTTTATTTTATTTCTCTTGAAGCTGAAATTTTACCTTGTACAATATTGACTGATTTTGTATATATGAGTAATATAGTTGATAGGTTGGAAGTACTCTTTCTATTATTGGATGAGCCAAATGAAATTAGTCTGGTTGCTGTTTCTCAAATTTTTTTTCATTGGTTAATTTATTGTTTAATTTATGCATTTGTTATACCTATTTGAAAAGGTACAAAGAAAATGTTTGTTTACACACTGTTTTAAAGATAATTATTTTTTAATGCTTAAACCAATTAGACCTAAGTCTCACACTTATTTTTCTATTTGATTATAATGAAGCTGTTTATTTTGCAGGGGGGCTTGTTTTTAGTCATCCTTCCCTCTTTGCCAATGGCTGTTTGCAATCAAATTAGTATGTATTTGGTTGTGATTCTTTGGGGTTTCTTAAGACCATCATAAAAATATACCTTATCTTTTTATCTACGTAGATAGGGAATCTTATATGAAAAAATTTCCTATGTGTCAATCCTGTTATAAAAGCATTTACTTCATTTAATGAAGAAGTTCTTTGTTTGTAATGAAACTTTCCTGTTTCTTAATAAAGAGAAGAGTTCTCAACTGTTATGTAACTTTCTTAATATAAAGTTTTACTTGGTACTTCTATATGGCAATGAATGATGGACAGAGGAAGAGACTTGAGGCAACAGAAATGTGGTTCTACAGAAGGTTGATGAGAATACCATGGACTGAACATGTGAGAAACAACAAAATTTTAGAGAAACAAAATGTAAATGTAAATAGTGTAAACAAAAAGGACACTTATGTGTAGCATTGGAAAGAGATTGTTAAAATTTCTAGGGCACATAATGAGGTAAGAGGGTGTTGGTTGGGAAATTTGGCCTTCTTAGAGCATATTGAAGGCAAGAGGGACAGAGGAAAGCAACATATAACTGGTTGGCAGAACAGAGATTAGAGGATATAGCAAATAGATAAACTTTGCTAAGAGCAACAAATGACAGGAAACTGTGGAGAACCATAACCACCCATGTCCTGAAGGAAAATGGCACATAGAATAAGAGTGAAGCAATTATGGGTAAACTTGGAGAGGCAAATTTTGAAGTATTTATTTAATTGAATACAGATTTAGCAATATATATATATCACAAATAAACTTTGATTATTTATCTAATAAGGTCATACCTCGTTTATATTTGAATCTGTTCTGTATGTGTAATAGTAGAGATGGTCACAATTTTGTCATATTACCTGAATTTCAGAATCAAACCAGGAAATAAACAAATCTAGAATTATAGCAAAAACAGAAGTTATTCCAGACTGTGTATAAGTCACTTATGCCAGGTTTCTCCAAGACATTGGTAATCATGGCTCTCTAGATTCCTTTTTTTGGGGAGGGAGACAAGGTGTAGTTATTTTATTTATCTCTCTCTCTCTCTCTCTCTCTATATATATATATATATATATATATATATATATATATATATATATATATATATACACATATATATATACACACACACATATATATATATATATATATATATATATATATATATATATGCAAGAAGCTGGAAGAGAGTTCCACAAGCAAGAAGTGTGAGGAAAAAAACTGTCAGCATAGAACTTACGGTTACATCTAGCCATTTCAACTGTAAAATGATGAGACCATGTTACCAGTCTAGTACTGTGCTTAAATTCAAAGTCTAGGTACCATAGAGGAAAGATCATCTGAACAATTACCATGAAAGTATTTATAGAAAAGGCACAGGGAAGTTACATTATGGTGGCTGAAAAGTGACTGAAGCTGAGATGACAGGTCAGGACCAGTAACATTACAGATTCATCTTTGGATTTTATCAAGCATCTTGAAATATATAGCAGAAGCACCAGATCATATGTGACAGCAATATTCAAAGCAAGGACAAATAGACTTATAAATATGCAAGATAGATTCTGTAGAGAAAAATTGTCTAGCACATGGTGAACCAACTAGCAGCAAACGTAGCAATTGATTCAATATAATCTTTCCACTTCATGGGAGCAGAGAACATTAGCCCGAGAATGCACAAGGAGTCATCAGTCATATATACATTTTATAGTTATTTATTTATTTAAAAAATTTTTTTTTTTCTCAAAAATTCTGATTCATGGTAATTTTGCAATTATGAGAGTCTAATACTGACTCCTTCTGCTAAAGATGATGAAGTCCATAGGTAACAAAACATTATATTGTATTTGGGGAGTTTATTCCCTAAGTTTTAATAACTCTTTCATTTTTTTATGGGTGTTTGAATATGCATTGCAAAAATTAAAAAAAAAAAAAAAATTTAAGTGCAAATTTAGCTCAACTCTTTCCCAAAAGCAAAATTTCCCTGATCAAGATTTTAAAAGCTCAGAGAGAAAGAGAAACAAAGATCTAAATTTATAATTATTTTTTAAGCAGAGTGCAAGATAAATCATTTGCGATTTAAAAAAACAAAAAAATTACTTGAAATGGCTATATATTTATCAGTAATCTCTATAATTGTAACAGTATAGACTTTATACCTTCAATATAACATCAAATTATAAAACTGATAAAATAAATTTTGAATTTAGTTTGTAGATAAAACTATGAATCATTCATTCTCTTAGTCCAGTTCTTCTCTGATATCATATTCATCATTTTGAAGGAAGTACATGAGTCCTGAAGTGTGGAGTTGAAAGATTGCACAATATGGTATCATTAAGAACCCAGTATATGTCTTCGTGTCTTGTCAAAGAAAAAGAATTTGCCTGTCTATGAGGATGGAGAAACTGTATTTTTACGTTACTTTGTCAATTTCAAGAACTAGACCAACCCACCAAAATCTATCATCAATGCACACTTCCATTGTTTTAATGGAAGTTTCTGGATATGAAGATGCTTCCTGACATGAAATATTAAATTTCATTGTGGTTTAATCATGACTAAATATTTTGCAGATTACAATAGTGCCATTTCCAAGAATATTTTTCTTCTGGCTTTTAATTCTTTAATAGTTAGCAAAAAGTAAATGATATTCTTTCTTTTCTTGACAGAAATGAAACGAGTCAAAATTTGATTTCTTGTGGTGTTCTTGAAGTTTTCATTTGCAGCAAGTTGTTTAGTAGTGCCACCAATGCCATCACATGTATACTTTCCATGACTTATTCCAGGCCCAAATCGTTTTTATGGAAACAAATTCAGGAAGTTTGGTAGTTTTTGAACACCCATCAAAAAATATATCATCGACTTAACTTTTGGAAGATATTCTTTAATATCCTTGATGGATATCAAATGAGTGACAAGTTTTGCACAGTCTGTTGATAGCCATTGTTTGAAGCTGATTTCTTCCTCATCAAACTCTTTCAATTGGTATCCTAATTGGCTTGTGAGTTTCAATTCTGGAGCAATTACTGCATCTATGCAGCATACATTCAGTATTTTCTATACTACAAGCAAATAATTTAATCAAGTCTTTATATGTCTCATCTCACTTGATTGCATCAACTAAAAGCTTTGCATTTAGGTGATAAGTACATATGCAGATGTTAGGAGTTCCAGATGCATCAGCTGCCACACCACTTTAGTTGCAAAATATTTTTCTTCTGAAGATTCCATATCATTTGCGAGATAAATTCAATCCAGGCATTAAAGTTAAACCATTAGCTTCAAGCAAGTGACAAAGACACAGAACACCTAAAGAATAAAAAAATTTTCAGTTTTATTTTCCTTTTTTCAAATTACAAAACACCTTATTAAGAACTTTATAAAAAAAAAATCATTTTGAACTACAATAACTAAAAAAAAATTTTTTTTTTTTTTTGTTTCCATTAAGAAATTTAATATCCTACATATTAGTTCCATATATTTGGATTAGCCACATTATCATTTGTTAACATTGTTTGTCAACATTAGGCATAATCATTCTAGAAAATATTTTTGACACAAATAAGTCCATACATCCAAGTCATTTATCTCGACTTTGATCAGCTAAATAAATCAATGTAAGGTAACTAACTCAAACTTCCAAAGAAACCCTGACAAATAACTATAGAGGGACATTAAGCTACAGACAAAAGTAACTGTAGAAACATCCATATTTATCTGTTGTAGTATAAAGGGTTTTTTCTGTTAATCATTTATGTTTTTAAAAAATAAATTTGCCTCATGTCCAAATGGCATATAACTCCAAACATAAAAAAGTGTAATCAACAAGAAACAAAAAAATAACATTTTTCTTTTGTGGGTTGCAGCAGCTTATAGTATTTTTCTTGAGCTTCTTTATGTAGTAGTTACTGTGGTGGTGACATACATTTTTATATAGGAACTTGCCACAATAAGTTTCTCTGGGCCCAATTAGTCTGGACTAATTCAAGCCTAATGTTCGTTTTTGAATCATTAAATGTAAATCATATACCTTAGAATTGTTTTGACTGTTAGATTATACTTACCTTTCAAGTTTATGCATTTAGAGAAATTTGCAAAGAAGGCCACTGCTCAAAAATTTTGGTAAACTCAGCTTTTTTATTTCCAGATCTTCAGTGTAGACATGACTGATTCATGTGATATTGGAATTTTGTGTGGTAGTATCGATTTATGTTTAAAGTCTGTAAAGAAACTAGATGAGTTGGATGCTAATGATAATTTGTTTTTTATTTTATTTTTGCAATACGTATTTAAACATCCATAAATATTGAAATGAAAAGTGTTGTTAAAACTTAGGGAATAATTTCCCCAAATACTATGCAATGTTTTTACAATGTTTTGTTACCTATGGACTTCATCACCTTTAGCAGAATGAGTTGAGTCAATATTAGATCATAATTGTGAAATTACCATGATTCAGAATGATTGAGAAAATAACAATTAAAAGGTCTATAATTGGTAGTTTTGAGAGACAGTTAATGAAGCTTATTTGGATTTATTTCTCAAATACTATAGATTTCAAATGTTGTCATCTTTTGCTGCTTTAAGGGGCTGAAGATGATATTTCTCAATTTTTCTATGTCGTCGGCTGCCTGAAAATTTTCATTTTGTCACCAGAAAACAGCTGATATCTACTTTTTGGTTACTTCCTGTAAAATTCTAAATGGATATTTGGATTCCTTGACTAAAAATCTATATGGGTATCAAATTTCATTATTTTCTGGCTGGTGCAACAGAAGATATAAAAATTTTTGTGAGATCATCGAGTTCAAAAATGGAAATGTCCATTGACGAAAAATACTGATTTGGGAAAATTTCAACTAGCAATATCATGAGCAGTTAGGAATTTTCACTTAAAATTTTCAGGATTTTCTAATGAAAAATAATAAAATAATAATATAAAATAATAATAAAATATCTACAACATACATCATAATGAAAAAAAAAAAAATCTATTTTTTTGAGGTTATATTGATTAATTGAATTGACATGGAATGATCCAGAATCTGTTTTAGTTTTTTTTATTGGGGACCAGTTCTATTGGTCAATTCATATGTCTTTTCTTTTCTATGATATTTCTTCATCATCTGATTTTCCTAAATTGTTATTATCACACTTATTGAATTTTGTAGGAAAGCATCATCTGATATGTTGTCTTTTTGTTTGTTTGAAAACTTATTTTATGACTTATACCAGCTGTTAATGTATTAACATATTCATTAACCAAGCGATCAGTTTGAGTCATGTTTCAAAGTGCATTTTTTACTCTAAGTACCAATCTCTTTTCATCAAGTGTGATAAAAATCAATGAAACTGTTCAGGCTAAAAGAGATTTCTTTCTCTGTCTCTTGCTGTTAGCTAGCAATCAGTAACAGCTTGCTCTTTTGGATATTGTCAGTTGCTAACTTTATGGCATTTATGAGATGTCATTCTATACTTCTCTGCTGATGAGGACTTGTCTCTATTGGTATTAGCATTCTGACTGTTTAATCTTTTTCTGCTAGAAGTTGCTTATATGTTGATTTCTATCTCAATGTCACTTAAATATTGGACACTATCAGTTGGTAACTTAATGGAGTTTGCTCACCTCTCTCCCATTGAGGATTTATCTTTATTGGGATTCCCATTCAATCTGTTTTAATGTTTTTTTTTTTCTGTTATGAATTGAATATATGTTGATTTCTATCTCAATATCACTTAAATATACTTTAATGTATAAATTTTTATCATGGTTCTTTCTTTTTTCAGTAACTAAAGTCTAAAGGCTATATGTGTGTTTTCAATTTTGGATCTTTGAGTCAGTATAGTTTGGCTAAGATTTTGATACTTTTTTGTCAGTGTGAGTTTGCAAAGATTAAGAGATCACATACATACATATATATATATATATATATATATATATATATATATATATATATATATATATAATATATATATATATAATCATTTAAAAACTCAAATAAAATGTACTGTGTTTATTCATGAAAAATTTTGTCAGAAGTTGCATCATACATGAACATATTTTGACAATTATGTATATCAATTAACATACATACATAATATATATACACAAACACACACACAATGACTCAATTCTTAGTAATTTTCTCCCATAAGTTTCTAACAAGCATAGTTTTGCTTTTGCAATGTGGAAATCATATAAATCAAGGAAAATAACATATAATAAAGACTGTAAAAAAAGCAAAAAAAAAAAAAAACCACAAAAAACAAGGCAAACTTCTTAAAAAAAAAAGAAAAAAAAGTGGTATGTATGTGCACATCCCTGTATGATTATTATTTTCTTTATAATTTTCCTGTCCTATTTTCATTCTCTATGCAAAGAAAGTAGATGCTGCATCATTTAGGTATGAAAATAAGATATTATCAAGATAGATATCTACAGCAGTAGAAGTTATACTATAAAAGGTTGTATTATAAAGCAATTTGTTGTCTTGCAATTGCTTTATAGGAGTAGCTCATATTCTGGAGGTATGTCTCTCTTTATTTTATGATATCTGTGATTAACAAGTTAATCTTAAACAGTTACTCCTCTAGTGAGTCTAATATTCACATTGTGCCCCACACTTGTAGTCTTGTGCTGGTTGTGAGGTTGTGTAATTGTCAAAATATGTTCATGTATAATGCAACTTCTGGCACAAAATTTCTCATGAAGAAACACAATACATTTTATTTGAGTCCTTAAATGATACAATGCACTGTAGTTTACTAACTTTTGGATCTCTTGAATGCATATGCTAAAAACAACTTTACATCATTTGAAATTAAATTTGCGAATAATTTTATTTGTTTAAAAATAGTAATTCTATTTAATTTTAAAATGTTTTCACACTGTTTTGAATCTTTCAGAAGGCTGATTTCAAAATTTTCAAATTTTTATGTACTAATTTCCTACATATATATGATTTGTTTTATTGGAAATATTTCTTATTTGACATTATTTTGAGGATGGTAATTTCCTGTCTTGAAAATACAAGAAATAATTTTTGTTCCGTTGAATAGCTTGTAATATTTGCACTTCGGTAAACATTTAAAAAATAGATGTGTATTTTTTAAATTTACCCCTAAATTCAAAATGTATCAAACGATTCCATTCTAACTAAAGTAAACAGTCAATGTTTATTATAACAAAACAAACAGTAACAGAAGGAAATCTCAGTATTAATGTCTGACTCTTTCACACTAATTCTTATTTATGTTGAAATCTTTCTACTGTTAAGCAAGCAACCTGGATATATATATATATATATATATATATACAATTTTTAAGCAGTTAATGAATTTAAAAAAAATCTGACATTATTTCTTTATTACTATATTTAGTGGGTATATGTGTTTGAGTAGACTTAATTTTTAAACAGTGAAATTAATCTCTACCAGCCTCAAGATTGAAAGATTTCTAGACTGATACACATTAATTTCACTGTTTTAAAAACTGACATGTCTATTCATCAAATATATTGTTTATAGTAATAAAGAAATAATGTTAGAGAAAATTATTCCTTTATTGTTTAAAAAATACTTTATTTACATTTTGGGTACAAAAGATCCCAACAAGAGATGTGCATTTCTGAAGTAGAGTAATTGAGATTTGCTTTGCTGTAATGGCTTATCATAACTTAATGGTAAAGCATGCTAGGCTTGAATGTGATTATTTAAATTAAAAAGTTTACAGATTCAATTATTGTTGGAAGGTGCATTTTCCTCATTAAGACTTTTGATCTCTAGCCTAGTAGACATAAATTTCACTGTTTAAAATAAAGATATTCAATATTTATAATAAAATGCTCTACATTTTCATTTTTTGAATTCATATTGAGTGCTTTGCATTGATTTAACCATTTTTTGACAAATATTACATTTTGTCAAGATTTGATTTTTGATTATATATATATATATATATATATATATATATATATATTCAATAAATCAATAAAGTTCAGCTGACTTATCAGATAGACCAACTCTATAATTTTGTTGTTTATATTTAATGAGAAATCTTGTCCTAATGAGCATTTCGGTTGAGTTGGTCAATCAGATAAGTCATTTGAACTTTTATCTATATTTTTTGGCAGTTCTGCTGTACTGAAAAATATCCTAAATTCTTACAATTTTCATATTTTTTAGTTATATATTATTACTAATATGAGAGAATGAAATATATATATATATATATATATATATATATATATATATATATATATATATAATCTTCTAAAAAAAAAAGCTTCACTCCAGATTTGAACATCCATTCTTTATCCATGGGAACCTGACTTACTTTGACAGTGCCTTATCAATTAAGCTATGAAATCTCAACTAGTAAGCACTCAAAAATTAATAGTGACAATGTTTCATCTCAGAAATGCAGACTATTATGTCTACTAATACTACTAGTGGAAATCTTAGCAGTTTGTCAATTTGAATTAAGTTTAATGTCAGTGAAATGAATTACAATTGAAAAGAATGTTGAAATGTCCTTCACTTATCACTACAATCATGGTTGTTACATCTGCCTGTCTAAATCTGAAACCCCATAATTATTATTCTTGGGGCACAGTTGAGCGAGAGACCAACAAAACTCGTTTAAAACCAAAAAGGAACTGAAGGCAAGGATTATGCCAGCATTCGCCAACTTAAACAAGGAGTCTGTCCAGAAGAGTTGCAGGAGATTCCATAGTCGTCTGGAGGCCATGGTTAAAGCCAATGGCTAATTTTTTTTTTTGAATAAATTTACTCTGCAGTATTTCACGATATATATATATATATATATATATATATATGTGTGTGTGTGTGTATATAATTTTGTCATGAATTACTGTAATTTTTTAGTCTTAGCCAGACACACACACATGTGTGTGCACACAAACAACTGCTCTTTATATATGTATAAGTTGCTGTGATAATTAAAATTTGCATTTATTCTTTATTCACTGTCCTTGGACTTTATCAAAATATATGCCTTAGTTAAAGTACAATGATGCCTTTCTGCTTAGAGTATTATTGTTGAAATATTATATATATATTAGGGTGTCTCTTATTAGAGCGATCTAATCACTTAAATGCATGCTAAAATTGAATTGTCACCCCTAAATTTGTTCCATTCATTAAAAAATGCCACATAAAATTTTAAGGAGATTGCATAATATTTACAGGGCACATTTGCTTGCCAAAACTTAAAATATATAAGGTAAACCAAAAAAAATAGAACTTGTTTTATTTTATGATTAATAGCAAATCATTAGTTGAAACTTTACAAATTAAACTCATTAGAAAACTACAAACATTTTTTTATCTAACAGTGAAAAATTTATTTAAACTCTTACCCAATTTTTTTAAATAAAAATGATATCTAACTTTATTTCATAAGCTTTTGTATTAATTTTTCTACAAAAAGCTTTATTACTAAATGTACTTTGTTCATTAAGTTTCCCAGTTGTAGGGCCTGGAAATAATGAATTTTAATCATTGTAGTTATTGGAATAGGAAATTTAGAACAGTATTGGAAATTGTATTGGAATTGGTAAAAATAGTGGTACCATCCCTCACTATATATATGTATATATAAAATGTGCTGATAACAGGCAGTGTAAGTTTTGTAAAGATATGAGTTTGTCTACAACAATGGAATTGTTAAGTAAAACTTATGAATTGTTTTTGGGATTTGGGTAACTGAAATTCTGGACAAGAGAATCTCCGAGTTTGTTTATTTAAGCATGCTATTTGTAAACTATGTATCTTTTTAACTGAAACAAAATGCCTTCTATTTGTTTTATCTTAATCCATTTTATATTAATAGTTATAATTGCAAGCTTTATTATTCAGTAGCTTGTAGGTTATTACTTAATATGGTTTATTAAATTGACTTGGCCTTTAATCCAAACTAGTCAGATCATCAACAGTAATCAAAGACAAATTGATGCACTCACCAGGAGAGTTTATAGCATAAAAATTATAATTCACATAATCATAGGATATTGCTTAATATAGAAAATAATCTATGTATTGACAGCAGTAAGCACATAGCCAAGGGAGTATGACAGGGTTTACTATCAGTTACAGGACAGTCGATTACTTTGGTTTAAAATTAATTTAAATTTTCAGTAGTTGGCAGAATTAGGTTTTCTAACTCCAAAAGTGTGCAGGTAGTGTAACAGATATTGGCACAGAAAATGGACTTCTGGAAAAATGGAAGTCTGTTGCATTTACTCGAGTATCTTTTGGGAAGCATGAATTCATTTTTCTCTCCCCATCTATGGGTTAAATAGCTGTGCTCTAACCTTGAGTGAAGAAGTATGCTGAATTCAAAACCACGAAGAATGGAAGAGAAAACCTCTTTTTCAAGAATACATGACAATTTACAGATTGCCTATGTCCAAAAGGAACATGGCCTAAAAACAATATTCTCAAATATAGCCTTATTGTCATAAAGCAATTCCTAGTTCAAATTTGTCAAAGCAGCAAAAGTACAGTGAAACTATGTGAGTTTGCTTTATATTTAGGACATTTCACTAAAGAAAATCTCAAAATACCCTAAGCAAAGTCAGACTCTATAATCAATGAAATATTTCTCATTCTTTTACTGACCTCATCCTTGCCTCATCTCTTTATCACTTCAGAAGCATCTTGATTTCAAAGACATCTGGAAGAAATTAAGCAAAGTTCTATGTGGTATTTTCTTTGCTCTTTTTGGACAATGTTTTTCTTTTATGTTTGTTTTTCAAAATGACAACTTTTGCTTTCAGCTGTTAGCATCTTCAGTCATGCCACTTCTGTAAATGACTAATCATCTTGCAGACACACACCACTCTAGGCATGTAATTATTCTATAGCAGCATATTCATTTTTCAGCTACCAGAAAAAAGAACAAGGTGCATCCAGTCATTTTTCTTTGTGCTTTTATCTTGGAAAATTTTCAATCTGCCTTTGATAGTTTGCTTTGCTCATTAGTAATTACCTTCTGTCACTTCTCTTTTTCATGGTTGTTAGTATTTTTCTCTTTGATAGCAACTGCTCTTGTTGGATGAGTAAACACATGCTTTCTTTTGATGCCAGCGACTAAGCATTATTTTTCTGTATTTGCTCAAGAGATGAGTTCCCCCTAAATGGAGGTGTTCCTTTGTTCAATTTTTAAGATTTTTTGACTAATATTTTTAAAATGACTATATTTTACACTTTGTTTGCATTGAAGTTCTAAGTGAACATTGTTGGCTTCTGTGAGATCTGTTCTTCCTTGATTATCAGCTGGTTTAAATATTAGTTTTATGAACATAGATTGTGCATCTTATCGATAAAAATAGTGATATCTCCAACTGATTTACTTGTTTTGTTTATAATAAATTGACTAATAATCATTTAGAGAAAGAAAAGAACAACAATTGGAAAGATCTTTTAATTTTTATCAGGAATTTCAAAATAGTCATGTATTGAATATATCATTTCTAGAAAATAATTGGGCAATTTCTAAATCCTGAATTCAAATGAATCTGTCACTGTCCAAGTTATCAAAAAGGGCCTAAAATTTGATCCCCCCCCCACACCAAAAGCAGAGGTTACAAATTTTTGTCAACTAGTAATCATGTAACTCTTGTAAAACAGATATTTCAATGTTTTTTATAGCTTAAGTCATCAAATGATTATAATCAGCTTTATTTTTTATTCTATTGCTAATAGTTCAGCTTATATGGGTAGCAAGAAAAACACATGCCAAAAATCATAAAATAGCATTTTTTCCCATTTTTAACCGTCTATAACTATAACACTAAAGAAAATACAAATAGGAGTGTTTTTTTTTTTTTGTTTTTTTTTCCCCATGTATCAAAATATAGGACTATCAAATATCAACTTGGTATCTTCTTGGAATGCAAAGTTATGAAGTGCCAAAACAGGTGATTTTAAAATTCAAGAGGCCATAACTCTTGAACTAAGTGCCTAAACTTTTAGGTTTTAGTTTTTCATAGGTGGGTACAACATACTAAAATTTCATCAAAATCAGTGATGGGGCTCATGGGAATTTTCAAAACTTTGGTTGAGTTGATATGAAATTATATATATATATATATATATATATATAAAATTTTATTTTATTTATTTTATTTTTTTTAAGCATTTCACCCCAAGCAAGGTGGGAAGCCACTAGCACGCAAGGGGTTACAGAGAATTGGAGCGAGAGCAAAGAGGAGTGATAGAGGGAATGATGAAGAGAAGGATAGGGGATAGATCAAGGCATCTGGAAACGTCGATTGGCATTACATTTGAATAGTTGGAGATTATAGCTATCAGGGAAACAAGAAATGGGGATGGAGTTCCACAGGCGTGAAGTGTGAGACATGAAGCTATTGGAGTATAAGAGACAGCTACATTTAACAGTTTTGACAGTGAAAGGGTGAGAGTGAGATGAGAGGCCTAGTTGAACGCTTAAATTCCTAAGTCTGGGAACCAGCGAAAGCAGCTCATTGGAGCAGTTACCATAAAATTATTTGTTAAAAAGATAGAGGGAGGTGACGGCATGCCTGTGAGGGAGTGACTGCAGATGATATATATATATATATATATATATATATATATGAACTTTAACTGTAGTTTTAATTTGTTTTTTATTGTTAATTTTGGTAGATCCTTGTGTTGGTGAAACAGCCTCTTTCAAGTTGTTTTTAAGATAAAGGCTGGGGAGATTAATGAGTCGCAGAATTCCCTTTTTAGTCATTTTGAAGGTTTTATTGGTTGCTGGCAGGGTGATGTGTGTGTTAAGTGTATTTTATCTTAATTCTTTGGGAGTGTGTATGATGAGTGTAAGTCTATGTATGTGGGTAAGAAATGTGCATAGGGCTTGATTTATGGGGTTACATATTAAGTTATTTAATGAACAAAATTGCTTTTATACAAAGTTTACATATTTTCTTTAATTCATAGGATTAGTTATAGTTCTACCTCTTTAAACCTAACAAATAAAATTAGGATTAATTAAAATTATTCCTTTGTTTTATCCTCCATAAGGTATTTGTGTTTAAGGGTATCTGATGTCCACACCCTCTTCAGTTATTGTACTTATATCATTTACTTATACTTAATGCTATATAGCAACTTTATTATTCTTAAAACCCTGATTTGTTACGACAGGAACTTATTGAACTTATTGTCTTGCTTTCCATCTGTTTAGCTATGATCACTGGCTTATCATCTCTCTTGTTTTTTCTCCCACTGTAGCACAAAGAAATCATCTACCTAAACTCTCTTGTGGCATGTTAGCAACATTTTTTTTATTTTATTACCTGTCAAGTGCTATTCCAGTATGTCAAAATTCATGGAATGCCATATGTAATACTGAATGCAAAGTTAAAATTATTTACGTTCTGCTTCTTTCATTTGGCAGAAAGGAAAACACAAGTTATACCAGAGTGGGTATGTTCTTATATTGACCTTTCTGGCACTTTAATGACTCAAGCATATATTATTTGCCTCTAATATAAGCTAGTATTAGTCAATCAAAAGGACTTTCATGTCAAGTATACAAAGTTAAATTTTTTTGGTTTAATAAAATGTCTGTGAAAGTGGACACAAAAATGTATGAATATCTCATTAGGAATCCTATTTTCTGATTTTTTTGATTGAGCTGAAAATGTAGGTTTTGATCTTGCTTATTGGAAATATACAAGACAAGTTTGAACTGTATTGTTTTTGTTTCCCCTCTCACGCTCTTTATAATATACTGTTACTCTTGCTGCACCTTCAAAAAGGAGAGGAACAACTTAAACTTGGCTATTTTTTTATAACTATCACATAATTGATTATTTTCTTTTACTACTACTCAACCCATTGTGGGTCATTTAAAGCCAAAACATATTTGTATTGTAAGAATAATTCTCTTGTGGATGAATATTTCACTAACAATTTTTTTTTTTTTTTTTTTTTGCAATAAGGATTTTTACAGATACAAATCCTACTATTTAATCCATATCTAAGGGGAGAAGAGATGGATATTTTCATATAAGTGAATCTAACAAACTCAAATGGAATTCAAACTTGACTATCTGAGAAACCTGAAAACTTCATATTATTAGTTTTTAAATATGTTCACTTACGTGCAAATACATCTGAGAATGGTATGAATCCAACTATGGGTTAAATAGTAGGCCTTGTATCTGGAAAAATTGATGTTATTCTCAAAAATTGTTAATGCAATGTCAATTGTTAAAGAAATTCCTACAATCCCAAATAGGTTTTGACTTTAAATAACTCGCCACAAGATTAGATATATATTTCAATCAATTGAAACATATTACTCATATTCCATATGCAGATTTGAGTATAAAACTATTGGCTCCTGTTTCATCATTTATAAATTTTTTAATCATTGTAATTTTGATAGTAAGGATGAAAAATTAAGTAAATTAAAGAAGCAAAAGAATTTGAGCAAATGGTTGAGTGCATTTTTAAAATTCTTTAATGTAAATGTTAGTTATTATCAATAACACACAATTTTTTTATATCACCTAAGTTCTTGGCATAATGACCAGTTTCATAATATGCAAATATGATGTGTATATTGCAGGGTTCCAGGCTAATTTTTTTACTATTGTCCTACATCAGTTCTGATAAACAACTTTGTCTTCTAAAAATTTTAAACCATCCCAAAATCAACATGTTATTTCTTAAACTTATCATTTATAGTTGTTAGTAGCATAATGAAAATAACATTAAAATATTTAGGAGATAAATATTTATTTTGATCCAGTCAATTTTTAAACTATAGTCTTCATAGCCTGTAGCCACTACTCCATAACTTTATCACTGCTTTCCCTGGTTTGTCTTGGGTAGGAGGGCCATGAATGGATATTTGCAGGTGGTTGTTGAGCATTTCAATTTAGTTTATGATAAGAAGAAAACATGACACATTAATGTTGTTTGTTAATGTTTCATTGATGTAAACTAAAAATTGACAGAAAAATATAGTTTTTTCTATTAAGGCAAAATTAGTTCTTATATTAAGATACTTCTGTTTTTTTTTTTTTTTTTTTTTTTTTTTTACAGATAATATGAAAAATTTAAGTCCTTCAACCTTTATTTGGGTGTCAATAACTATTTAAAAAAAAAAACACTTAAGTTTTGTTTATTTGTTTTGTATGCATGTATTCTATTCATTATTTATTTTTGATTGTAAGAAATTAGGTGCTTTTAGAATAAATAATAAAAAGATTTGCCTCATCCCAACATCTAAATAAAACCTAGCCAGTCATCCTAAACCAATACCCTATTATCCTCAGGATGACGTTAATATCATTATTGTCTGATTTAATTCATATTATATAATTAATCTTAATATTGTCTGATTTAATTTTTGTGAAACAAATGAGTATAAAACCTAAAACAAAATCTATCAAAATTTAAAAAAAAAGTATTATTTTAGCTCTTGTGTTTTTATTTATAGTGTACAGAGCTCAATATTAAGTGAATATATTCAAAACATCCTTCCAGTTGATTGATAATTTTGTTTAGAGATTAGAAAATTGGAATAGTTTTCAGCATTTAATGGTTAGTATTTTCCCAACTTGCTGTTATATATTAAAGTTTGATTTTCAAGAAGAGACATGTATGTCTTTATTTTTTTGTCTGCAATTTAAAACCCAACTGCTTCATAAAGAAATGAGTTGATTTATAAAACTTGTTACTGCTTGTCTTTTCTATTTTGATTCAACTCACTAACCTGATTCATTTATTTTTAACTCTTTATACTGACATTAGCTTAAATACACAATGGGGTTGCCAGTTGATACTTAATCAGATTTTAACATTTTCATGTCATGTTAATAATTCATAGGAAATAAAATATGTTTGTAATATTCTAATTTAATTGTTTCTTCTGGTTTTAGACTTAAATCTCCTAATTGGTTCTTGTCAATACTTCTACAAAAAGGAAACTCAAATTTATTTACACCTAGTAAATATAATGCTTCCAAAAATATTATCCATCAAACAATTTCAACACGTAAGGGACAAAGGTCACTTTAAAAATAAATGCTTATAGGTCATCAATATTTAATCTATTAGTTATGATTTATTTTAATATTAATAAAAAAAATGACAGTGATATATTTAAGTAATATTAAGCAATTAGTGAATTTTATAACTTAACATTATTTCTTATTGCTATAAACATATTTTAGTAGTAGCATGTTTGAGTAGACATCCTTGCTTTTTTAAAGAGTGAAATGTCTATTGACCTATAGATGAAAAGTCTTATTAAAGAAAAAGAGAGAAAAGGTATGTTTACTTAAACACCTGTACTCACTAAAATATAATGTTAATAGTAAATTAAGTAATACTGTAATTGCAGTGGTTAAATTTTCTTCATGGATGATGTAGGATTTTTATCTCTGTACTTGTAAGGAAGAATTTTTTTTTATCATAAAAGTAAAAATATCCAGAAGAAGCTAACATGAAACACAACAGAATATCTTGTTACTAAGTAATAAGAAAAGGTTGCTTTAATAATATATAATCAAATTGTTTTATATTATAAAAATATTTCGTTTTTTATTTACATTAGTAAAAAAAACAAAACAAAAAATTGATTGTAGATCAAAATGTTTGGAATGACAATTTTATTAAGCTATTAATATCTCTTGTTTGGATGACCAAACATTTTATTTTTCATCATTAACCACTTCATCATATATCAATTACATGCAAGCAAAATTTTTTGTCTGTAAGTTCTCATTTCTGGATACAATACATTTTTATAAAATCTTTTTATCTCTACTTTGAGTTTGGTTTTCTTCTGCTTGCAAATGCTAAAAAGGCCTAAAATGATTTTAACTTTTCTCTAGAGCAATGTCACAATTAATATGCACGTTATCTAAAAGGAATTATTGTTGGGCAGTATGTTTTCTTTTGTAGGACTTCTCAATCTCTAGGCATGTTGATATTAATTTTACTGTTTAAAAACCCCCACAAAAAGCAGATGTTTGCCCAAACACATAAAAATGTAACATTTATAATAATAGAAGAAATATGTGGAACTTCTCATGGCAATTACAACCACAAACATATTGAACAAGAAAATTGAAAAATGTAAAGAAAGCAAAATGTTTCCTTATCATAACTGATTCTTCCAGTTTGTCTCATTTGGACCTTAACAAATTATTTCTTATTGGGTCAAAAAAAAAAAAAAAATTTAAGGGACTTAACCTTCTTCATTGTCTTTTCTTGGGGTAATATTTTCTGCTGTCATGAAGTGGAAAGATTATATTGAATCAATTTTTAGGTCTGCAGCTAAGAAAGTTGGTTCACTGTGTTGTACTGTGTTCCCTCTCTAGAATCTATCCTAGACATTTATAAGTCTATGATTCATCCATGCATTGAATATTGCTGCCATTCCTGGTTTGGTGCTTCTGCTATGTATTTAGATATTCTTGATAAAAATCCAAAAAAGAATCTGCAATGTCATTGGTCCTGACTTGGCATCTTGGCTTCAGACACTTTTCCACTGCTGTAATGTAGCTCCCCTCTGCTTTCTCTGTAAATACTTTCATGGTAATTGTTCTGATAAACTTTCTTTAATGGTACTTTATGAATTTAAGCACAGTACTAGATTGGTGGAAATGTCTCATCATTTTACAATTGAAATGACTAGATGTAACTAAGTTTTGGATAACAGTTTCTTCTCTTGCATTTCTTGCTTGTGGAACTCTCTTCCATTTCTTGCATTCCAGTCAATTTTGATATTTAAAAATTTAAATGCAATATCAATTATTATCTTCTGTCTTCTTAATTCCTGTTCTTTTATTGTTCTCTCTCCTTAATAGTATTTTTTTCTTATATTCTTTCACACTCAGTAATCCTATGCATCTTAGTGGCTTTATTGCCCTGCTTGGGAGTGAAATGATTAAAAAAATGTATAATAATAAATTCAAATCCAGTAATTAATCATAACATGTCTTTTGTTCTTTAATTTTCCATTTGTGATTTATTTCTTGTGTATTTTAAATTTTATTTTGCTCCTGAATGTTTTTTGTTGACTTTTGAAACCTGCTTATTGATTTATTTATTGATTAAATTAGCTTGATATCTTTCTAAAACTGACATTAGACACTGTCAATTGTGAGAGATTTTCATTTTTCAATGGTGACAGGTGTTGATAAAGTAAATCTGTACTCTGCTGTATCTAAAATTTAATTTTCTATCTGTTTTTTTTTTGTTTGTTTTAATTTACAGACCTTCCCCAGAATGAATAGTCATGATAGGGTGAGGAAAATTGTACAGGAGGAGGGACGGACCGCAAGAAACTTGGTGCAGTACAGTTTACTTCTGCAGGAACTGTCAAGTAAAAGAAGTGGTAAGTTTGCCAAGATAATATGATGCCTCATAACCAAAGCAGAAGAGCTGCTTTTTTTTTCTTTTTCTTTTTTTTTTTACACACTTCTACCAATCTCTTACTGCAATGGCTTTTGGAAAATCAGGTGATACCTTTTGTATTAATATTTGCATTTATGGATTTTAGAGGAAAATTTTCAGAGTAAAAGCTTGCACATTTTAAGACAACATTTGAGATCTGGGTATCTACATTTTTAACATGCAAGTTTTCTTTTTTTCTCTCTTTATCTAATCAAATATTGAGAATGTTCAAAAATTCTGATTTTGGATGACTAAGTTTATTGTGCTGTTATCTTTAATAAACATTAAGATAACTTGTGTGAGAATATGATCATAAAAACTTTGTCATTATAGCACAAAAACATTGTATTCTATTGTATTGTCACTGACTAATGACAAAGAAAAGTGAACAAGATTAAAAATGTGTTTGACAATGTTGACATAGATCACCTTGTCATATTTTTATTTAAAAGATAAAATGAATACATTGCAAAGGTGAATGACAAAATTTATTTGTAGTTACTTTTTAATACAAAATAATTTGCACTTGCTAAAGATAACCAAGTTTAAGTTTTAAGCAGTTATAAAAATTATCATATAATTCATAAAATATAAGCCAATAAAAGACGATAAGAGAATTTGTTTGCAATTATATACAAATTATCCTACCAAGATTAATTTTATATTTTCAAAAGCACATATTAATTAAATACATTATTCAATATGTAAATAAAAATGTGTGGATAATGTAATAATATTGCACAAATACCATTAGGAAAGCAGGAATCCTTCTCTTCTCTCCCCATATATGGGTTAAACAGTAGTCTCCAAACTGGAAAAGGCAATAGAAAACAACTCCACTATCTTTCCCAAGAATGTATGACAATTCAGATAATGAAGAATTGGTGTCTGTGGAGAGTCATGATTGCTTATAGCTTGATTGAACATAGCATTAAAAAAAATGAAACCATATAAATGATGGCATTGGAAGAAACGTATCGATTATAAAAGTATGTAAAAAAAAAAATAAGTATGTAAAATATCTTTGTTTTAATCACATGAAATGTTGTTCAATCAAAAGAAACAAAAGGTACATACTTTTGCATAAACGTGATATCAAAAATCTGCAAAAATAGAATAAAGTTGTTTTCAAATTCTGTGTGCTGTGGAACAAAATTTATTGTTTTGCATATAACATTAGAATAAATTATTACACATTGTAGCTTTTGCAAGTATATTATTGTAAAGTGATAGTTACAGATAACACATTTCAGAATACTTGAAAATATGAAAATATGCCAGTTGTTTAGCTATAGATATTTTAAGTTAAAACTAGAGCTAGTTATATAAAGAACAAATGTTTTTAAGACAACAATGCTCAAGTCATTTTTATTACAAAATTTACATGTTATAGATAGGCAGAGATATGTTTTAGAAATATTTATTTTTCTTGGATCCTTTTATCACAGAAATAAGGAAATTTGATTAGTATAACTAATTAATAATAAGGTGAATGAATGAAATTTTCTTTGATAAATAAAATTAAATTCAGTTATAATTTGAATCAATACTCATGAATTGTTGAATTTCTGTCTGACAAGAGAATTGTTGAATATTTTTATAATAAACTAATTTGTAAAATTACTTAACATTTGTGTCTGTGATTTCATTTGCAGTACAAAAAGTTTATTCTGCCAGAAAAAGTGACCCTGACCCCTGAATTTGAATTTGTTTGAATTTCATAGTTGTTTTGTCATATCCTGCTATGGCAACAGAAAACAACTTTGAGTAAAATTAACAATAAAAAGAATGCAGTAGAAAGAGAAGTAATATTAATAATGCAGAGTGCTAAAGGTTAAAATTCAGTGGAAGAATGGCTTCAAAGATTTAAGAGACGCTTAGAAATACACAAAGCTTAGTAACAAATGTTAAAGTATAAGGAATGAAGATAATTCTAAAAAACATGCTTATAAATAAACAATATTTGATTAACATTGTTGTTTTGAGTATGTTATGAATAAACATTTGAAACCTTAAAAAAGGTCAACTCCAAAATTTACTGTTTTTCAGAGTGACTTTCATTGTTTAAAGTCAAGCTTTGTAAAATCTTTAAATCACTTTTAAATACATTCCTCCCCTTGATCCCTCAATTATTACAATTTTTATTTTAAATAGAAAATTATATTGCAGAGGATCTTTAACTGATTCAGTTTTGTTGCATATTTCAAAGATTTTACAAGTAATAGGCTATTAGAAGTTTTTTTTTATGTTCATTTGGAAGGGCTCGTAATCAACGTTTTTCTCCAGTACCAATAATAAAATTTCAGAAAAGGGATTGAAGCTGAGATGCTGGGTCAGTACCGATGACATTGTAGATTCTTGTTTGGATTTTATTAAAGATCTCCAAATGCATAGCAGAAGCACAAGACCAGCTATGTGACAGCAATATCAAATGCAAGGATAAATGGTAAATTTATAAATGTCATGACACAGTGAACCAACTTTCGCAGCAGACCTAGCAACTGATTCAGTATAATCTTTCTACTTCATATCAGTGGAAAATGTTAGCCCGAGAAGGTGCAGTGAGTTACTCTCCCAAAGGTTAGCATCAGCCATACTGATGGAAAGCAAAAAAGTTCTCTAAGACAATTAAAAGAGAGCAGTTTTGTTTTGGGGGGCATTCCTTGCCCTTGCTAATTTGACTTTATTGAACTGATCAGACTTACCATTAAGACAGGAGTCAATAGTTGTCATCAGCATAAATGCCAAATTGAGAACTGATGATGTCAGGAAGTTAATTTCCTGTTTAATAAGAACTGAATTCTTCATGTTGGCACATTCTTATAATTATCAACTCAAGCAGATGTTGATAATTATACTTTGAGAGTATTGCTGATTTTAGGAGTATTAGACTGACCACTGAGCTTCCTTTCTTTTATTTAAAATTTTTTTCCAAGTTGAAATTGTTGTAATGAATATTGTTAATTTGCTATAAAATAAATCTATCATGAGCACATACCTGTTAATGAGTATTGTCAGCCAGGCTTAAAAGCAAAAAGCCCTCAGACCTAGTGACAGTTACCCCAGTAATATCGTCCTTCTCTTGATTACTCTAGTGTATGAACTAAAAATAACAAATTTAATTACAAGAAATATATAATTATCATCACTTTTCACATGCTAATCTCTTGATCCTGAGTTTGCAAAAAAAATTAAAATGTAATAAAATTATATGAATTTTGTTTAGTTTCATGCATGTGAAGCCAATCAGTTATGTCTTATATAAGCAATTTTTTTATTGACTAATCAGAGGTAATTGTATATTAGTAGCAGAACAACTTGGTGGCCTCTTTGAATGGAAAATGTTGTCTGCTAGATACTGAGAAAAGTTGTTTTATGTACGTTTTCTCTGCCAAGAAACCAACTGATAATATTTAATGATAAAACCTGAACATACTTCTTGGAATTTGTAAGTAAATGGAAGAATTTGGAAGGAGATCAGACAGAAATTGTAAGAAATTTCATTGGAGAAAATGAACACATTAGAATCAATGTGAGATGCTAATCCTTATAAATGCAGGTCTTCATCAGATATGTTGTGTCAGCTCTCCTGGGAATTTCTTCCATCTTTTTTTTTTTTTAACTAATGTTCTGCAAATACATGGCTCAAGAGCCATTCAGGGTGAGGGTTACAGAATGAGGTCTGTGATATGAATGTAAGTGGAGGAAGTAGAAGTGAAGATTATGAGGATATGGAGGGTAGATAACGATTGGACTTTGACTTGAAGAAAATAATATTGTAGCATCCATATGGGAGTTTGTTCCACAAAGCAGTGGTTCTTGTGGGTGGGTAAGCTGTCCAAGTTGAACATCTTCCTTACAATTGGAGTATGGAGAGAATGAGGGTCAGCTGTAACTCTGTGGGTCAGCTGTAAAGGTCTGAACTGGTAGGACTAAAGAGCAGGGCTCATCTGAATATTTGCCATGGAAATAGTGATAGGCTTGTGATATTGCATTGATGAGAAAGTGGCTGCAGAGTGGAAAATAAGTCATCCCTCACAAGGCTGTGTAAATGAACTTGAATCCTATCAAGCCTGGAAAGTGAGTATTGAGCAGCTCCAGCCTAGATATGGCTGCAGTATTCTTTTTTTGTCTAATCAGATTCTTGTAAGGATAAAGCATGGCAGAAGAAGTCCGGTGCTTTCTGAAGCAGTACAATGAGCTAACCATTTCCCTTTTAAAGCTTTAGCAATGGATTGTATATATGAATTCTACTGGATCTTCAAAGCAAGGAGCTGCATTGAGTGCACAACAATTCATTTTGACTAGAGAAAAATCAGGGTCTGATCCAGGAAAATGAGAAGTTACTAACTTGGTTTTTGAGGTATTGGAAGTTACAAGCACTCTCTCATGAGCTGTTAGAGCTAGGTCAGAGAATATAAGCTGTTAGACTCTAAACATCTTCATTTTTTTAGGTGCTTCCCATAAACTGTTTTATTATTGTATATGTTCACAAGGAGGCATGGTGGAGTAATGGATAGCAGCTCGGATTGAGGAATCAGGAAGCTGATTTCCAATTTATAGTCGAATCCATTACATTCACTTACATGCTAATACTCTTGGGAAAGGTATGAATCCTCTTCTCCTCTCCCCAGCTATGGGTAAATAGCAGGACAGAACTGGTTCTATAGCCTTGGATGGCAACGGGCCTACTGCAGAAAGAAATGGCAACCTACTGCGGGAAAAAATCTGCCTCGTCAGTCATGTATCAAAAGATTCATGATTGCCTAAGCGTGTATCACACATGGCACATAACTGATGTTCACAAGTGAGTCTGCACTTAAATTTACTCGATTCTTAAAGAAAATCTGTAAAGAATCAGGGAATTATCTGATTTCAATTATATTTTTCCCATATATTCATTAATGTATGTTCTTTATTTTGTAACGGTTATTTTATGAGAAAATGTTTCATGTCAATCGCTACACTCCCTTTACTTAAATCTGTGCCAGCTTCTAAAATGAATTAATAGATTTAAAACATATTTACATTTCTTTACAGCTATATCCCTGGATACAGTTGAAATTTTATTCACTACTGCAAGTTTTTATATAGAAATATTCTGTTAATCATAAAAAAATGAAATAAAAAATGTGTTGTGCACAAAGCTGTGGTTTTATTTAAAATAAGATATTTTATAAATGTTTGGTTTTTGATGGGCATGGCTGGAAGATGCATGTAGAGTAATTGGCCATTATTAAATGTAACTGGAAAAAATGTCAACAAATGGAATTGACAAAGTTTCCAACAAACAATAACAAAAGGAAGAAAAAGAACAAGGCAAAATAATACTAAGCAAATAATATATGCAAGAGATAAAATTAGGCAAAGCAACAGTGATCAGGCAAAACGTTCACAAAGTATGAATGATGTTAACATGCAAAAGGGATACAGTCAACTGATTATAGTGTTTTGACTTCAAGACAAGAAAGAACAATAATATAGCAGATGAGATCAAGAAGTGGTTTATTTTATTGGTTAGGAAGAAATCCCAGCATGCCCCTGTAAGATTTGTCTATAAATTAGAGGATGGGGTTGTTTTTGCAGTCATTCCTACTGAGGTTTGGAACCAACAATGTACAACAATGGGGAGCTTCTCATTGCCTGCCTGCTGTAGAGAGTCTAATAGAGAAAGCTAACTGTACAGTCAACTGCAAGAGAAAATGAATACAATGTTGCCATTATATGTATTTGTTTACAGAAAAGTTTCCCCATGTAATGGTTTGTTGGGGTCAATATAATATTGGACATGAAAATGAATGGGTAGATTTTGAAGATGAGTGAATATAAGGTCACCCTTCCAGAATAAATTTTAGTTTGACACCTGAACTTTTTATGCAATAACAGAATATGTACTGCAAGAGATGAAAGAGCAGAATTTTCTGTTTAATTCTATCAATTTTGGTCACATTAACAAATTTTGTTCCTGACAGGATTTTTGAAAGGGAAATAAACATTAAATTCTTCATATTAGCAAAACATTGAATAATTCTAAATCTTTATGTATTTTTTGTGCTTCCTGATTTAATTTCTTTTTATTCACATGTATTTTCATTTCTTTTACATGGCAATTTTGGATAAAAAAGTTGTTAAGCAAAAAGAGAAAAAATCTGTTGCCAACTTGAAGAAGAAAAGGTTATTCAAAAAGCCTAAAAGAGAAAAACAACTTTGAGAGGAAAAACAAAAATAAAATTCATTGGATAACTGATTGCCTTGTTATATGCTTCAAGTAGAAGGGTGTACACATTGTTGACCTAAAAATGTCTAAATGACTTTTCAAAATCTAGCATAGCCTTGATGTAAGCAGATAATTTAAGGCTGTTTGATTTGAGCTTGTGAAAAGAATGTTGTTTCCAGGGTTATACTGCTTCATTATATGAACTCCCCAAGATGGTAATCACAAAATCCAAAATATTGACATGTATTATCCATATGGCTTACTGTCTGTAAAATTTATATTCCTCTTTGATATTATATATTTATTCCTGAGAGCTTAACTGCACCTCGCTTCAAGGAGAAAATTCTCACCAACTTCACTTTATATGAACATTGTTGTGCATAGTCAACACCTTGAGGGGTGACTGCTTGTGATTACCAGGTGCTGTAAGCTTGTATATGTGGGTGGTGTAATGAATAATGGCTTGGAATTGTTAATTGGAAAACTGAGTTCCAATTCCAGTTGGGTTTGCTATATTCACTTACATGCAAATACTCTTGGGAAAAGTATGAATCCACCTCTTCTCCCAACAGCTATGGGTTAATTAGTAAAACTTGTATCATTAAATCATTATCTAAAAAAAAACAAAATTCTTACAATCTAAAAATATTTTCTGGCTTTAAATAACTTGCACAGGGTTGATAAACTGTAGAAAACAAATCAATCAATGTATCCTCAGATTAGTTCCTAAGGTTTTGAGGTTTGGTGTAAGAGGGTGCTGTATGCTTGCAGGAAAGGTTCAGCCATTTTCTCATTGTCAATGGTGATAATGTCCAATATTAAATGTTTTCTGGTGTAATTCCATTGTAGATCAACACTGAAAATTATGAACAGTTGCAAAACATTTATCATAATAATAAATTTTCTTTTGCCTGTAATTAGTGTCACTGCATGTTTGTACATGTCTACATTCCATTCTACTTGCTTTGTCGAAAGGAATGGCTGCTATAAAACACAAAAAGAAAAGGCAGTCTGGGTAAAGTTATGGTGTCAACATGTTTTGTAAATTAGGTAAATTGAAAATATTTTTTATGTTGGCTTTTATATTAGCCAAATAAATACTTAAATAATTATTTCCTAATAGATCGATTTTATGAAAATTTAACTTAATGAAAATATGGAGTAATTCCTATTTGCTACTTTAGAAGAAAATCAGTTCCCTTCTTTTTGGTTATCTGGATTCAAAAGCTATTGTTTTTTATCAACATTTTCCAGTTAGTTCAAAATGCTAGACTGTTACTTGTACCTGTACAAATGTTAAAGTTTTTCAATACAAGTTCGAAATCTGGGGCCCCAAAATAAATGTTTCAAATAATTATTTTTAGGAAATTAATTTTCAGACATTCTGTTAAATTAATTTTACCATTTCTAAGTTCTACTTTTTGAAATCCTTTTACTCAAGATCTAGATGTCAAGTTTTAAAATTCTAATTTAAATGAGAAATTGGACCCTGGCAAATATAAGTAGATATCTGGATGTTATAAAATACTTTTTTTTTTTTTTTTTTTTTTTTAATCATTTTACTGCAAGCAAGGCAGTAAAGCGACTGTGACACAATGGGTTACTGAGCGTTAGAGAATATGAGAAAAATTACTATTAAGGAGAGAAAACAATAAAAGCACAGGAATTAAGAAGATAATGATTGACATCGTATTTAAATTTTTGAAGATCAAAGTTGATAGGGAAACAAAAAGCCAGAAATGTTCCACAAGTGAGAAATGTGATAGAAACTTTAAGTTCTATGCTAATAGTTTCTTCTATCTAGCCATTTTAACTGTAAAATTATGAGATCTTTTTGCCAATATAGTATCGTGTTTAAATTCATGAAGTCTAGATAACGTAGAGGAAAGTTCATCAGAACAATTACCATGAAAGTACTTATAGAAAAGGCACAGACTGCAGAGCCTCCTTTGGATTTTATCAAGGATCTCTAAATATATGGCAGAAGCAGGAGACCAGATATGTGGCAGCAATATTCAATGCATTGACAAATAGTAGACTTATAAATGTGTAAGATAGATTCTGGTAAGAAAATTTGTCTAGCTCAACAGTGAACAAACTTTCTTAGCTATAGACTTGGCAATTGATTCAATATACTATTTCAACTTCATATCAGCAGAAAACGTTGGAGAAGACACAATGAGTCACTTTCCGAGATGTTAGCATTAGTCATGCTGATGGAAGGTAAAAAAAGGGTTCTCTCAGATGACAAAAAGAGAGCAGTTTCAATTTGGAGGTTTTAAAATTAACAAGCCACTCTAGGCCCTATTTAACAACAGATTGTAGGTCATTTTTGAGATCAGTTGCTAATTTGACCGTATCAAACTGATCATACTTACTATTAAGACAGGAGTAAGTAGTTGTTATCAACATAGATACTGAACTCAGAATTGATGACATCAGGAAGGTCATTTATGAAAATTAGGAGCAACACAGGTCCAAGGATAGTCCTGGGGAACATCTTCATTAATGCAAAAAGATCTAGAAGGGTGGCCATTCAAGACAACATTCATTTCACTATTTGATAAGAAAGACTGAATCAGTTCAAAAATTTGTCTAGAAATACAATAACCTTTCAATTTGTGAAGAAGACCAGTATGCCAAACCCTGGCAAATGCCTTTGAGATATCCAAAGCAACAGCCTTCACCATTTATCTAAGCTAATGCCTTGATTGGCTATTTTAGCAATAATCATTAACACATCAGCAGTTGACCAAGATAAGTGAGTTATATTGCTTATTGGAAAGAAGACCTTGCGAGGTAAAAATGTTTAACCAATTTTGCCAAAAAATGGTAGAAGGCTAATAGGCCGATAGGACCAAATGGTTAACCTGAGTTCTTAAAGACTGGAACTACAGAAGAGGATTTCCAACAAGCAGGAAAGCAAGAAGCAGCAAGGCATTTATTGTAGAGTTTAGAGAGAATAAGAGTCAGTTCAGGAACACATTTCTTAAGGACTATTGCAGGGATACCATCAAGTCCACATGCTTTGTGTGGATCCAGTTTAGAGATGATAGCAGGAACTATGGACAGAGTTATATTCATATCACTCAACAGAGTCTCAGTTCTAAGTGGAAAGTCAGGCAAAGATACTCCAGATGAGTCAAGAGTAGAATTTGAAGAGAATTTATGAGTAAAACATTCTGCTTTATCAGCAAATGTTAACACCTCAAATAAAGTGGAGAGAAGAGGTTACTCTTATTTAACACATTATTAGAGAGCTGCCAGTGGTCATGTGAACCAGACTTGTTAGACAAATTGTGCCTCATTCTCTCAGCAAACAAAAACTTTGCCTCTTTCAGGACATGTTTACAATTATTTAGAGCAGACACAAATAGGCATCTGTTGTGGTCAGTTTTTTTTTTTTGGTATTTGTTACATAGAAAATGAATGCATTGCACACAATCCCTAAAGTATGATATAAGTTTTTTTTTTTTTTTTTAATCGTATCACCCCAAGCAAGGCCGGAGGCCACTCTCACACAAGGGGTTAAAGAAGGGTTGGAGGAAGAGCAGATAGGAGTGGCAAAGGAGGGGATGTGGTGAAAGAGAAAGACGGTGGGTCGATCAAGGCAAGGGGCCACAGAAGATCCGGAGCGAGAGCAGATAGGAATGAAAAATGAAAGGATGTGGAGAAGGGAAGTCGATAGATCAAGGCAACTGGAGATGTTGATTGACGCTACACTTAAACCGTTGGAGATAGCATTTGTCAGGGAAACAGTAATAGGGAAGGGAGTTCCATAGGCGAGAAGTTACTCTGAGAATGAAAATTAATAACATATCTATATAAAATTAGGCAAGGTAATTTTAACTGAAATAAAAATAAAATGTGAGTTTTATAATGTTAATTTTTTCTTTTTTATATTTATTCATGCTAAAAATTTTAATATTTTAGCATTTTAATTTATTTCCTAAACATTTTAATGATTTAATTTTTATTGTTACTAACAACTATAAATAATAGCAAAGTTAAAAATATATTTTTTGATTTTAAGATGGTTTTAATTTTTTCTTTTTTTTTTTTTTTCAAATTGTTGTTTTTGGGGATGGCTCTGGATTGATGTTGAAAGAAGTTAGTGTGGAGCCATATTTTATGGTCTGTATTTATCTATAAAAAGAATTATGTATTTGGATATAGTCTTACACTAATGCCTAACTGTGCATATATTTTACAGTTTTTGAGTGAATGAACTTAGACATTTGAATAATAGCTATTTTAAAACATGGCTAAGCATGGTAAGAGACTTCTAGCTGAGTCATGTGTATGCTCCAATAATGAATTTATACCAACATTCACATATGTAGGTATAAATTCATTATTGGCGCCTACATCAGCTAGAAGTCTCTGATCATGCTTAGCCATGTTTTAAAATAGCTATTATTCTCTAGGGACATTGGCTGGTTAAAGTTTATACACAAGAGAACCTATCTGCTGCCATTGCTATGTTCTGCAAAACTATTTACTCAGCATATGAAGTAACTGGATGGAATAGATGGAGTGTTGTTGTCTATAAAGTATTTTTAATCAATTATTTAGCTTGGCACTTGGCATTTAACTCTAGTCTTAAAAGAGAATGAGATTACAATATTCTTTTTACTAATTTACATCTGATAAAGATGAAATATTTGGCTTTCTTGTATATTTTTATACTTTTAACTTACATGAGTTATTTTAGTCATTCAAAACTATATTTTGCACTTGAAAATTCTTTGCTCATACTGTGAGCAGATAATTTTTTTTCATATTTCCATCAATTTTTCCTAATAAAAAGTTGTATCAGTCTTTTTAGGATTGCATGAAAAATTTAGCAAAGAGTAAGTAATTGGTGGAAGTGTATTAGTAAAAAGCTTATTTTAAAGTCTATATATTTAATTGAAGACTCAATGGTAATTTTTCTTTACAGGTCGTTCTCCAACTTGGCAGTGGCATAAAAGTGCCAAATTGCAGTCTGTGTCAGCAAAAGATAAACTCCATTGTGGTGGTAACACAACTTCCCTCAAGTGTTTTCAGGATCTAACCAAATCACCCAAATCTGACATTGGTGGCAAAAGAGTTGATGTTAGAGCTCGTTATTGGGCATTTTTGTTTGACAATCTCCAGCGAGCCGTGGATGCTATTTACGAGACCTGTGAGCAAGATGAGAGTGTTGTAGAGTGCAAGGTCAGTAACTGTTTCCTTCATCTGTTTATTTTATTTCTTTGGATCTCTTTTAATCTCTTCCTATTCCCTAAATGAATTTCTATGTTTTTTCTGAAATTAAAAATAACCACGAGTCTCTAGTGTTTGAAGGAAACACCATTAGAATTACTGCCATGTAGAGTTATAATCATTAATATTAAAATTATTTGCTCTTGACATAGTAATCAAAGTAGCTCCGGTATTAGTTATAAAACTTTATTCTTTTATATGTTCTCAAGAAAAAATCTATTGTGGGAATAGGGAAGTTGATAATTGCATTACAATAATAGTTTATGAAAAATTATTGCCAAATTCAATTAGGCATTTGAGGATAAAGTGTTAGTGAATGTTAGCAAAATCCTTACCTATACCATGTTCCTTCAAGATGTGGGGTATCATGGCTCCCCACAACCTCCTCTCACTTGTGGCCCTTAGTAACATTTGTCCCTTTGCCAAACTTCTCATGCCCCTGTTCCACCATACATTCACAGAAGCTTGTCAGGTAGGTGGAAAACTGCCTTCACCTGCTCCTCTTGCCCCTGATATACCCTGTGAGTATCAAATTCTCCAAACTCTCCTTCCTCATTATGTGTTCAAGAGATTTCACTTGTCTCTTTCTGATTCTCAGTGTTCTTTTTATTTCCATTTTCCTTCAAACTTCTTCATTGCTTACATGCGCTGTCAATAGAATTCTCAGCATCCTTCTGTAGAACCACATTTCTGTTACCTCAAGTTTTCTCTTCATCTGTGGAAAGATTGTCCAGCATTACTGCCATAAAAGAGGATTGATAGTACATAGCCGTTCACTCTTTTCTAACAAAATTTGACAATGGTCAAATATTTATAATCAGGGGTTAGCTTAAGGGTCAAGGAATGTTTGATTATGCAATAAACTCACTTTATGTAATATTTACAAAGCTATAAATATAGGGGTATATTTACTTACCTGACTTATTGAGCTTACCAATCCATCTTTATGAAAGAGACGCTAAAGCATGTGCTGTAATATGAACAATTGTGATGTATTTTCGTTATTGTTAGATAGAACATGAATAATACTCTTGTAGACTAACAAAAGAATAGTAAACTTTTCATGAGTTATTTGTGCTGTATCATTGCTGTAAGATAATGGAGGAACTGTTGAAATATGGTGTCTAATGTCAAACAGAATATACCCGTTTAGAGAAGGCCTGGAAAAATTTAAAGAAAACATGAAAAAAATTGTTATAAGGCAAATGAGAGAAGCAATGGATGCAGCAGTCAAATGAGAATTGCTAGAGAATTGTGTATCATATGCACACAAAATAATCAGTGATACAACTACATATCTTATAAACCTGAAAGCTGAAACAGAAGAACAGAATGAAATTTATGCAAGATAACACCTTGGCTATAATACAGCAATACCAAGAAACACTATCAGTATCTGCAAAGTCTTGTAAAAACTGTAATCTTTAGCTAGTTATTATAGCGAAGAAAACGGCGACTTGTCAAACCAAGCGACAGTGCGTTGAGTGTATCCTACAACAGAAAAATGTGGCGAAAAAGAAAATTACTTACCAAAAAAAAAAGTGGGCACGTATTTTGCATGACATGCTGAAGACGGAATATGTAGATTAAAAACAAGTCCGTCGCAGGAGTCGCTGTAAAAGTATTTTGATATGTAAACATTGGGCGTCCTCTCCCAGTTGTCGATGAATGGAAAAAATGCTCAGCCAATAAAAGCAGTTGGTGTTCTCAAATTGGGGACAAAAATTAGTGTATTTTGGCTACCGCGTTCGTCGGAAAGTAAGTTATTTTTTTGACTGGTTACATGCATTGGGATTTGTGAGATAATATCTGCGAATCGAGTTTTCGGCATTTCTTTCTGTCCCCGATATTCGAGTCTGAACTTACAGTGATTTGTTCTCTGCGTTGTGGAAGTAATCTGCGATAAATATTTCCTTTGCTTTCAGAACGCCTACATTATAGTGAAAGATTGCTAAGAATTATTAGTTAGAGATGCCATTTGCTGTAATAGTAAGTTTCCAGCAAATGGAGCCCTGAACCAGGCTTGTAGCATAGCAAGAGTACAAAGGAATGTCCCTTGGTTAGTTCACAAGAAGATTGCAGCTACAAAAGAAAGTGAAATAAGGCATCTATAATGGAGAATGAGAGACTGGTGAACCTCCATCAACAGCAGACATCGACTTGAGAATAATATAGTGTTTTGTTGTTTTTTTTTTGTTTTTTTTCTTTGTTTTTTTTTTTTTCAAAAAAAAAAAAAAAATCAGCATAAAGGTATGCCCAGCTAAAAAGGTCCAAATTCTGAAAATAACAAAAAATTGAACTACCTCAGTAGCAATGCCAAAAATGGTTACAGTTGATTTGGGGAATGCTCATAGTTATGGCAGCAAGAAAGTCGCTCAATGCCTGTGTCTGAAGATGGTTCCAGCCAGAGGATGAGTGAGTATGGCATTGTCAAATTTGTAGTCAACCATTGTTAAGAAGTGTCTAGTGATTTAATGGTGCCCAGGTAACAATACTTATGTTTTGAGGTCTTTGAGAAGGACTTGAAAGCAGTTCTTAGGTAGAGATTTTTAAGAACAGCACACAAAATTGGAAATATGGGAGAAAACAACTCCTTGATAAATGTGTAGACTGAGAACACTGAAAGTGACTGTCATTATTTAAGTTTGAATTCATACTAGCAACTGATAGCCATTAAGTCTAGGAGATATTCAAAAGAAGATGCAGAGAGCATTGAAAAAATATCATTAAACAGTCAATCCTCTTGGAGAGCTCGGCCATTAAGGAAAATAATTATAAGAGGCAATTGGTCTTTTACTCACAGATTATAAATAACTTCAGACTGTAACATTTACCTAGAATATACAATTCTACAGAGGTAGTTCTTGTTACCAAGTTTACAGTGTTTTGGATATGAAAATACCACTTTTACTGCATTTGAAGCAAGAGGCTGCCTTCATCACTTTAAACATGACTTTTGGCTTCCCCAACAACATTGCTGGATTTCAGAGAATGTAGGCAATATCGAAACATTACTAAAGTGAAAGAAGCTGCAAAGAAATTTGTTTTCCCTTTTAATGAAGAAAAGCCTGTGTTACTAGTGGAGCAACTAGAACTACTTGGTCACCAACTAAGTTTTGAGTACTTTCCTATATGTTTTGGTTATGTGTTCTTTGAATAACTAGTTCTGCTTTTGGGGCTTTAGCTTCTTTTCCTCCATCCAATCAGCATATCTAGACAGAAATCTAGACATTATGACCGTAAATAAACCTAAGCATTAACCATATCTAGACATTATGACCATAAATAAACCTAAGCATTAACCTTATCTAGACATTATGACCATAAATAAACTTAAGCATTAACCTTAAATAAAAGAATTGGGAAGACAAGAACTATGCAGACAAATACATCATTCAGTTCTTTTGAAATTTGTCTGAAGATCATTTTATACATGAAACCTATAGTCATGTTAATGACTTATTTGTAAACTTATAGTCATGGTAAAGATCTGTGTCTCTTCTGATTTGGATTATGTTGCTGCTCTTTTCTGTCTTGTGATTTTTGTTTTGTGTGGTCAGGGAGGTTGCCTAGTGGTTTTCTTTCTTTTTTTTCTTTTCTTTTATTCTATTCTATTCTAGATTGATTTGTTCCTGTTTTCTTCTTTGCTTATTCTTACATATAAGGACATTTTTATTTCTTTTTATTTCAGGAAGTCATCATGATGCTGGAACAAAGCACCAAAGACTTTAACTGTTTAATCAAACGATTACAGTTGCTTCGAGAATATGATAATGCAGCAAAAGACGGAGATCGGTAAGTCAGATTAAAAAAAAAAAATTCTCTCATCAAATTTGTGAAAATTTGTATTGCTAGAATTGAAGAAATTCAGAATAGAAACTTAAAAAAAATGATTTAATTCTTCCATGAGAAAAATATTTTTACAAAGTTGGAATGCATTATATTTTTGTAGAAATCTCAAAATCTTATTTCCATTTGTTAGATTAGGTTTGAGAAGGAAATTATTTTGTTGATTGTTACATTTATTTAAATGCAAGTTAATAGGAAATTTATTGCAGTTTTATTGTGGAGTTGTGCTGAAGATTTTCTATAGAAAAGATATTCAATTTCAAGAATACTGGAAATTTTTAATTATCTAACATATTTGGTTAGTTTCCACTTCAGAAACCAACATAAATTAGAGATTGGAAGTTTTTTTATTTACAGCTTCAAAATGTACTTGAACCAGTTGGTAGTGTATGTCACCATTGCTGCAAATTAGGTGGTGGGTACTAGTATTATGAGTGATAAGTTTTTGTTGCAGTAGTGAACAAAAAAAATGTAGCAGGTTACTGTAATTTTAATTATGTAGCAAAAGAATCTTTCAGATTAATGTTGAAAATGTGAAGAAAAACATGTAACAGAAAACAAGTGGATACTGGGACATTATTCCTTTTTATGTAATTATATGTTGCTAAAGAATTTACAGGCGTCTTTTGTTTGGTGTGTGTTCAATTGTAATAATGTGACACAGTACATAAATGTTTTTAGTATTATGATTATTTTTTTGTATTATGTATATTTTTTGTTTAACTTGAATGTATGAGTCCCAAATTCTTTTGAGGATTAAACTCTGAAACGAGTAATGAGATTTGGAAACTGTTTTTTCTTGGTTTTGTAGTTGTTAAATTCTTATGTCTGTTGTATTGAGAATCAAAACACCCCCTGCCTTGTCCAGCGACTAAAGGAACACTATTTTTTTATCAGACAGATTTTGACTATAAAAGAAAATAAAGGTTGTTTATTTTTAGCTGTGATGAAATATCATCACTTAAAGACCACTACAAAGTCAATTGATTTGAATGATCCCAGTGTCACTTTCAGATTAGCTTTGGAATAATTACAGTGCATTTTCTTTACTCGTTGCTACAATGATATAAACTTGTACGCCTGAGTAATCATTAAGTTTACTCATTATGAAGGATTAGCTAACTAGGCTTATTTTTTAATGGTGTTTTACAAAATAGTCATGAAAATCGGTTTTAGTTATCATCAGTCCTTTGTCTACTTTGTATCATGAACATTGTCACAGTTAACTATGGGAAAGCAGCATAGTAATTGCATATAATCTTGAGAAAGGGGCTTGCACAATCATCTCTCTTCATTGCCTGTCTTTTTTGTTATCCAGATATCTGGCAATGGTACAGAGTCCAGGCAGAAGTGATTACTGATATTATTTTTATTCATTAGTGCAACATCAATATAAACTACTTCACTATTGTATTGTGACTCCTATGTCCTCCAATTTCAATTGGTTAGCTTTTTTTTAATAGCATAAATTAAACTACAACGAAAACCACTAATGACTGATGGCATTGTATGAATTAATATAAAATTATTTTAAAAGCTCTTGGTATCATTTTTAAAACAAAACAAACAAGAAACATGAAGATCTTTTAGCAAATGTCAAATCAATGTTACCATTTTGTTAACTCTTTTCTTTTTAGCTATTACTTTTAAATTATAGGAAATTTGATTAAGTGAATGAGGAAAAATATTGGGAAGTTTTTAATCTAATTTACTTGCATTTGAGAATGATATAGATTTTGTTTGCACTTTAAATGAAAGGAAATTGGCATTAAGCTTGATGAGTTTCATCATTTTATATCTAGTTTTGAATGTTCATTGGAATAGCAAGAGATGCTTTCCAAAAGCTAAGCAAAGTATGAAGAAACAGGAAAATTTCATCAGAAACTAAGAATAGAGTGCTGAATCATTATGTAAGATCAATCTTCCTTTGTGGCAGTGAATGCTGGACATTTTCTTCTCAGTTGAAGAGGAGACTTTTGGCAACAGAGAGATAATTCTACAGAAGGTTGCTGAGAATACCATGAATGGGAATCTGTTCCACAATGCAACAGTTCTGGAGAAGAAGCTACCTAAATGGAACTTCCTCCTTACCAATGAAATACAGAGGGAATGAGGATGAGTCAAATCTCTATATGGGATGGTGGGTCCTAGCTGTGAAGGTTTGGACTGGTGGAACTAGGAAATGCAGCTTGGTTGATCTGCCATGAAAATAGCAATAGAGTAGCAACATAGCGTCTGTGGGTAAGGAGGAGTTGCGTTGAAAATAATTCATCACCCACAAGGTCATGTAAATACTTTTGAACTCTGTCAAGGCTGGAAAGTGAGGACTAGGCAGCACCAGCAGTAAGGAAGTTTGAAAGAAAATGGTAACAAACAGCAGCACAGAATCAGAAAGAGGCAATCAAAATTTCTGGAACATAATTAAGACAGAAAACTCATGGGACATATTGAAGGTAAAGAGGGAAATGGAGAGTAAACCTACTTCATGAGATTGTGTAAATGGAAGACAGAACAATCAGTGAGAGGGATAGCAAAAAGACAAACGTTGCAAAGAGCTGCAAAGAGTAGGAAGTTGTGGAGAGCTATGATCACCCATGTCCTGAAGTGACACAGCACATAAAAGAAAACTACTGATGAATACCCACTTAAACACACTGAATATATTTTTAAATTTATACCTGTTAGATTAAAGCACTTGTGTATGAGTGGATATTGAAAAATTCTCAAACCAACCCCCTTCTCTAAACCTGGCTAAACATCATATTTTTTTTTAGTCTTTTCTTAGTTGGGCCAAGAAAAACTTTTCATAGATCCTCTAAAATGATTATATTGAATATCCTGAAATAACTACCCCTAAAATAAAAAAATAAAAAAAAAATATGATCAGAAAATTATTTATTGACTCTTGTAATTTTAAGCTTTCAGAGTTGTTTCAAGTGTGTATGAATTTGTAAGAGCAACCCAACTACAAAAGAGGATAATTGTTTTATTTTATTTTTCTTCTGGGAGATATCATTGAGTTTTTATTTTTGCTTCCACTCATAAGTAAAGATGTTTTACAAACTTCTCATTTTTTTTCTTTAAAAAAAAAACTTTATCTGATTTATTTGTTTTTATCAATTATGAAAGTTTTTGCTCAGTAATAAAAAAAATATTACAATCAGGAGAACCTAAAATGACTAAACTGCTATGTATACTTTTTTCTTATATGCTTTAAATGTACAATAATTTGTGAGTAGACAGTAAATGTGAGTAATAGATATATTTTCTTTTATCTTTAAATCCAATTTGTTCTTTTGGCATCCTGCTTTTTTGGCTTTTGGCCTTATCAGCTTACTCAGTTCTCAATGACAACTTATATTTCCTGATGGAGCTCTAAGATATTGGCTGTCTGCTATATTTTAATATTAAGGGGTGGGGGAAAACACCATTCTTGGAACATTGCCATTTTCATGCCAAATATTTTTCAAAGAAAATGTTCAGTAGGTTAAAACAAAATATTAAAAAAAATATCTGAACCAATGCTTTATTGCAAGCTAGAATAGCTTTTTTTTGCCTGTGATTAGATATTTATCTTCTGTGATATTTTGATAAGGTTTTTTTTTATTATCTGGAGAGTAAGTAAAAAAAATACACAAGAAAAGGTGATGTTTGGGCTTTGCATAAGCATTTATCCTAGTATGTATGTATGTATCGCTCAATCTTTGGAGACAATGGAGTCTACTTGGGTAGCTAGCTAATTCCTGTTGCAGACACCTGCTCAAGCACATTTGTGTTTCTTCAACATTCATGAAGCCAACCTATGGTTTATGCGGCTGAGCAGACCTTATAGTTTCTGAGAGAGAGCACATATTCTGGCATGTTCAGTAGTTGAACAAGAATGACTTGTGACTTAGTGTATGCACAATTACAGATGGCTTCCAAACCATTTCACCTACCCAGTTTCATGCACAAGACTTGGATCAACCTGTGATATGGTTTTCAAGCACTTCCCAACAGTGCTGCACACTGGAATTGTCTCCCCCAGGCTTACATTGTGAGAGTTGAACCCGGGTCTCATGGGATGCTAACATTCTAACCACTCAGCCACAAGAAGAATTGTTAAATAAGTTCATTTGCAATTAAGATTAGAATAATTTACCCTAAAATTAGTTTGTATCTTCATAACTATAAATATCTTCCCAAACCGTTTATTAACATAATTGTTCTTTTTAGTCAGTTCACCCCAAGCAAGGTGATAATGCCACTCAGACACATTTAATGTATATGTGTATGTCTGTTTAGTGTGTGAGTGACTTACAGCATTTAATGTACCCACCCACACAATTTGAGTTTTTGTTTTTTTTAATCAGTTCACCCCAAGCAAGGTGATAATGCCACTAAAATGCAAAGGGGGCTACTGGGTGTGAAGGAGAATAATACTTTAGAAGGACACAGAAAGCTAATCCTAAACAGGAAACATGGGATAAACCTCTACTCCTGTTCAAAAGACTGGGGAGAAGTGTGATTTGGACAATAGGCAAATTTATCTACTCCTATAGAAGGAAAAACTAATAGATAGTAAATAAAATTCCAGAGTTTAGGCAGAGACATGAATTATAGAGTTCAAGTAGACTTGAGAAGGAATCAGAAACTCAGTCCTAAACAGGAAGCAAATGATAAACTTTTATACCTGTTATACTGGGGAGGAGTGTAAACCAGAAGATACGTAAATTTACCATCAAAACTACAACTGTTAATCTAATTGATTTTCCCTGATAAAAATGGTGAAACAACTTTTATCAAATTGATATTCAAATCCTAATTGTCAATAATAATCATGTTTCAAACATACAAGTTTCCTGAAGTTGATTCTTATATTAGTGGATTCAAAGCTCTTTTTTGTAGATTGTTATTTTTATTTTCTTTATTGTGGTTGAAGATACTTTTACAATTTTTAAATATGTTGCTCTTGTAAATGAAGGGTTTAGTACTTTTTTTCCTGTGCAGTCACAGTATTTAAAACATTTTTCTGAACTATGAAATGACAAAAATATGGAAACTATTAAAATATGTTAGAACTAATTTAAGGCTTTTAAAATCTTAGATTCATTGATTTAAATGCTAATAAACAACCCTCATTTTTGTATTTTAAATATATATAATTCCATGCTATGGTAATTAATATGTATACATTTATATTACTATTATTAATAGCAATAGTCTGACAGGTCCAATAAAGTAAAACTGGCAACTACTCTCAAAAAGAACCTCCAATCAGTGGTTAACTGGGGCAAGGAATGGTTTGTAAATTTTAATGCCTCCAAAACAAAACTGCTTTCATTTAATTTCCATAGAGAATCTTTTCTACCTGCCATCAGCATAGTTGATGCTAACCTTTGGAAGAGCAGCTCTTTTTGTTTTCTTGGGCTCACATTTTCCACTGGTATGAAGTAGAGTGATTATATTAAACCAATTGCGAGGTCTACTACTAGGAATGATGGTTCATTGGGTCATGCCAGACATTTTTTCTCATCGGAATCTATCTTGTACATTTATAAATCTACCATTTGTCTGGGCATTGAATACTGTTGTCATATCTGATCTGGAGCTTAGATCTCAAGATTCTTAACAAAATTCAAAGAAGGTTCTATAATGTAATCTATACTGACCTGGCATCTTAACTTCAATCATTTTCTTATGGACGTGACATTGATTCTCTCTGTCTTTTCTACAAATATTTTCATGGCAATTGTTCTGATGAGCTTTCTTCCTTAGTGCCTTGAATGCATGAATTTAAGCATGCTACTAGATTGGCAACTAGGTCTCGACATTTTTACTATTGAACTAGCTAGATGCAACCATATGGTATATTATAGTTTTTTTTCTCACTCCTCCCCTTCCAGTTTATTGCTTCCCTGCCACCTACAATCTTCAAAAATTTAAATGCAACACCAATCACCACCTTCTGCCTTCCCATTCTTTTATTGTCCTTTCTCCTCACTAAAGTCTTCTCATTCTCTTTTATTCCCCATTCATCCTCGGTGACTGGGGTGAAATGATTAAAATATATATGCAGAGTGCGATGAGTAAATTGTCGCCATTTTATATTTTTCATTTCGTGCATGTGTGTTTTAGATTTTGTTTTGAAAGCACAGTATAGTAGATTCAGTTAGGCGCTCTCTGTGAGAAAAAGAGCACCATGATACAGTTCACTCCACCAGAAATTTGGAAACTGCATGCTGTACTGCTTGGCATTCAAGCTGGAAGCTCCAATATTAACATTTCAGAGTGCAGATGATTCAGAGAGAGTTGGATAACGGTAATTACAAAGGTATGCTAGGTCGGAAAACTCACTCTGACCATTCTAATTAGAAAAGAACTCCTGAATTTGTTGGTGAGGGCCTACATAAAGTGCCTTGAGGTAGTACTGCCCTGGGTTAAAAGAGTGACTGCTGGAAGGCCCTATGTCTGGCAATAGGACTGCACCATGCCACACAAGCAAGTGAACCCAATCATGGCTGTCAAACAATTTCTGCGACCCCATCATCCCTTACATCTGGCCACCTAACTCCCCAGACTACACCCCCCCTGATTATTATGTGTGGGGTGCAGTTGAACGAGAGATCAAGAAAACTCCTTGTAAAACATCAAAGGCAAGGATTGTGGCAGCATTCACCAACTTAAACAAGGAGACCATCCAGAAGAGATGCAGGAGATTCTGAAGTCATCTGGAAGTCTGGTTGAAGTCAATGGCAATTTTTATTGAATAAATTTACTCTTTAGTATTTAAAGATATTTTTGTGTAATTTTGGTAAATATATCTGTTAAAATGCAATGTCAGTGTTATTTCATTTTTGCATAATTTAGGTGACAATTTATTCGCTGCACATTGTGTGTGTATATATATATATATATATATATATATGTCATTCACAGACAGTACTGTATCACAGCTCCTCAGTGCGACTAGACTTCCGAATGCCTCAAGCCAGGATTGAAACACAACTAATTTGGTGTCAGCCAGAGCTATCTTCACTCGGTAGAGTTACACAACTAAATCTAGCGTATTGTTTTTACAAAAGTAAACAAATGCCAATCAGCCAAAGTGCTCCATTCATTTTACTGAAGAGCTTTGCACTAGTGCAGGTGGCTGTTATTTATAGAATTAGCTTATCACTCAACAGTGCTCAATTGAAATGTATTTTCAAGAGCTAAATTATGTAATTGAATGTACTATTAAAATAATAGCATTAAGTAGGAATCTAAATAGATTGATTTAGAGACCACATAATTACAGTAAGTATAATTTATTTAGCACTAGAACAATCCAAAAAGAAATATATTTACTCCATCCTATTTCTATTTTGTATTATAATCATATCTATTGCTTCTTACATTTTCTCTCAGTATATGCTGTTTACATCTTTTTTTCTTTTATCTTTTTAAAATACTAATTTTGTATGGCACATTTCCTTCACTATTTGTGACTTGTGCTAAATTTTTCTTAATTATATTTGTTTGAAGGTTTATTCTTTCTGATTGTATTTTCAGTAATATTTTTTTTTTCTTTTAAAATAAACACTGGACCTGATTTTTTATTTCATACATGCTCTTATTTTTACAGACCAATTTCTATAGCATGGGAAGTGAGAAAAATGTCCCCTGGTAAAACTGCTTCCCACAGCCCTATGCAGGAGTGTTGTTCACCCACATCTGCTCAGCGAGCTCTTAACTTTGGATCAAGCAATTCTATCATGCAGTCTACAGAGTATGTTTTTTTTATAGTGAGACATTAATTAGTTAAAGTAAACTTTTAGAAAATTAACATAATCTTTTCTGAGAAAATCTGGAAACTGAATTTTCATAAATCCTTTTGAAATAGAAGTGGAATAATCCCAATTTGACTCAATAGTTGGTTTCAAGAATAGCATAAATATATTGGAAAATATTGTTTAAAAGTAATGAAAGTTAATTGTATGAATAAAAAAGTAATTACTCTTTTTCATATTGATTAAAAGAGAATGAGTAGTTTTCTGAATATTTACTTTATTCTTACAATTGAATATTAACTGAATATTTTGTTAGTATGTAAATATTTGTAAATATTTTTTTATGTTTTTCTTAAATAGTATAAGCAATTTTCTATTCCTAATTTTAGAATACCCGCAAAATCTCCTGGGAACAGTTGGGCTGACCGAGTGAAAGGAATATCTTCAGTTCAGAGTCCTCCTACAAGTACTGTAGTGGTAGATTCCAGTCCACAAGCAGAAGAAGAAACCCATCCAGAAAATGATGGTAAGATCTCATTGAAATAATTAAGAACATTTTCTCAGGTTTTTGTATAAGGTAATTTTTTGTTTTTCAGTTTAGAAATTTTACAAAAAGTTAATTTAGTCTCAGACACTGTAATCTGTTTAAAAACAAAAAATGGCTCTTAGATTCTTAGCTCAAATTTTGAATAGAACTTGGCTCAAATTACTTCTTTTTAAATAGCACTAGTGTTATAAGTATTTGACTATTTATAGTACATGTATTTAAAACTGTGCAACACATTTCCAAAATAGTATTTATTAAATTTACGAAGAATATATATTGCAAAAATGTTAAGTAGTAGTAAGCGCAATGCTGTACTTATTAGACAGACCTTAAGAATCATCAGGCTTGCTTTGTGTTCTACGTGGAGGTACCATTCTTGAGGATAGGTTTCATTTTTTTATTTATTGTACTTTTTACTGTACAGTGTTCACTGACATGTAATATATGACCATTACATTTGTAGTATAGTGTGCAAGGTGATTTTTTATAGAGTAAAAAGTGTTAAATAGCAGATAATACAACTGGCTTCACTAATTTCAATTTTCCAAATAGAAATTTAAAAACAATAGAAACTTCCATGTATTATTTTATATTTCAAATATAGGGCTTGGACAAAATAATTGGAACAGGTGCAAATTCCACTCCTATATTTCAAAGACCTATTATATTAAGAACTTTAACTAAAACTTCGTAATTGCAGGTTATATCTATTGTAAATACGTTTATTTATCTAATTTACTGTCTTTGTCTTATTTATTTTTAGAATTTAGTAAAATTTAAGATAAATGCATGACCTCTCCAAGTTTGAAAAAGGGCAAATTGTTGAAGCTCGCATGACAGGAACCTCCATCACTTAGGTTGCTGAACTGTTTGGTTTTTCAAGAGCTACCATATCAAGAACTATGATGCAATTCGAGAAACAGGGCAAAACCTCTAGCAACCGTAGCAATTTGGGCCGGACTTGCAAACTTACTGACAAGGTTACTGATGTGCATTGAAACACAATGTGGCAAAAAATCATCAGTCTACTGTGGCCAAAGTGACGGCTGAGTTGAATAATCATCTGAATAGTCCAGTTTCTACTAAAACTGTTCGTCGTAAGCTCCATAAAGCTGCATATCATGGAAGAGCCACTGTAAGGAAACCTCTTCTCTCCACTCGCAACATTCAAAAGAGGTTGAAGTGGTGCAGAGATCACAATGCCTGGTCTGCAGACCAATGGAAGCAAGTCATATTCTCAGACGAGTCCAGTTTTTCTCTTTTCTCAACTTCAGGGCAAGTTTGTGTGTGGAGGCAGCCCAAAGAAGCTTACAACCCTGACTGCCTTCTTCCAACATTGAAGCATGGAGGTGGATTAGTGATAGTTTGGGCTGCCATATCATAGAAATGTCTCAGTTCACTAGTTGCCCTGCATGGTAGAATCAACAGCAAAGATTACCTGAACATTTTGGGAGATCATATTCATCCAATGGCCCAGACTTTATTCCCTGATGATGACTGCGTCTTCCAAGACGATAATGCTCCAATACATACTGCTCGAGTGGTTAAGAATTGGTATGAAGAGCATGAAAGTGAGCTATAACACATGGAGTGGCCTCCCCAATCTCCAGATATCAATATTATTGAACATTTGTGGTGCATTTTGGAGCGATAAGTTAGGAGCCACTATCCTCCACTGTCGTGTCTTAAAGAGCTGGAGCAGGTGTTAATGGAAGAATGGCTGAAAATTCCTCTGGATAAAGTTAGGAAGCTGTATGATTCCATTCCTAGATGTATTAAAACTGTATGTGAGGCTAAAGGAGGACCAACTCCATATTCAATAAATTTTCTTTGAATTTAACAAGTGTTTCAATTATTTTGTCCAAACCCTGTATGTAAATTTTCTTTGAATTTAACAAGTGTTTCAATTATTTTGTCCAAACCCTGTATGTTTATTATAAATAGTCATCTCTAATAATAAACAGAGTAGTAATCTAAAAGTAAGGGATAAAGTGGCACATCTTCAAGATTAATTTATAGACAAAGGATCATTAATTAATAGTAGATCTTGGTATCTATATACAGATTTTCTTTTTTTTTTTCATTGCATGTTTTTTATACAATAGTCAAAGTAATCACTGTTTCTTCAATGTAGGTTTGATAACTTCAAGTAGAAAAATAATCCCCAAATTTGTCAATATTATAAAATCATTCTTCTTCTATTTTCCTTTTCCTTGTTTGATTTTGTTGCTTCTGCCTAATCTGTGCAATCTGTACAAAATTTGAACAAGCATAAACACTTTAGGGTTGCTAAAAAGTTCTCTACTGACCCACTTTTCAAAATGAGTATCTCAATGACCAGACATTAAAATACAGATATTTTTTAGAAGATAACTTTTCATCCTTCACCCATATTTTATATATTGCAGAAAAATAAGTGTGAATAATTTAAGTTATTGCGTGTGTATCTCTTTCAGATGAAGCTGGTGGTTGGGAAACTGTTCAGCGTGGTGGTAAAACAAAATCTAGGAATCATAACAACAAGTCTCAGAACAATGGTTCCACTCCAGGTTCAGTGAAATGTAAAAGATCTGATAAGCACCAAAACAAGAGGACTATGCATTACAATAATGAATCTAATAATGACTCTCCTAATGGTCCTCAAAGGACAGTAACAACAAAGGGCTTTCCTGAAAAAGGGCTGGACCCAAATTTTGTAGGAGGCTCTGTGAATGCTAGCAATACAACACCATGTATCAATGACAAAAAACTGCACACAAACAGCTTGGACTCTTGCAATATTTACCATTCTCACAATCAAGAAATCCACTCCCCTCAGGCAGCAGAATGGGGTTCCAACAAGATACCTTTGCGTGAAGTGTATGATTCCAAATCCCCAGAACGACACTATTTGGAACAGGAAGAGAACTTGATGAACAGATGCTATCACTCACCTGACCATGGTGGTGGTGGCAGGAGGAAACGAGAATCGGCTGCCCTCATTCAGGTCTGTGTAGATAACAAAGAAAGTGAAAAGGAAAACATTCCTCTTACTGATGATGAAGATGCTGATGGGGATGATGAAGCAGAGGATGACCTATCTCTTGATATCTATGAATTGGATGACTCTCTCAAAGATGAGTTGGAAAGATCAATGTATGCAGAGTCTGAAGAACTACGCTCCATATCCTCTCAAAAATCTCCATTATCAGATGATGAGAAAGTTCATTTTGATGAGGAAGAAAAAGCTTTTGCGGTAAGTTTGCACTTCAGCCAATTTTGTTTCTAATTTTCATCAGACAAGCCAATTACAACCACATCATGCTGAAACACTGGTTCCCATATGATCACTGAAGTTAAGCAACATCAAGCCTGGTCAGTAACTAGATGAGTGACTGCTTGGGAATACCAGGTGCTGTAAGCTTGAATATATGGGTGGTGTGATGGATAATGGCTCGGAATTGTTAATCAGAGCGCCAAGTTCCAATTCCTGTAAGGTTTGTTATATTCACTTACATGCAAATACCCTTGGGAAAGATATGAATTCACCTCTTCTCCTCCCGGCTATGGGTTAACTAGTAAGATTTGTTTCACTAAACCATTATTATCTTCTAAAAATCTTACAATCTAAAAATATTTTCTGGCTTTAAATAGCCTGCAACAGGTTGATAAATCATAGAAAATGAATCAGTCAATAAAATAATCATCTGATGCATTTCAACTTTCTTATTACAATCAGTTACTTGAAACTTGAATATATTGTCTGTCTTAATTAAATTACTGCTCTTACAATGTAAGGTATTTAACAACAATGGTAATAAAAACAAAAGAGATAGAAAGCTGGATGTTGTTGGCTATGTTATGCATCTAGATACATTAGATACCAAAGACTTAAAAATTTAAAGTTAAGTTCCTGCATCTTCAGCATTTCTGTTGATGTATAAGTTTATATTTCATTCCCTCCCTCTACATATGTATAATTCCAGCAGTAAAACAATGTTGTTTCATCTGAAGAAGTCTTTTTAAAAAGTGAAACATATCACATTAGATTTTTTCTATTTTGTCATTCAATCACCCACCATATTTGCATTTGTATTGATGAAATATCATTTTAAAATCAGCTAATTTTTTTAATAAATTTTGTGTTCACTAGAAAATTAAGTTCCTTGCAAATTTAATGACAGCACAGCCATGATTGTAATGGTAAGTCAGGCTAACAATATATAGACATGAGAGAAAGCCCCTAAGTGCAACTGGGATGTTTATTTAGAATTTGTTCAGATTATATTTCATTGTATCTTGAAGTGAAAGGTGAACCTGTTTTTCATTTCTCATTAGATAAATTTATTTGTTCTTGTTATGAAAGAAAACAAGTTAATTGAATTTAGCAATAAATTTTACAGCGTTCGAATATTAATGATTCTTCTTTTGTTTCCTTTGGCCTCTTCATATTTCACATGGGCCCAAGATGTCTGCTCACTTTAAGTGATCTTAGTAAATCTTAAGTACTCTGGTTTACAAATGTGTTAAATAATAAGAATCCACTTACATCTACTCTAAATAATGATGAAATATTTTTTTGCAATGTTCAAACTGTAAATTGTATAAAGCTAATGTTAATGCATTTATTGTCCTCAGTTACTCACATCTGAATTAGATGAAGCTGAAAAGTTGAGCAGCCAACTGGAATTGGCTAATCAGGAAGAAAAAGATTTGCTTGAAAAATTGGCCCAAGAGGAGAGCACACCAATTGCTGATGTTGAGACTGAAGCAGAAAATGAAATAGAGGTAAATAAGAGTCTAAATTTTTATCTTCATTTTTCTTATATTTACTGTTTAATGTATTTTGCCTTTGCGTATATTTGTGTATATGTTTCTCTCTCATATATATATATATATATATATAATGTGTGTGTGCATGTGTATATTTAAGGATTCAATAGACAAGTCACTCAGCTTTTAATATCAATCAGAGTAATATGCAGGATGATGCTACTGACTGATTAAAATGGAAGAAACATATTTATGAGGAAGCAATACTCTTTAAAGAAAATCAGGGCTGCCAGAAAGGTACTGCTGATGGATGACAGTACAACTTTTGTGTGTGATATTTTGTATCTCAAACTGGCCTGACTGGCCATATGCATAGTCAAATGCTAAGACCTCCAACTGACTACATGCAACTAATTTCTCCAGATTTGTCCTGCCCAATTTGTAATCAAGTATGTATAATAGGTCTAACTAGACATGCAAAATCATAGAATATCAATGTACAATCCAATAATCGGTCAAAACAACCCAGTCTTCATTTTCCAGTCTTGATAGTCAAAAAGTGCCACCATGTCCTTGTGGGTAATGAACTATTTCCCACCTTACAACCCCTTTCCCATAGATGAAATATCACAAACCTCTTGCTGCGCTATCCTTATTTAATGGAAAGTGTTCAGACGAGCTGCATTCCTTTGTTTCACCAGTTCTAACCGTCATGGCCAAGACCGGCCATGCCATGTAAGTTCCACTTGTGCATCACCTTCCCACAACCTACTACTTTGTAGAACCAGCTCTCAAGAGGATGCTATCCTGGATCATTACAATTTTAATCTGTTGAAGTCTAGGGTCAACTATTATCTTCCCCACATATCTCCATAAACTGTGTCTCTTAATCTGTAACCCTCTAACTCGAGTGGCTCTTGGGCCTTGTACAGGGTGGACATCATTGCAAAAAAAAAAAACAAGAAGTTTTGTCTGCGGAAAAGAGTACAAATCCCTATCAGTGTTTAAAGGTCATTGTAAATCACATAATTTATTAGTCACTTGTATATATTTCACTGGATTTATTTTTTTCAGTTTTTTACTCTTTAGCATAATAATTCAGTTTGTGCACAGTAATTTATTTTGCATATAATTATTAATGAAATATATTTTTGTAATGTACATGTATGATTTAGTGTATTATTAGTGTAACAGTGTAAATTGTCAATGTAATAGTTGTCTTAACCTATATGTTAATGTGTTAGAAATTGTCATACTCAATTAATGAGTTGACTGCCATTTTGTATGTATGTATGTCTGTCTGTGTGTGTCAGTCTTCCTGATAACAATTTGCATATGACAATAACAATCATCTTTAAAATAACTTGATTTCTTTATACATGTATTATGTATTTATTTTATCTTATGTTTTTACGATTTCAAATTGTCTCTCAAACAACTTTATTCAAATATCTATTATCTCTTAGATGATAACTATTCTTGTATCCAAGGCAATTATTAAATGACCAAAGAATGCAGTCAGAACAAGTTACTGTAATTTTCGTTTATATTTCCTGAATTAAGTAAACTTTTTTCTTCCCTACCAGTGACAAGTTTAGTAATTAAATCTTGTAGCATATATATCAGTTAGGAGGCAGAGTGGAGTAATGGATAGTGGCTTGGATTGAGAAATCGGAGAGCTGTTTGAATTCCAGTTGAATTCATTGCATTCACTTATGTGCTAATATCCTTGGGAAAGGTAAGAATCCTCTTAAGCAAAGCTATGGGTTAATAGTAGGACAGACTGGGTTCTATAGCTATGGATGGCAACTGGTCTGCTGCAGAAAGAAATGGCAACCTATTGCAGGAAAAAAATCTGCCTCGTCAATCATGTATCAAAAGATACATGATCACCTAAGCATGTATCATGCATGGCACATAACTGACTGACTGACCATATATTTTATGAATATTTAGAGTATAAACAATTTGGTGGATATGTTTATGAAATACACCCAATAATGTTTGGAGAATTACTATATTTTGTGGTGCTTTTTTTCTTTAAAATCTGACCTTCTAAATTTCTCTACTTGTGATTTATTCCCCCTGCTCCCATATTTAATGTTAAATTTAGTTTTTTCTTTCATGTTGGCATATTTTTTATATCATATATATATATATATATATATATATATATATATATATATAGTCAATCAGTAGTCATTAAATTAATAAGGTCTATCACATTTTCTTGTTCATCAGATATTGATTACCTATATTTTGGAGTCATTATTTCTATCCTTTATATTCTGATTCTTTCAGAGTGCTGAAATCAATCTAGAAACTTCTCAATCTCCTGTAGACTGGGATTCTATGGTGGCCGCCTGTGAAGGTTTGAATCTGTTCTTGTACTTTTAATCCATTTAATAATTGATTAAAAATATTGTTCTTTTGAAGTGCTTTAATAATTCCAAGTGTATATTTCCTTACATTTACCTGACCATTGTTATGCACTTCTTTATTGATATGATAACATCAATATCTAAATACCAACATAGTTAATATTGCTTCACATTTAAATTATTATTCAACTGGAAAACAGTCAGTTAGTATTCCATCAGAGAACAGTAGAAATGCTTTCATGTTGCACTTTGATGACTTAGTCCTTAAATTATTGTTAAAGATCTCTTGAGGAAAGTTAACTTTAATAAACTTGAATGATTTTGTTAAAAAACAGTTATTTTCATTTGCAGATCCTGATGGAAGAAAGAGCAAAAATTGGGGTGACATTGTAGATGAAGCAGAGGCAAGAACACCTGGTCATGGTGTACATATGCATGAAAAACTTTCTTCTCCTTCACGTAAAAGGTAAAGAATTAGATGTGAAATAGGATTGGAAAAATGATAAATTTTGAAAGTAGTTTTTGTTTCTAAAAATTTCATACATTTCTTAATGAAATATTCTTTTTGATTTATAATTCTTTGACATATCTTACAAGCCTTATTTCTGTATAAACATAATGGCTATCACTCAAGTCTTTGGATCAACCCGTGGTATGGTCTTCAAGGTACTTCCCAATGATGTCATCTGATGGGATTGTCTCCCCAGGCTGATATTATCATGAAGTCACCTCGTTGACAAGTTGGCCATGGTGAGATTAAAACCTGGGTTTCATGGTCAGAACACTTAACATTCTAACCCCTTAGCCATGTGATTTAGCCATTTGAGTGAAATTGGGATGGTAACTGTTTGGAAGCCATTAATGATTGCATTTGCATGAAATCACAAGTCATTGTGACCAAGAGTTTGAGAGTACTGGCCTTGTTTAATTACTGATCGTTCCATATTATATGCTCCCTTTTCCAGAAACTGTAACTAAGGTCTGCTTAGTATAGTTGCAATATAAACCACAAGTTGGAATTGTGGGTGTTGTTGAAATGCAGAATGTGCCAGAGCTGGTGTCTGCAACAGTGAGGAGAGTCCATAGTCTCCAGAAACTGATAGATGCCTACAAAAATAGCTATCACTTCGAGTTCAGCAGGTGTCAATTTTAATTAGTCATCTTTTTATTTGAATTATGAAGAAGGAAAAAAACAATTTGGTATGTTTTAAGTACACATTTTTAAAATGTGCTATTTTTAAATGTATGTAATTGTTGGCCACATCCTTGTTGATTAATACTGTAAAAGAAAAATAGAGTTCAATGTTTTTGTATTTTTTTAGATCGCCTACTGAAAGGAAGAAGCGTCATGAACAGAAACAAGCCAAAGCCCAAGAGCTGCGTACAAAATTGAACAACGAAAAAGCAGCAAGATTAAAAGAAATCTCTAGAAAAGTAAGTAGATTATTAAATGAAATATTTCACTAAAATACATTGAATTCCCTTTTATAAATAATGTTGAATTATTTTAAATTTCTCCTTCATCAAAATGATAACACCATGCTCTGGTTCCAAAACGTTTTTCTCTGGGTCACATTTTTGGAATTAAAATTTGCTCATGCCTCACCAAAGGGAAGTCCTGGTGACAAGGCGCTATAACAAAGAAGGTCCAGAGAGAGGGTTAAAGGGAGATAACCATGGATTTGAAGTCAGGACATTATCATTGCTAACTCTCTTCTACCATTTGTGGACACTAGTTACTATATTCTTAATAATCAATATAATGCAAAATATCGCAATAATATCAGTCAATAATTATTTATAACTATTTATACTGGGACCCATCCATGCAATTACAAGTAATCCTTAATATTTTAAATCATATTTATTTTTTGACATATTAATTATTTTGAAACTATTTCTAAATCTTTGATTGTCTTTCATTCATTCTGCCTCACCTGCTATCCTCTTCTGCTGCACATATGAGGTGTGCTGCACTGTTTGGAAACCACTTCTCTATATTGAGACAGTTTATTTCACTATTTAATCTTGCTTTAATCATAATTCAATATTGCCTTTCTAATATTATTTGCAACTTCTGATTGCAGTCACCAAGAAATCTGTCACATTTCATAACATTAAATGTATAAATTGATTCTTACAATTTAAATTTCATTTAAATTTTGTACAATCCTTTCATTTGATTCATACAATTTCATGAATGAAAGATTATAAGAAATCTGCCCATTTTTATAATAACAGATAATTTCATGATGTAGAAATAAAAATGAATAGAAAATCACATTAGATGGTAGCAAATAACAAACATTGCCCAAGGAATAAATGCAAACCTGAGTTTGGTGTGGTTATGTTAAAAAAGCCCTCAAAAAACATTGTCGCTTTATCTACATTAAGAAAGGACTAACCATTGATTGTAAGAAGACAGAATGTGTATGTTTGTCAGCAAAAGGATCAGCCCAAGTTGCAAGATATGAATTGCAGATGTCAAAATCAAGCAATTACAGATAGTCATCTACCTGAGAAATATTTTAACAGACAGTGGGAAATGTGACAGTGAAAGATGCCTTTCAAAACTTAAGCAATCTATTAAAAAACAGAAAAAAAATGTTAGAAATAAAGAAAAGATTGCTGAACTGCTATGGAATAACAACCCTCCTCTACAACAGTGAATGCTTGACAATTTCCTCACAGACAAAGAGGAGACTTGAAGCAACAGGAATGTTGTTCTGTAGTAGAATGCTGAGAATACCAAGGACAGAGCATGTGAGCAACAAGAAAATTTTAAGGAAAATGGGGAAAAAACAGGGCATTTATATTTAAAATCAGAAAAAGACAGATGGAATTTTGGGGACAACTGAAGGAGGAAAGAAGGTTTGGCGAATTTAGCACTCAGAGGACATTGAAAGCAAGGACAGAGAGAAACAGCAAGTAACCTACTTAACAAGCTTGTGTTTTGACTTTTTTTCCCCCCTTCAGGTTGAAGAGGTTAGGGCGTGGAAGGATGATCTGCTCCGTCAGAGGAAGGCTACAATGGAACGGAAACTGTTGCAGGCAGAAGAGAAGAGGCAGCTTCAACTGAAGCTCAAAGCGCAAAAAGCCCACGATGAAGAAGCTAAGGTAATTAACTTTAATTATTGTCTAATAAAACTTCATTATATCAAATTTATCTTGATTTGTGGCATCACAAACAAATGTTTTGTTAATTTTTACTTTTAGTTTTGGTTATAATCACACTTTCAGTTTGACCTTTTTTATTTACTGTTGTACTTCTAAGCAGTTGAGCAGTTATTTTTCATTGTATTTTGATTGATCTTATCTGTCAAGCTTGATAGAAGGGATTTTGTCTATATCTCATGAAAAAAAGATTTTGAACATTTTTTTTTTTTTTAAATTTAAAAAGAATTCCTTAAAATGAATTTCCTCATTTTTTTTCCAGTGAAATAATTGATGCTTTTATTGTACATATCTTCTATCAGAAAAAATGATGTTGAAGCAAAATTTTAGTTGTATAAATTCATTTTTCTATGCTACAGTGTTGAGAATTAGATAATTAGAAAACAACTTCAGTTTGCAGAAATATTTTTAATGCATGCAGTTGTTGAGTTGACTATTAGTCCATTTGAGATATAATTGCTTTTTAACATTTTTCCTGTTCAGAAATTTCAGCCTTATACTAAATTTTGATATTCTATATTACTGGCTAGGTTTTCTCCTTAAACTTTGAAATTGGTTTTCTTAAGTCAATTATTAACAAATACCACTAAGAGTGAGGAATAACTCTTTGTAGACTAAATTACTAAAGAAGTAGTTAACTTGATGGCATAAAAGATGCAGTCATATTAGACACACCCCAATTTCAGCAGGGCATATTCAGGAAAATACCTTTTTAGTGTATATTAGATTGTAAGCAAGCTCACAGTACATTACCAAATATTATAAAAGGCACTTTGGTTAGAAGAGAAAGCATTACTGTATATAAAAAGCAAGCTTTCAGTACATTACAAAACATGAAAAGCAATTTGAATACAGCAGAAAGCATTACAGTATATAAAAAACAAGCTCACAGTATATTACAAAGCATTATAAAAAGCAGTTTGGATACAGCTAAAAATTTTACAGTATATAAAAAGCAAGCTATTAGTACAATTGAACATAAAACACATTCACCTCTTCACCAGTCATTCTTCCTTGGTTGCTTTGTATGCTGGACTTATTTCTCTGTGGCTGTAGGTTAGTGTTTTACCATTATCAGTATTTCCTTTCATTTATGTACCTTTCTCTTCTAGTTTTCAGTTGGTTAATGATAGGAGTGTTTTGAGGCATTTTTAGGTACAATGGATCATGTTCTACCAACAAATATTGCTAGTACTAGTTGTAGTAGTAAAACATTCCAGTAAATTTTATTATGGAGTTGCATTAGGTAGACGTTAAAATTATAGCCTATGGTAATGTGTACTGTGGATGAAATTAGCCTACAGGGCCTTAATTTCACATATGGGATGTAGGGCCTTTTGTTTTTTTTTCCAGCCTAAGTTTTTAAGCACATCTTATATTTTTATTTTTATACTTAAAATGCTTTGATTTTCATTCTTAAACAGTTGCTGTCTACTATTTGTTCAGTATCTGTATTGTTTTTCCAATAGATTAGTTTTGCATTTTTATTTAAAGAATACTTACAGAATAATTTAGTGAAATTTTTAATGTATTTCTTTTCAGTTGACTTGTATTTTGATGTTTCGAGCTTTAAGATTATAATGCTGTTTACATTCTTTGTGGCAAATATTTACATTAATATTTAAAAGAAAATCTTTCCTCAAAATAGGCAAATATGAACTTGGGAAACTTAATTTTTGTTGCATGTGGCTTTGTGTTTTACTTTCATGGCATTTTTGTTTAAACTGAGTTTGTATCTAAAGCTATTTTAGCTCTAATGTAAAACAATTGAAAAAAGTTTCATTGTATTGGATGGAGCATTTTCATTTTGCTATTTTAATGTAGCTTTATACAAATTAAATTGTCAGTAGGCTGGTTAAAAACTTGCTTATTTTTTATGTGAAAATGTCAAGATGGAACAAGCAATTTTTTAAACTGTAGTAACAAAAAAAAATAATACTCCCCAAAAACAAGGTGTTTTGGTTTAGAGTTGCATATCATTTTATTCAGAAAACAATTTTAATTTTTTCTTTCTTAAATTGTTTTTTATGAAACAGAATGTTACATTTTAACAAAAATTGATTAACTTCATTTTATCAAATCTGTTGAAAATAATTCTATGTAAATTTGGACATTAAAGTCATCTGCTCTCATCATGTATATTGCATACGAAATGAAAATTTCTAGAAAATAAATTCTCTACTCCTAAATGTTAAACTTCACCCTGGGCTCAAGAAGTGTTTATTTGATTTTTATTTGATTTTTTTTAATTTGTTGCATATTGCAATTACATTCTTATTGATTCTAAAATTGATATTAAGTAGCTCTAATATTTATTACAAATATTAAAATTAACTATGCCTGAAAGTTTTTCTTTGTAATATAATAAAAATAGCAGCATTTCAGTTTTGTCAGTATTAAAAAAAGAAATAAAAGAAAATCCTTAAAACAAGATTTTTATGAAATAATTCAAAACTGGAAAAAGGAAGATCAAATTTAGTTTTATAAGTAAAAACAAATTTTGTTTTTAATTCTCAAATATCCAACTACAATTTAAAAAGAAAAATAGACTTTACTTTTAATATTTGAATTATGTATTATAGGATATTGCAAAACTATAAAACCTCAATTTTGTGAAGTAACTGACAGAAAAAAAAAACTTTTTTAATGAAAATCTGTAAGATATTTGTCAATGTTTTATCACAAGTTTTAATAACTGAATATTTATCCAGTATTATTAAAAACTGAGAAACAATATGTTGTGCAAAATTTCTTTTGTGGGGAAACACCATTTTTACTGAAATTTTATAGTCAGTGTGATTTCTATTTTTTTAAATTTAGTTAGGTGATTTATTACAATATAGACAGAAATAAAACTAAAAATTGAATTTAAAAATTGCTTGTTTATTTGCATTTTTATTTTTTTATTTCTTCAGTGTAAACAATAAGCATCATTTTTAAAAAATGATCTTAATTATTAAATTGATTTTTTTTCTGTTAATTCTATAAATTTTGCATTGATATTCATCTATCATTTTCAATGTATAACATTTTCTAAAGTTTTTAAGAAAAAACCCTTTTATTTAATAAAGAATTTAAAATCACTTTATTTTAAATACAAAGTATGAAGTTGTTCAATTTGTTGATTAAATATTGTGTGTATAATTCAGTTTTGCATGATTCTTAAGTTTCTATGCAAGTGTAATTTATTATTGTTTAAAAGGTTTTCATATTTAAGCAAACTGAGAAAAAAGTTTTCATACAAGTCTACATTGATTTCCATGAAAAAAATAATTTATTTTATAAAATGTAAAATTCTGCACTGTTGAAAATTATTAGCTTTTGTATTTTATTCTTTATAACACTAATATTCTTTGCCTTTTCTTGCAGACATTGTGTGTATCTATATGAATTGTAATGTGTCATAATATCTAGTATAGGATTACTTCCTCAATCTTTCTTTTCTTTTTTTTTCTTTTTTCCCTTAACTCCTTAAATTCTACATTCTTTAGGCATGGAATACACTGCATGTACAGCATACTGTTTGAGTGGTAGGAGTTAAAACAAAATGTATATATGTGAGAAATGTTTCTGTTAAAACTTTCTATGTACTAACTTATAAAAACCTTATAGTCTTTATCTTTCCTTTCGGATGTAAATCATTTATATTATGGGGAAGTGCTTTCTTGAATAACATTGCGTATGCATGGTTGAGTGCGTTCACAGTTCTATGAGATTTTCACACCTTCACGCACACCATTTTGTCCAGTCTATTTTAAGCTTTGAAAATGTCTCGATGTTATTTAATGTGAGATTTTTGTGGCGTGCTTCAGTTTAATATTTGAAAAATAATTTGCTCTTCATTCAAGAACAACTGACACTAACAATCAGATTAATAATCAATAAGAAATAAAACTTACAATTTACTTTTGCATCTAGTTACTAGCTTATGACTGTAAGTACAGCTTTTAGTTATAATTTTTTTTTTTTTGTCTAGTCTCTTTAAAATAAATTGCTTCACTCAAGCTATTATTGATACATCTGACCAATATGAGCAGTTTACTTCAAATACTTCATATATCAATAGCTACCAGAATATTTATTTGAAAACCTAAATTTTGGTCATGTAAAAGCCTGTTAAAAAGTAATTTTTAATTCATTTGTTTAGTAATGAGTTATAAAAATATTAAGCCTGATATTAAGGAAAAAGTTATTTGTTGTACACATTGGTGTTTAATATTAAATATATTGGCAAATGTCAGATGTACATAGAAATGAAATGTTTCAAAAAATGATCTTTTCATGTTTGTTAAACATTATATAATCATCATTGTGAAGATGTTTTCATTATTAACTCTATTAAAAATATCACTAACAAAATGCCATTTTTGAACTTTCCAGTTGAAATTTTGGCATGTATGTTTAAAGAGTTGAAATCATTTACTTTTAAGAAACAAGATATGCTTACTAGAAAAAAATTGATATTTAAATATTTTAAAAACCAAAATGTATTTTATATTTTAATATATTTCTTTTTCTTTTCAAACATTTTTTAAGATAACTGTAAAGAAAAATGTTCCTACTTCATTTAAATTTTCTTACTTTAAGTGTGCACTATTTCAAATCAAAGATGTTCAATGACAAAGTGTTTCAGTTGTGTAACTACCTGGGAATTGGCATAAAATGTATTTGCTGCTACTGTAATTGTTTTTATATATTTTAACAGATTTTTAGTTTTTCTCTGTATATATTTTATATTTACTTTCCATATTGCAAAAGACTGATATTAGAAATAAATCCTTTGTGCAGCATAGTATCATTGGAAGAATGATATACAAGTCTACTGCATTAAATATGATTATTTTAAATATTTTTGTATTATTGATTTGGATTAAATTAAAATATAAAAATTGAACTTTGTCTTGAAGTTTATTTGGGTTATTCTTTAAAATTTTAAATGCAGTTATTAAAATCAGATGTGAATTTTAGTTTATATGATGTAATTAAAAACAAAAAAATCCCTATATTTATTTGCTGTCTTCATATTTAATTTCTAAAATATCTATGAGTTTGATTATAACACTGAACATTAAAGTTGGCCATATAAGTACAAATATGATTCTGTTTATATCGGTATGTGGGACTGACTTTTCCCCTGTTGAAAATCTGTTCGTGTGTATCAAATTTTTATTTTTATACAAGGTTGATTATGAAGGCTGTTGAAGAGATAACATGGATGCCCCAGTTTTTGTACTTTAACCTAACATTTCATGCACATTACTAAAGAGTGAAACTAGTGAAAGATCAGTTTCTTATTTTCTATTCTCCCTATGATTTCATGATATACTGAGAAAGACATTTAAATAGGTAACTTATTCTAGCCTGCTATTAGTAGCACCCTCTTTGCATACTATGAACATTAACCTGTCAATCTTTTTTGATTCCTTTAATATCTTTTTTTTTGTTGTAAAAATTCTAGCATTCCTTTAGAACAGTGATCTGAGTTCTAAACTTTCCCCAGTTAGAATATTTCTATTGTGAAATTGGCTCCTAATTCTGTCAATCTTTCAAAGACAACCTCCATGATTTTCAATTGAATATTGGCTCTGTTAGATTCTTGTGACTCTTGATTCAAACAGAAAGAACAATAAGATTTTCTCATTACAGAATGGCATAATTCACAGAAGAGTGAAATACACACAGGGCTAAAAATGAAAATTGTTTTTAAAGTGAATCTTAACATAAAAAAATATAATGCTATAATCTCACCTGTGTGCTTGGAGGTGTGTATTTGTTTTAAATTTTCTGTATACATTAAAGAGCAAGCAGTCTTATAAATTGATGTTATTTAACACACATGATCATGATACAGCAAATATACAGCAAATATACAGTTGCTTCTTCTAGATTATTTTGCCTTTCCCCTGTCCAAAAATAAGGAATTCAACCTAATATAATTTTTCCTTAAATTGTTGATTTGATAGATATTCGGGCCTTATGTCTGCTTATTTTTAGCATAATCCATTCATATTCACAGATATTTTTCCATGTATTACAATTAAATGATACAAGAAATGCACTGTAACAGTGAAAATCACTTTTATTTCCCAAGTACTTTCCATCTTTTTTTTTTTCACTGTTACAGTGCACTTCTTGCATCATTTGATTGTAATACACAGAAAAATATCCGTGAATATGAACGGATTATGCTAAAAATAAGCAGACATAATGTTTGTAATTTATTTAATCAGACATGCCTCACAGAGAATTTGCTGCCTAAATGCACAAATATATATATATATATATATATATATATATATAGTGGACCTTGATGGAAGTATTTTCATTGTTGTTCCTTTGTCTATGACTCAGTTTGTCAGTCTTATAAGAAAAACAAAATTAGTCCTGACTCACCGATTTAGATTTTTAAATAATACACTAATCGCATAACAGGAATTACTTTCTATAGAAATATAAGATGTTAATAATCCTAACCTTTTTATCAGTTGAATTACAAACGGGCAACTAGAAAATCTTATGATTAATAGAATTCAATATATTTTATGATGTAGTTATTTGCTGAAAATGTTTTGATAGAATTATGAATGGTAAATTTACATGTTTCTTTGTGCCCTATCCAATTGCAGTTGTTCTACTATCATAATGGAAAGGAAGACATTAAGCTGTAACAAGACATGGAAAGATGATTAAGTTTATTGCTATGCATGCTGCTTCTTTACTCCAATTCCTTTGCAAGCATCAATCATCATTGGAGATTGAGGCTACATTCTCAAAATATTCTGAGATATTTTTTTTTTTTATAACATTAAATATTACTCATGGGTGTGTAACAATGTTGCTTTTACTTTGTAAATAAAATATGCTAAACAAATGCTGCCATTGTATTTAAAATTTTTTTAAACTATGAAGACTGAAAGAAAGTTTTGTTTCCCTCTGGTTTTTAAAAGCGAAATAAGGCAACTGTTTCACTTTATAACAAATATAAAGGAAAATGATCACTGGTCATCCATAACTCATGTAGGCATTAAACAGAAAAATCATTTATTTAAAAGTTCTTTAATGGCTCTCTCTCTCTCTCTCTCTCTCTCTCTCCCTTTTTTTAGCAGCTAAATTAGTAGTGAAAGGTTATAATACTGGGGGTACCCAGTAAGGATTGAACATACTATACTGAAAGATAGTCTGAAACTGTTGCTTTGTTAACCATCACTCTATGACAAGCATCAACTTTAGTAAATAAACTAGATTTAGTTTGGTCCAAGACTAAATTAGTGAGCACCCATTGGGAATCAAATGCATGGCACCAGTAAATCAGTCTATGAAACAAGCTTGTTGACCATTGCACTATTGAGAACACCTCCTTTTGTCAAATAAGCAAGAATGAGCCTGATTTTTACTGTTTTTTTTTTTGTTTTTTTTACTTCTCATGTTGTACTATTTTTCTATTTCGCTACATTCTGTACTAAAAATGAGATAAAGAAATTAACCTAATGCCATAGGCTAGCACACTTCAAATCAATGGTACATCATCTCACAAGGAATATACTTTATTGAAAAAGTAATATGGGGAAAGGTTGGTTGGAATGTTGCTGAGTCACCTTTGCATTCAGTTAATAGTTTTTGTTGCAAGTTAATTTTACTGTTTTTTTTTTTTTTTTTTTTTTTTTTAAACCATCGAAACAAAAATAATTAGATGGGACATAATGTATTGAATAAAAACACTTCTAATCAATATATGAAATTTTAAAATTTAGATTTTGAATTAATAAATCATAAAAGCTGTTATCATTATTATTGTTATAAGTTTACACATTTTTTTTTAAATAGTTGAGATATTATTTGGTGAAAGTATTAAGTCAGTGTTTGTATGCAGTTTAGTATTATCTAACTTAACAACTATTTTTGAATTAAGCATAATGCACAATAGAAATAATGACTAATCTTCTAAACGTTTATTCTGAATTAAGGCTGTTATTTTAGTGTATCTCTTAGTAATCAAGTTATAATTCTTAGTGTATAGAGTACATTGACGGAATCAAAAAAATAAATATAATAATTGAATTGATTCATAAGTTCATATTCCAAAAAAAATAAATTTGTATATTTTTTAAAACTCATTATTATGGATTTAAGCTCCAGTTATTGACTGAAAGTAATTGTACCTTTTTTATGGAAGAGTTCATATACATTACAGTTACAGTGGGCTTTATGTCAATTCTTCAGGTGTTACTAACCTAAATAATTTCTACTTCAGAAATTATGCAGACAACAAAGAAGACAATCATTTATGCTAAATTATTTTGGTCCATAAAAGGCAATCATTTAACAGATGTACAAAAATGAATGATGTATTTAATTTTTAAAACTTTTTATTAGGTTTCATTTCTTTGGTGTTCTTTATTTTCTCTAACTATGCTACTTGATGTTTTCAACATTTGCATTTTACTTGCAAAATTTTCAGTAGCTAGTAGTTGCCATTAAATTTATGCCTCTTTGGTTATTCAGTATTTTTTTGATTACATCAAGAATGTTATAAGAGATGATAGCACAATTAAAATGAAATACAATGTGAAAATAATTGAACATGCTCTTGCTATAAATGGTGTTTCAAGAAAGACATCAATACATGATAAAGGTTAGATTTCATCAATTTTTTTTTAATTAGTCTGTGTGTAAATATTTCATCTAAGTGTTTCAGTGTTAAATGTGCTTGCTTCTTTGTTTCATTATGTTGTGTGTCTGGTCATGTTTGGGTGTCCAAACTGGACACTTTTGCCACTTTCATAGCAATTATCATAATTACTATTCATATGACAAGTATGTCTTCTGCTTCCATGACTGCATTTGGTTATCTTGGCCTCTCTTGTTCCCTCTGCCATGATTGGCCTTCATCACTCTGTGTACATGCCTTTATTATTTGTATGTTTCTTACTTCTTTCTTCAATTTTCATCCTATCTCTCTCTCTTTTTTCCACTTTAGTTTCAAAGCTTTCATCTTTTCTATACACTGCACTGTTTTAGATTGTTACTGACACAAGAAGTATATAAAACAGTGAAACTAATTTATATTTTCCAGGCAAATGAAATTGCCTTTATCAACTCTCTGGAAGCTCAAAACAAGAGGCATGACATTCTGTCGAAACACCAGGAGTCAGAAGCCAGATTACAAGATATGCAAGTAGGTGTCACTTGCAAGTTTTAGTAATATTAGTATGACACTGTTATAACTACTGCTGCTACTACTACACCAATAAAGCCTCTATTGTTACAACCAGCATCAGCTGTAACTCCCTGCCCTTTTTTTCTTTTGAATGCAAACTTTTTGTAGGGAGCTTTCTGTACTTGGATTCTTTCTTTTGCCTTTTAATTTCTTTATATTTCTTTATACGTTTTCTTTAAGTCCACTAATCCTGATAATTAACTTTTATATAGAATTTATAAATAATTACTCTGCCTTTTTTTTTCTTTTCTTTTAAAAATAAACCTTTGCTTATAGTATTTGAATATTTTTCGACTTTAAAAATAAAAATGTCTAAATGATGTTTGTATGACTTAAAATGTTTAAAATAGGATTAGCAGATATAAAAATTGAAACCAAGTATTCATCCCTGCTTTTTATGAATTATAAATAATTAAAAAAAAGAAATACATCACTCTTCTGTTACAATCTATCTTTTTTTAGGTAAACAACTCACCTGCAACAATATCATTTTTTTCTCTCTCTTAAATGACTTGCTTAAAGAAAAGCCCACCATTTATTTGTTACATTTATTGTAGATATTAAAGAATAATTTTAATTTTCCTAAATTTATTACTGTTGTAATTATACAGCTTAATTTATTCTTTGAAGTGCTTTTTAATATTTTTGATTTGAATGATGACTAAATTAAGACTATGAAATTAAATTGGGACAAACTGTTTTACTTCTAGAAAATAGTGTTCAGTAGTTGTCTTAAAATCTAGTGTTTAAGCTATTATCAGTAATAAATTTGATTCTTTGTAAAGAGGGATTATATTGATATAGCACTATTCCTGAATATTAATTCTATAGATATTTGCTGTTTTAACAACATATGTAGTTTTACATGTTTTACAGTGTAGCTAATTTCCTTTGATAGGTATTTATAAATGATCATAAAGTCCTAAGAACTAAGTAGATACTGATAAACATATACACTATTGGACAGTACTAACATTTGTTACTGTATATTTTTTTAAAAAAAGCTTACTAATTTCAGCATGTTAGAAATCTCTTTCCGTCATGTTGAATTTTCATTTTTTTAACATGAGTGTTTTTGTTTTTATCCCTGTAGCCTACTAATGAGATTTTTCTTTAATTTATTTGGTCTGATCATTACCACTGTAGTGAGTGTGAAGATTGAGAATCATCCAATTGCAGTTGATTTTTTTCTGAATTAAGAATTCAGGAATGGTGTTTTAATTAACATTTGAAATATTTCACTTACAGAAGTGTGTGTAATCTCAAAAAGAAAAAAACCCCAAAAAACAGAGCATGTTCTTTTCTGATATGAAAGGACAATGTTAGGCAATTGAATGATAAAAGAGAAACAAATCTGTAACACATTTAGTTTTCTACTCCAATGAAGTCCTCCTAGAGGATGAAATACATTACACAATTACACAGAATTTTTCCACTTCAATTATATATATATATATATATATATATATATATATATATATCAAATATTGATTGTAATCCGACAGAATGTTAGGATGAATACAAATAATGTTTATAAATCTGACATGTTTCGCTTTTATTAAAACTACATCAGAGAATGAGATATGAAAAAAGAAATTTTCTGATATATATATATTTAAAAATTTAATCCATATATATGGATTAAATTTTTAAAAATGGAATTCTTAAAAGGGCTCAATATATATATAATTATTTATTTTTTATATATATATTATTTTTTTATTTATTTTTTTTAAAGTCTTTCACCCCAAGCAAAGTGGGAGTGCTACTAGTACAGAAGGGGTTACAGAGAGTGAAAGTAAGAGAAAAGACTGGGTATAGGTAGGATTGAGGAAAGGATAAAAAGAACAGAGATCAAGGCATCAGAAGATGTCGATTGACATTACATTAAAATTTTTGAAGATTATAGCTATTAGGGAAGCAAGTAAAAGGAAGGGAGTTCCACTGTCAGGAAGTGCAAGAGAAGAAGCTGTTGAGTAGAAGAGGCAGTTACATTTAACTTTTTCAGAAGTAAAAGGGTGGGACCAAGATGCCAACCTAGTTGCATGCTTAAATTCATGCAGTTGGAGCACCAGTGAATAAATCTTGTCAGAGCAATTGCCATGAAAATATTTGTAGAAAAGACTGAGGGAAGCCACATCACGTCTGTGAGAAAGTGACTGGAGTCAAGATGTCAAGTCAGGACCGATCACATTGCATATCCATCTTTGGATTTTGTCAAGAACATAGAGATGAACAGCAGGGGCACCAGACCATATATGGTATGGTAACAGTATTCAAAGCATGGATGAATGGTAGATTTGTAGATGTGAAGGATGGACTCAGACGAGAAAAACATTCTGAGAATCAACTTTCCTTGCAGTAAATTCACCTGTTGATCAATGTAGTTGTTTTACCTCAGGTCAGTGGAAAACATGAGACCAAGAAGACACAGTGAGATTTCTAAGGAATTAATGGATTTTATTTTTAATCCATAATTATTTCTTATTCCAAACAATTATTTTAGTGGATAACCATGTTTGAATAGATGTGCCATTTTTTAAAACAGTGTAAATTATATTTACTGGCTTTTGCACATTTAAGAGACTTAAGAAAATGTGCTATCTGGTGTGCTTTTTAGATCACTCAGCTACAGAGAGCATCACAACCTAGCAAGGTCCATTTACCCTTTGAAATATATATGCTCACATGCACATCTCATTATACAAATGATTACAGTTTTGGCTGTAATTAAGTTAAAAATAATGCCACTTTTTTACAACAAATATTTTTGAGAAAACGATATATAAATTTTTATATATTCAAACAGTTTTAAGAAAAGCTAAGACAAAGTGCAAGAGTTTTTTTTCATGTGATTTGTTTTGTCCTTTAGGACAAAACACATACATGAATTCATTGGACTAAAGTGATGTTTACGTTGAATACACATGTACATGAAGGAGAGGTGATGCTGAAATTTTAAATTCAAGAATGTTTTTTTAAATATGCATTTCATATAGTTTTTCTTTTTATTACTTTTGTTAAATATCCCACATTGTGATAATAGAAGATCTGCCAAGAGAGGTGAAAATACTCTCTCCTTCATGTGCATGTGTAATTACATCAACATTTTAGTCTGATGAAGTCCTAAACGATGAAATGCATCACATGAAAGATTTTCTCCACTTTGTCTTAAATTTTTCTAAAATAAATATTTTATTACTGATGGAGATATAAAATAAAAATTGGTAACACAATTAAAATTTCAGTAATCTGCTTCAGCTGATGTTTTATGATCTGCACAAAAATGTTTTTCATTGATTTCTGAATAAAACCACTTAATTTTCAATGAATTAAGCAATTTTAACTTCTTAGGTCTTTCTCCTGATATGAATTGACAAATGTTTCATGTCTGTGAGCCCTGCAACTATATTGAAGATCCTGAGAATATTCTTTTCTTTTGATTCTTTTTGCTTTTTTATATTGGTCTTTTGATGCATTTTAGCATTTTAGTCAATCTCAAAAAATAAAGAAAGGTAGCTTGCAAAAACTGCGATTTAAATTTTTTTAAGGTTTTTAAAAGCAATTTTATTTCTACCTGATTGTGTAGCGGCTCTATCCCTGATGTTGAGCATTGTCAAAAAATAAAATAGTAATAAAAAAAGGTAACACCATTGTATATTGTATCTATCATTATTTAAATGGTGAATATTAATATATATGCATGTGTGTTAGATTTTTTTTAAAATATGGATTTTTTATAAAATTTGGTGATGTAATATAGTGTGTTCGACATGTGTTTATAGATGTTAAAGATTTATCAGAATCCCATCAAAGTATTTCTTGTGTAAAGAATTATGTTCTTTTTGAAATTAGAGTTTCTTTTATAAAATCAAAGTTATGGACAGTTTTGTTCAAAAACACACATCTGGGGGTATATGTGTATGTGTGGAGGGAGGTGTGTGTGTGTGTATATATATATATATATATATATATATATATATATATATATATATATGAGGGGTATGCTGAGACCTAGTTTGGTTTTCATGAGGAAAAAAAGAAAGGGGAGATAGAGAATTATGTGTTTGTCTGCTTCATTGAAATGGAAAACCATGTCAGTTTTGGCTTTTCATTTGTACCCTCTTACTTCTTTAAATAATGACCTGCATTCATACTTATGATTGTTGTTGCATTATTTTGTTAAAGTTATTAAGCTCAAATATTAAATGATGCAATAGAAGAAATTTCCATGGATGCTTTATAGTCATGGAACTGGTAGGGAGCTTATTCAATCGTTAATTTAAGAATTATGATTCATCAGAAAATTCACATAGGAAAACTGAAATTTTCATGGGTACTGCTAGTATGATTAAATTTAGTATGCATATTTATAATCTGAGGAAACTTAGGGCATTTTGTGTGATATTTTGATATTAGCTTTAAGATTATAAATTATGAGTCCACACATTTTCTAATGTAAATTTATCTATTAAATTATCTAGAAATGACTCAGTGCTGAGAAAAAAAAGAAGTCTTTCTCAGAAATTAAAAATTGCTTGGATTATCTGTAATTGAATCTTAGATTTTGCCTGTTGGCTAGATGAAAACTGACATGTCTTTAATTTTCTTTTTCTATTTTTTGTATGTGGCAGCATAAGATAGACATATAATCTGGCTAACATTGCAAAGTATTTTTTAAAATTTTATTTTACCTTTTTTTCACTTTGATGAAATGCTGTGTTTTTTTTCGTTTTTTTTTTGCCATTTCTGCTCACCTTGTCACCTTCAAGGGTCAGTATTATAATGCCCTGTTGCAAAAGGAAATATCGCTGCCTGATTACATTCCTAATACTCTTTCTCCCTCTCTCTCTTTTTCTGTTTCTCTTTCTTTCTATTCTAGCCCCTCACTGCTTCACTTTCTCTTTGCATGTAACTTTCATGTTGTGTGCTGAAAATAGTACTGGACGTACTGTTACGTATGTGCATGTCATTTTCTCAGTTGCATTTGTAATATCCTATGTCTTTACACAAAATGGACAAATTTTCTCTCCCCTCCTTTGGCATCATGATGTGATACACATTTTTAAATGAGATTATTTCAGTCACATTGCCAGATTTTTATTTCCGCAGTTCACATTTATGCCAAAAAGACACTTTTTTTTTTTTTATCTACGTAGATAATGGCATCTTGTTCTTTTTGTTTTTGTGTGTGCACAATTTTGCACAGAACATGTTTTGAAAGAACAAAAGTGACATTGAATAGTGAATATCAAATGCATCTGTATGTGAAGCATAAGGCAGAATTGATATGTTAAATACATACAATGCATTTATGGGGACTATTTTTTTTTTCTTTCTATAAACTAAAATTTGGAAATTTTGTTGGATTCACAAAGTTGTCCTTCATATTTCTAGATTATTTTCATTAAATTTGAGACCATTATCATTGAACTCTGAGCTATTTGTTTGAAGCCAAAAATTTAGTTTAGAATTTCTTATGAAACACATATGAATATGCACACATACACACTGTTTCTGAAGAGTGGACAGACAGGTCTGCCTATGAAACTCTGGAGTCGGAATGTGGAAGGTAACATCAATCAGCTAAGTGACAAACGTTTACTCACATTAATCCTATTATATATATATAAATAATGTGATAATAGTTTTAAGGTGTGCTATATTTATAGGGTAAAAGTATTCAATATCTGGGATAGAGCACATGTAAATAGAAGATATATGAACACTGATGTTTGTACCAAGTGGTAACAGTTTGTTTCATACTTGAATGCAATCTTCAGGATTGCATTCATGCATGAGACAGACTTGTCATTCAGTGTTGACATCAGCATCCACACTTCTGATATATTAAAACAATGATACTACTAGATAATAATATAAATGATACTGTTATTAATGATAATAAGTAACTTGCTGTCATATACAATCAGGCTAAAAAAGAATAGCACTCACTGTTACATAGACAGAACTACTGTAATATTTAACAAAAAAAAAAAAGGAAAAAAAGGAATTAATATGAAATGTAAAGCCAACTGCCAGTTTCTTACTTTGATAATTGCCAGGCACCATGTAAACCTCCAGAGTTAAATTTGAAAGAAAATATGGATGAATATAAGATCATTTAGTCTGTGGGTGGGTGGCAGTGCAGATGCTTGTTCTCATGCCTACACTGAGAAGTAATTCTGTCTTTATCCAAATAGTCTGTCCTTTTGGTGAAATTCTAAAATGCATTTCTTCCAGGCATAATCCATTTTTTCTTAAATCCAATTTTACATTCATATACTTTTCTTAATATTTTACATTCCACTTCTGGATTATTCCTCCCTTTAATTTCTTTCAACTCCCACAAATACATAGAAAATATAAAATATATATATATATCTGAAAATAAAAAGAAAGAACAATCAGATTTATAATCCAGATTTCTTATACATTTATTTTTAAAAACAGTGCTCAATACACAGCAGAGCATAATATTATAATTATTTTTTAAAAATATGTATTCATTGCGACATACCAATTAGCATGTTTCAAATCCAAAACCTAAATCTTAAATTAAACTTAAAATTAAAGTTCAATTCCATTTTCAAGCGATGCAGAATAACCTTTGAAAAAAATGATTTACTCTATTCCTATATTCCTGCATCACTTGAAAATGGAACTGAACTTTAATTTTAAGTTTAATTTAAGATTTAGGTTTTGCTTTCGAAATGTGGTAATTTCTGTGTCGTCATGAATACATTAAAAAATAATTATTATATAATATATATATATATATATATATATATATATATATATATATATAATCAATAAATTAAGAAAAAGTTCAAGTGACTTATCTGGTTAGCTAACTCAAGACTTTTGCATTGAAACATATTTGATAAATCTATCAAATTTTATCATTTAAGATAAATTTTAAATTTATCAAATGTCTTGCCATTTCAATGTGAGTCAAGTTACAAAATAAATTACTTCTCTTAATTTATTGAATATTATATCTCTAGCTATCTCGTGATTGCTTTTTAATAGAATTTCTGCTAACCTGAAAAACATGTAAAATTCCCATAATTTTCACATATTTTCTCAGTTCTGTTATTATTGTAATATAAAAATATGAAATCAACAAACATTATAATCTGAATTCAATGTAAAGTGTGTGTGTGTATATATATATATATATATATATATATATATATATAATACATAAAAGGTTAGTGGTCAGGGTTGAATTGGTTCAGGGAACAGTAGTATTAAAAATTGCTCAATACATTTGTTGTTTTTTTTAAATAAAGTGTTGGGAGGTTAATTGATAAAAATTGCCTGTGGTTACTGTAAGAGTGAAACCAAGGTAGTGGAATCAACTGATCTCCTAATTTTAAAGTTATATATAAATATATTCAAATAAATAAATATAAATAAATGTGCAAGTGTTCAATATATATATATATATATATATATATATATATATATATATATATATATATATATTCTTTGATGTAAATAAAACGGTGCTCAATGCAAAATAACAGAGCTACTTAGTATATACTAATAAATATACATAATAGCCCATGCCAACAGTACAACTTGGAGTTTCATGCACTATGCAATCATCAGGTATAAATGAACTAATAATTTATCCAACTAAGACTGCAAGACAGAAATTTTAACCAGATAATGGTCAGTTCATTTATACCTATAATATATATCATGAATTTACTCATTTTCTTTTGCCTATAACATTTTACAAGACTGGTAATCTCTTTTGCATTGGTGTGACTCCAGCAAGCATCACCTCTATTTTATGATAATGGTGGACAGTTTGAAAATATTTATATAGGTAAAATGTTTATCTACGTGAAAGACCACATTAAAAATTTCTCAAAGAAAAAATTGCATAGCATAGAGAGTAGTGAAAAGAGACTTGGTTTGCCCAATGTCTGGTATTCTTTGTAGAATTGTCAAATATAAATTTAACTGCTAACAGGATTGAATACAGTGCTCTTATTAATGTAATCAATATTGAAATTGCAATAATTAAAAGTATATTTAAAAAACTTCAATTGAAGAATTATTTATCCTGTTTTTCCAACATTTTGCATTGCAATTTTGGAATAATTAAGATTTGATTATAAGAATTTCAAATGAAAGTTAATAAAAAACATGCAGATTTGATTTTAAAAAATAAAATCTTATAATAAAAAGTAAATTTCTCTACAGATTTAGTGTAAAATATGAAGAATTCTTTTTTAACATGTAGTTACATTTTGACCATTTAAATGTTTCTTTTAAATATTTTTCTATTATTAATTAAATATAATGTAAGAGAAATGAAGAGCAAAAAGAAAAGAAATTGATAAAACAGTAAATTGAAAGAAAGAGAAAAATATAAATAAAAATCTAACAATATTTACACTTGGACTATTGTCCTCATCTTTGTTGTTGTTATCACAGGATTTTGGTGGTTGTGCCCTCCGGCCTTCATCAAGTGTATATCGATTCAGGTAACCTACATGGAATTCTGAACTTGAACCTTTTAGTTAATCTATGGGGGCAGACTGTTCTGTCCATGTCTAGGGATATAATTTCTAGTTCTTATTTTAGTACACACTGCCTGGCCCAGGAATTGAATAATTTCACTATTCGTTCAGAATTCCCTATAGGTTACCTAGATCAATCCATGTCTAGAGATGGCCAAAACATAACAACAAAGATGAGGATAATAGTCCAAATATAAATAATGATAGCTCCTCATTGCATAAATTCAGACAGAAAAAAAACTAACAAGTTATCATTTCACATTCTTCAAAATGAACTTAATTGAGGAATATTTTTTTAATTCTTCAACTGAGTGCTGAAGAATGATAACCAGTTGACTTTTTCTTTTTTTATATATATATATATTTCTTTTCTATTCTTTTATTTTTTTATTTTTTTCCTTGGCCTTCATTTCCTCATTACATTGTTTTTAACATGTCCTTTTTAAATGCAATAACATTATGTATACCCAGAAAAATGTTAAATATTTTTTTCTTTTGAAAGTTTGCATCGTAGTCATAAAAGTACTTATAATGATTATTGTAAATGTCTTAACTCAATCTTCTCTGTAATATTATAATCAGTAATATCATAATTTTTTTTTTTTTTTTAATTTTGTTATGTATCTATTTCCAGTAGAAAAACATGATGATATTGATATTCATTTTAAATACTTAATTTTAAAATAATAATAAAACCATGACTTTTGGAGCAGTTTCAATCAATTTGGTTTTTAAGATTTAAATTATAAAATGTAACATCCTATATTTTTTGTCTTTTTGCCTCTAAAATGGTGAAATTTCATAAAAGATTTTATTTGAAGTATTGTGTGATTAAAAAAACTTTTTTCTTCTAAGATTATTCATGTCACTTATTTGATGCATGCTTTGGTTAAATTAGTTTTATAAATTCTGCATCATATTTTAATAAAATTGTCATTGGGCAATGGAAATCCCTATAAACAGATTTGATTAGAAGGAAATATTGAAAAGTTATTGCTATAAAATATTCCATTCAGGAGATACTCAGAATCCAACCTGTCAAGTTCACTAATGTATGATGGCCATGGTAGTCTAGCTCACAATATAATCTTAAAATAAAATGGATTAGTGATAGGGAATTCTTGATGCTTCAGAATTCACTTATGCAAGAAAAAGATTCATGATATCCAACAGTATTTTTAGTTCACTGTTTCTTCAACCATTTTCTTGTGATTGTAGGCTTACATCTATATCACATTGGAACACTGCTTCTCATACAATCACCGAAAGTAAGCAACATCAAGCCTGTCCAGTACTTAGATAAGTGACCTCTTAGGAATATGTGCTGTAAGGCTCAAAATTGGATATCGGTTTTCTGATTTCCAATTCCAGTCAGATAATGTTCACTTATGCGCAAATGAATCCAGCTCTTCACCCTTCCCATCTTTGGGTTAATTAAAATTGTATCAGTAATCATTATTATCTCCAAAAAATTTTTTGCAATCTAAAAATATTTTCTGGCTTTAAATAACCTGCAAAAAGCAAACAAGTCAATCAATCTAGTGATTATGCTTTCTAATTTCTGTCTGAATATCTGCAATAAGGAGTTATCATTATTTGCATTTGAACTAATATCCTCATCTTTATTATCACAACATTTCAGCTGTTTAGTTTTCTTCAGGTGTTTGTCAATCTGAGTAACCTTCAGTGAACTTTGAATCAGGCCCATTATTTAATCTACAAGGGTAAATTATTTTTGTTTGGCTATCCATGTCTAGAGATATAACAATTTTCTTTTCATGACCTGATGCTTTTGTCCATTAGGCTATTGTCCTGTGGGATGGACATCTGAATAATTGTGATAATAACAATAAAGATGAGGAGACTATTTTGAATGTAAATTGAGTACTTTTTAAGTTCTCTATTATGACATTAACAAAATGGATGTTATATGATTAATTTGGTAAAATATGTTGTCCTTAGGATTAATCATTTCTATGGAATAGCATAAAATATAGTGTTGAAATTCAGTAAAAAAAATTTTGTTCAAATAATATTCTATGGATCAGTATTGTAAATTTTAATTAAATATCTTGTGGAGTTCCTAAGGTAAGAAAATACTTTGATACAGAAAATATACAATTTACTTTTTGTGATTTTGTATATTCTTTATAAAAAAATAAATCTGAATATGCCTATAATTGGTTTGAAATTAAATGTCAATTTAATTATAGAATTTATGAGAAATGTGGATTATTTTAGAGAGAAAAAGTCAGTTTTAGGTTCTAATTAATGATTGAATCTATATTTTCATCTGATTTTTTTTAAATCAAAAGGAACTAAAGGCTTTTCACTTAACTCTATACCCTGCACTTTTTATGAAACTGGGTGTCTCCTAATGTTGGGGTGTATCAACAAAGAAAAGATCTCAGAAATAATTGTGACAACTTTGATCATTCAGATCTTGACATTCTCATGTCTCTCTGACTATTTGCATGCTTAGCTTTTTTTGCATACAGATGCCTTGGATATTGTATGTGCTTTCATCAAAATGTGTGTTTTTGTGTAACATTAGTTTCCCATGTTACAAGCACTAAAAAGTAAAGTACATTTTAGTCAAAACCTAAATATTGAAAGCCAGCATCATGGCTGAAGTTATTTTTTTCTCTTGCAGAAATATTTTTTGATTAGCAGGAAAAGGTTTGTGAAAGAAAAAATGCTTATTAAAATATATATTATATTCCATAAAGTGAGAAAAAAATGTAATGAATTCTGACATTGTTGCACCCAAAATTTGATTTATTTGAGTTTTTGTAGGTGAATCATTTAGAAACCATTTTCCATTTGCATCATGTTTGTCTTCAGACGTTTGTTATTAAAACTGGAATCACTTACACATTTACTTTCCATTATGAACTAAAATTCGTTTAAAAGGTTCCAAATAGTTTTGTTATAACAGTACAGTTATATTTGATTCATTTTCCTAGTTCAAATTTTATTAAAAAATATTTAATATATTAATAAATGAAACATATTCTAAATAGTTCATGTAAACCTTCAATACATATTTAAATTTCTGTGTAGAATGAAGAATTTTCTTTGCATCCTGAAGACAGTGGTTAAATAATAATAATAATAAAAAAAACTTTTCTAATAGAATTCAGCACAATTAAACATAGTTTATATGAAAAAGAAAACAAAATGGGATGAATAAGTTTTAAAAAAAATGTCCATGAATAAACAAATAGCTTAATCATTTTTATTGATGTTCGTTAAGTAATATAGTAAAATATTGTTATAACTTAACTTTTTTTTTATTCTTTATATTATTTACCTAATACTAATCACCACTTAATACGTGTTTCTTTTCCGTGTTTTTTATCGTCAATATATTGATACAATATTTTCAGAAGCCCATATAACACAAAATTTTTATCTTCTGAGTTCACCAACATTGAGGGAGGTAAATGCATATTTTTAAATAGCAGTTAGTTCCCTTGGATGTTGCTGGTCTGATTGAAAATAATGCTGTTGTGCATTTGTCATTAAATACAAACTTCCATTTTAACAAAATTTAGCAATATGTTTAATTTGATTTATTAAAACAGTCTCCTCTGTTTTAATAAATGAGCTCAGTTTTTAATATTGCAGCATTAATCAATAAGGTTGTGGGAATTCTAATCTCTAACCACTCACTGATTATCCTTTGAATTCCCCTCCTCTTTTTTTCTTCATTTTCCTTTAATATTGCACTTACACTATTTTGTTGTTATAGATTCATTTTCCTTACTCTTATTTTCCTTTTCATTTCAACACCAGCCATTTATTATTTATACATTTATTTCTTTAAGTTATATTAACAATATGCTTATGTAGTCCCTTTTTCCAGTTCAGAATGTTCATATTTTTTTAATAGATTTTTACTTCCTTATTGTTACCTAATTTATCACTTGTCTTCTTTTTCTTTTGTAACCTGAAGAACATCTTTAATCTTTTTCTTTTTTTTTATACTAAAGAATAATCTATTGGAATAGCGGACAGAATGTAATTCTATGAAACCTTATGGTGTCTATTTTAAAGAAAGGATATATTTAATTCTTGTCAATCTCCACAAAGAATGCAATCAAAACCCTTCAGGTTTTATAGAAGACTTGCCACAAATCTCATGTCACTATTTTTCTAGTCAAATATTGCCTGTTGTTTCAAATAAATTGACATGTTGGAATTTGTTGTGTGACCAGAGTTTTATAATCACTTTGTTTGCATTTGGAGAAAGAATTAGTTAATTTACTGCCATATACAATTTTACTGACAATTCATGTTTTGAGATATATATATATATATATATATATATTCTGTTTATACAATAGATACAACGTATTTCAGTAAATGTTCTGTTTTTTTTTTTTTAAATAAACAGTATTAATTACATTTACTGGCCTGAATGTTTGAGAAATTTCAAAGAAAAGATGCGTTCTCTGACATGAATCAAACCGGTGTCCTATACAGAACCGAACCATCAATTGATCTGATGTGCTGTACCGCTCAGCTATAGAGAAAGCGTCTAGTTAGCAGAATCCAAATTACTGTTTTTAAACAACAAATCTCCAACAATCTTTCCCCCAAAATGATATCTGCTCACAAAATGTACCTTAACGTAAACATTGACAACATATTATGGAATGGATTAATATATTTTCTGTTTATACGTTATTTAATAGATACAATTTATTTAAGTAAATGCTTTTTTTTTCTTTTTTTTTTTTTTTTTTTTTTTTTAGATAAACAGTATTAATTACATTTGCCAGCCTATATATAGTTAATTTTTTTCTTTCAATTTAAAGTTGCTATTGTCAAATATGAATTATGTAACTCTTTTTTAAAAATAATTTTATAAAAGGTCTAATTTATTTCTTTGAAACAGTTTAAGAAAATAAAAAATACACACACAGTTATACTGTGTTTTCCCCTATATATATATATATATATATATATATATATATATATATATATATAAATAAACTTTAATTTATAAATTAGGCACAATAAGAGATTATACTAATATAAGCGAACAATTATAACACATGTGATAAATAGATATTTTTTGTTACTGTAGATCTTAGCAATCACTGTATATATTTTATATATATATATATATATATATATATATATATATATAATTTATTTTTCTTTAAGAACTTCTTCCTTTTCATTTAAAGTATAATATTGCTTGTTGTTGTGTATCTGAATTGCCTGCAATCATTACTTGAATACTCTGGAGCCATTATTAAGTAAACTATGAATTATTTCTATGGTTGATTGCATGTAACTAAAACTGCAGATAATGACAAACCACTGTATAATGAAATTACTACAACTGAATATAGAAGTAGTTGGAAGCTATAAGATTTATTGACACTTTATTTTTGTGTTTTACAAAAGGATGGGGTTCCCTGCATTGACATTCAGATTGAACTCCGTAATGAACTTTACATCTAATATCAGATGCTTAAAACTTAATTTGTCAAATTGTTAATAAATGTTATCAGCTTCTACTACAAAATATTAAACCTAAACTAGTTCTTTCTCAATTCTAAATATATAAATTCCATAAGCTGTCAACATAGGGTGTAAACTTTTTTGCCAAACTAACAAGCTTCTGCAAAACTTAAACTAAAATTTTAATGTCTTTTTAAATTTGATTTAATCGTTTATTTTTCTCGGAAGAAAGTTGCAATATAACTAAAATTAACATTGCTTTAAATAAATGAAAATTTTTGAATTATTGAACAGGGGTTTGACAAAGTGTATATTTGGTGAGTAAAAATTATTATTATTTAAATATTTTTAAAATTTTTATTTATTTGACACAATAAATTAAAAATGTTTAGGATGTTGTTGCTTTCTGGTGTAGTAGGTATTTAGTGTCTACTAAACATATACCACTTACCTGTAACAGAAATTGCATTCTGTGAAAAAAAGCATTTCTTTAGATTGTCTGATTATATTTTCAGGAAGAACGTCAACGCAGACATGAAGAAAAATTGGCAAAAGAAGCTGCTGTTGAGGTAAATATTAACAAATTTTTATGACTTTGATATATTTTAACATTTGCACAATTAGATTCAGAGGAAATCAATGCCAGTAGAATATGTGTATATTTGAGGCATTTCTCATGAAGAAGATCTGTCATGATTTTTTCTTAACTAATATCTTTTTGTTCACTTTAAATTGTCCATTTTTTTATGAATCATTTGCCAGTTAAAAATGTTTCCAAAACAGTATTTAAAAAGGTTTCTTTACATCATTTATTTTTCTATGCCAATTCTGATTCTGTTTATTAGATTTGCTGTTGTTTTTCTCTGGATTTGTGAACTTTTAAGAATGTTTTTCTATTTCTCAAGACATGTTTAATTGCTGCATTATTCTACTCTTAGGATGTATGCTCAAATACAGAATTTAAATTGTTTTTCATTATAAATGTATGAGAAAACGAATTTTGTTAATGTTTTATAGGGAAAAAAAAACATGTCATAATTTTATTCTTGTTTCTTTTTTGATCAGCATGTTGTTTATCATGGACTAGATGATTTGAAACAATGGTTTGATAGGTCATAAAACCCACCAACTCAACCCTAGATGATTTGGGAAGTTATTGGTTATTGAATAAAAATTGAGATGTGGGATTGAATAAAGTGATAAATTCTGTTAATACTGAAATTCCATACTCTGAATTCTAAAATATATTTTATTAAGCCTAGAACACTAACCATAGGTATGATATATCCAGCGCAAATTTTCCCATTTTTAATTACAATTTTCAGTACCTGATTTTCTTACCTAAATAATGTTTTTTAGTTCCTATTAATGTTAACTCAAAGTACAAAGTTTGAAGTGTCTGCATGTAAAGTATTTCAAATAAAGATTTATATTTAATATTTTTATTGATATTTTCAAAATCGGGTATGATGTACCCATGGTTAGTAGTGGTGTACCTGTAATTGATGGTTAGTGTTCTAGGGTTAAATATTAGAGAGAAAGAAATACATTTTGTTTTCATTAATATTGAATTTTATTTGTTAAAACTTTATAATCTAAACTTTGAGGTTTTAACTGTTTTCATTAATTTTATTTAATATCTTTTGTTATTTCCTAATTCATTCTCTTGCTTTTAAATTAAACTCTTTGATTTTGGGATAAAAATGATGGTTTTGAGAAGCACTTGCATGTCTTTCATGGACAGTACCATAACCAGTTGAGCTGTGGTGATTAAGTGATTAGCTAGTGTTCTCAGCTCTAGCATTCATGCCACATTTTTTTTTTATGGTGTATTATTGACTAACTAGTTGTAACGGTCATATAGGGAATTTAAAAATTTCATGCTTAAGATTTTTTGAAATAGAAAAAAAAAAGCAAAAAATGATTAAGGAATGATTCAAAATTACTTTTTTTTTATAAGCAACTGCATTTAAATTTAAAATTTAACTGAATCTTAAGCAACTGCACTACTGACATCAGCAGATGAAAAAAAAAAAAAGATTGGATGACATAAAATTAAACAAAAATAGTTACTAAATACATTATTTTATAATGTATACAAGAATTCTACCATTTGTACTAGTTTAGTTACAATAAAATATCTTTCTTTCCTATTTATTAGACATAAGCATAAAAAAATTGAATCAACTTGAGTATTAATTCTTACACAAAAATCAAGCAGCCCAAGTACAAGGCAAAATCCTAAGTTGCTTATGAAAACAGAAATTGTGTACTAAACTACTTAATGTCACAATGTTAATAAAAGGCTATTACTACTATTACTACTATTGCTATTTAAGCAACAGACAATAGACAGAAAAAAAATCTGTTAGTATAAAGTTTAAAGCTGAGATTTTTGTTTATTCATGACAATTTAATAATTCAATATCATATTGGGTATCATGTCATTTAAGAAAGACTAACTCCTGAAATACAAAATACAAGCTGGTCACTATTGTAGCAGAATGGATAAACTAAAAGGGAAATAACAAAAAATATATAAAGAAAAAAATAAAGAAATAAATTAAAATCACACATCCATATGTACTCTTTGATAAGCAACATTAATGGAGCCAATCACTTAGTATTTAAATACATCATACAAGACAATAGTTATCTAACTTATCAATAGTATATAACTGTGATCAGAATATTGTTTTGATATTAAAACATTGTTATGCCTATATATCTAAGTATTTTGGTCAAGAATTCTAATTGTCATCATGTGTTTGTTATGTTGTTGTTTATTGCTCATTATGAGGTAAAGATAATTTTTTTTTCTGGCTAAATTTATTAGCGAACCAAAATTTTTGTTTTAAATATTAAAAAAAAACAATTTTAATACACCAATATGGTCATCTTTTTTGTTGATTAGGAACGTCGTAAAGCACTAGAGGCTGAACGCAAGAAGCGATTACATGAAATGCAAGAGAAGCGCAAACAGCGTGATGCAAGGGTAGTGTTGCAACAACAAGAGCGGGAAAAAGAAAGGTTGGAGGTTTTGCGGACCAAGGAGAGGTTAGAAGAAATTTTACCTCTTTCCTATGTAAATTTATGAAATTATTTTTAAAAAAAGTAAAAAGTACTCTTACCTGAGATTTTCATCATTTTATTTTCTACAATCACTTTCATCAAAAATCTCATTTAATTACAAATTTCATGTTGCCTGATATCGTAGTGATAATAATCAATCTGTATATTGCTTTATTTATAAGTATTTATTATGTTTAGATTTTTATGACACAAGGCCACAAATCTGAGGAACCCAAAGTCATTTCACTAGTAATATTGTACAAGATTAAATGGTTCTCAAATAGTCATGAAAAAGTTAAACTCTATGCAGTCCGAACTTTAAACAATTTTCCGATCTACCTGGAATGTGTAAAATAATTTATCTTTTTTACTTTCACCAAGAAAAAAGCAGTTGATAAAGGAACTGCTGTTTAGTCTTAAGAGATTCATATAAATCAGAATTTCCCTTTTAAATCATTTTCTGTCAGTTCATAAATTAATAATTTAAAAACAATTGAAATGCAGATAGTATAGTGATTTTCCAAGCGTAGCTTAGATGTGGCACAAGGCCGAAAGTAGGGGGCACCCAGTGAGGATCAAACTCGCTATTCAGTCGTAATCGTTTTAGCAGTAATTTGTTGGTCATATTTGATTTGTTTTTATGAAGGTATATTATTTCACCAACATTTTTTTCTGAACTTCAATGTCAAATAATATTTTTAGAGTTAGAATATCAGCTACTGTTAACATTTTCACTGTTGTGTTATAACCTGGCTGTGTTGGGGAAAATAGGAAATTGTAATTTATTGAAAATAAATATCTACAAAGATGCAAATGGTAATTTCTCATGGATGCCTCCATTTTAGTTTTAGTTGGATACTCTGTAGTACAGACTAAACTAAGTGACAACCCAAATATAACGTACAATATGGCATGATCTGAAATAGTTTTAATATTTCAGGAAACAGGTTGTATTTCATTCTATTATATGTCTATGCTGGTTTGGAAATAGCACTAAGCACTAGTTAATTTATAGCATAAACATGAGAGATTGACATTTCATGGTGTTTTGAAAACACACACACATATTTTAGAATGACCTTTTTATTAATCCGACAGATTTTCAACTCTTTAAACATTATTTTTAGTGGATACTGTATATACTTGTGTAACACATGATCTTGTGTATCATGCGACCCCCTGCCCAATTTCTACTTATAAAAAATGATTTTATCATGTATCTTATGTATCATGTGAGTTCCTTTTTTGAGAAACCAAATTACAATAAACTAATCTCTTTTCCTCTATCTCTTTATCCCATCTTCTAGTTAAATAAGTTAAAAAAAGTAAAAGTGAATGATAAAAGTATCATTAGTAAAGCTATGCTCGTTGCGTAAATGCATACAGCTATAAACAACTGAATGAGAAACGGCTAAACATCTTATAAACGTAAACAATAGAAAAGATGCATATTCACTATGTTTGTATTTTATAATACGATACTAACATGTGAATATTACATGCATTATTATTCGATACAGTTAAGCAAAACATCAGTTTTATCAAAATCATGTTTATTTTAAATACAGCTGTACTTTTTGACTACAGTAAATGGTTATATAGTTTGGTCAACGGCTTAGCCAGGGCCAGCAGTACACACGCTAATTTTATATCTTGTGTATGATGCGACCCCCTTAAAATTAGCTTCAAAATTAGGTTTTCAAAAGTTTATGCGAGTATATATGATACTTGGATTTGAGTAGAAGCCCCACCATTAAGCCTGGCATGCTCTAACCGACTAGGTGTGCCAGGCTTAACAGCAGCTCCCTCTGCCCTGGTGGACACGGGTTGAAATCCTGATAGAGAACACAAATTTCTCTTTAATAAGATTTCCCAAACATTCAAGCCAGTAGGTGAAAATAAATAAATAGATATACTATTTAATAAATAAATGGAGTGCCTACTCAAATACAAGTATCCACTAAATAAACGTTTAAAGTGATATATATTTGTGACTAATTTTATTTGTTTTATTTATATACAAAATGAATTGTTTTCTAAATTTGTTAGCAAATGATTTTTATCTTTTAATCATGCACCGGTTTGTTCTATTAATTCCTTAAGTGTTTTTCATTGTTCTTGTTAGGATTAATAAAAAATAAATTGTTTTCGCTAACAATTGATCTTTGACGAAGGGTTGGCTGAAAGGTTCCTTAGCTATTTTCCTTTTTTAGTATTAAGAACTTTGCTTGGCAGTATTTAATGCTTTAATAAAATTGTGTAATATCAAGTCATAGTTAAAAAAATATATAAATGCATCCTGAGCAATGGAAGTGTTAAATTATCTCCATTGTATTATGTCATTTTGTAACTATACATGAAACTATTCCCTAGAAAGTGTTTTTTTTAATAAAGGTAAACTGATGTTCATGTAATTTTGAAGTTGATTGTAAGTAAGAAAATAATGAACGATTTTATAGTGCAGTCTTAAACCTAAGATATTTAATTGCAGGGAACGTGAGGAACGATTAGCTGCCTTAAATGCTCAACAACAAGCACAAATACAAGAATTGCAGAAGAAAATTCGACAGAAGGTAAATTATATAAGGCTTTGCATGAATGTTTTGTGAGTGAATTTAAAGATTACAACCATGTCAGATTTTACAAACAAAAAGCTCTTTGTTATAGATTGAGATTTCCTTTCCCTCTTTCTTAATTGAAAAAAACCTGTGACTTGTGGTGCAGACCCAATGATTCAACTGAGATTTTTTTTTGCATCAACCGTAATCACCTGAAGAGTAAGTTTTGATGGATTTTTAGGTTTCATCCTGGGTACCTTGATCACATAAATTTAAACCTGCTACTAGATTGGCAGCTAGGTCTCACTGTTTTCCTGGTGAGATAGCTATATGTAACTGTAAGTTCTATTCTAATAGTTTCTTCTCTCATATTTCTCTCCTGCGGAACTCTTTTGATTTATTGCTTTCTTTTTGCGATGTTCAAAAATTTAAATGCAACGTCAACTGCCATTTTCTGTCTTCCTGAATCTTGTTCTTTTATTGTCCTGTCTCTTCACTTCTCACCCTTTTTCACTCCCAGTAACCCCTTGTGTCTTAGTAGCATTATCACCTTGCTTAGGGTGAAATGATTTTAAAATAAATTTTGTATTTATTATCAGCAATTTGGGAAATATTTTCTCAGTGAACAGAATGAACAGCAAAAATAATTATTTTAATCAAATTCTGGCAATTTTATTTTGTACTAATATACAAACATAATAGTAATCTAAAAATTCACATTTGTATAAAGTTCTTTTTCTTTAAAACCATATTCCTTCAGGAGATAGACAATCATGGTTTTCCACAACTTCCTTTTCTTTAATATCTGTAAATTTTTGAATTACCATGTGAGTATTGTAACAGTTATCAGTGCAGAAAGCAGAATTGCTGAGGAGAGTTCAAATACCGTCTGTGTTCAGTTTTGTACCAATGTCTAAATAAATAAATAGGAAAATAGCAGGGTAGACTAGTGCTTCTAGCCTAAGAGAAGGAATACCTTGAATCCAAAACTAGAGAAAGCAATGGAAAGCTACTTGCCTTTCACTAGATGTCATGGTAGTTCGCACATAAAGAAATGGAATCATGATCACCTCTGTCCTTTATGGGACCCCATTAAAAACAAAACAAAACACGTAACTATTCTTGGGAAAGTTAATGGTGATTTTTCCCCCCCCCCCTTTTTTCTACAATTCCAAATTCATAGATGTTCTTTTAGACTGGTTGCTCTATCAAGGCTAGAAAGTCTAGTCCATCCTACTATTTGGTTTACTATAACTGGTGGGGTGGGGGAGAGATGCATTATTTTGAAGTGAATACAACAGCCTTGGCCAGAATTTGAGCTTCACCTGCTGATACTATTTTTCACATTTTTTTTTTTTACCCACTTATATATCCATCTTTATAAACGCATGAAAAAAAATTACAGTGAATATATTTTCGAGATATCTTTAAAATCTTAATCTATCTACTATGCCATATCTTTTTAAAACTTAGCTGAGCAATATATTTACGAATTCCTGTGTCAGTATCATTCCAAAATAACCTTTCTGGTGAAATTCAAACTTTTTTTTTAATTACTTATATTCACAATTTCTGTATTAGAAGAAATTATTTTGTGTTTTTTATTCTCTTTGTTCTTATAGCAAGATGAAAGCACACAAAGGCATCAAGAAATCTTGCAACAAATTCGTGAAAAAGCTTTTGAAATGAGTGTCCTTCGTCATTCAACAGAAGATCACAATGAGGCCCCACAATTAACACCTTATGATCAGAAAAAACTGTGTAAAGTTTGCAACGTTTTGGTGAGTTTAAGATTCAAAGAAAAAAAAGAAACAAGTATAGGCTGCAAATGTTTTTAGATTTCTGGAAGATTTTTAAAAATCAGTTTTTGCTTTTAATTATTGTGGTCCATTGACACATTAAAATTTAATTAGATGAGTTTATTAATAACTTACTCTACACAAATTAATTGAAATTTAATTAAAATTCTTCTGATTATCGAATGAAATTGAAAAATTCTTTGCATCATTTAGTGTTTGTAAACTGGATGAAATGAAGAGAACTTGTACATGTCTTTTAAGAGTGTTACTCAATGACATCTTTTGTTGAGTTTTTTGGGAGCTTTATGCATTGTTTGTAGATTTTTCACATAAAATTTAAGCTTCCAACATTTTCACATTGTAGATTTTATCTGAAGTACACCTGTTGTCTCACTTACGCGGAAAAAAACACAAAGAGACAATGCTTCAAACTGTTTCTGAACAAATGTCGAAAGAAGATATTGTAAGTATTAATATTCTAAATGTGTTTTGTGTCTTGGAATGATCCTTAAAATATTTATACTTACTTACTATAATCTGTTTGAGGGACATGTTGATATTTTCCCATTTCAGTATTGAGATGACTGGTTTAAATGAGTGAAATGCTGTCAAAGCTTTCGTTATAAGTTTGTGTCTGTGGGAGGAAAGCAATAGAAAATATACTGAGAATACAGATTTAGGGAAACATTAATCTGGTTTTGGGCTTTATGAAGTGTTCTTAAAATACTGCAAATCATCATTGTTTTTTGGAATTTAGTAATTTTGTTAATTTTAGTTTTTTTTTCCATTATGAAATGTTTTAATCATTTCACCCCAAGCAAGGCAATAAAACCACTAAGATACAAAGGGTTACTGAGTATGAGAAAAAGAAAACCATTAAGGAGTGAGAACAATAAAAGGACTGAAATTAAGAAGACAAAAGACAATGATTGACATTGCATTTAAATTTTTGAAGCTCAAAGTTGACTGTAAAGTAAGAAGCTTTCATTTTAATACCATTTTCTCAGGTAATTCAAGGAGAAAAGTATTCTATTGTTTGTAATCAGTAATCAAAGGAGAAAGAAAATTTATAGAATCAACAAATAACTGACAGCAAAACATCAGCTTCATTGAATGAAATTAAAAATGCTTGATCGAGAAAATATTAAATATTTTCTGAGATTCTTATCAGTGCAAAAACTAAAATATTCACATAATTGACTGTTTATTAATTACTAGTGTATGCTTGCCATAAAGAAATGATGGCAATTGTTAAAAAGTTCTAATACTGAGATGCAATGAAACAAAAGTTCTGAGGCCAACGTATTTTGTATTTTTTTAGATGGTCAGTAATTTCTATGACTCACTGATTACTCTTGGCATTATATAAATCACATTTTGCTCACTATCTTTTCATATTAAAAATTTTGTGCTTAATATAACTAACTTGAAATGGAAACACCTCGGAAGATTAGCAACAAAATGACAGTGATGACAAAGCCTATCTCGAGACCAAGTTAAAGCAAGACAATCGCTTAGTTGACGACAGAAGTATTTGAGTGCCTTGCATGAAAAGCTTGAACAAATAAGACTGCAGTCTAAGCAACGTAGTAGCAAGGGGACGGATTAATGAAGCAGAAGGATTTTACTCAGGAACTAATTTTATCTAATTAAAGATAAAATACTTTTTGTAAAAGGTTTAAGGGAAGTAATCATTTATAAATTTACTACCTTAAGTTGATTTACTTCCCTTTCGACTACAGTGCATGACAAAAGATATAATTAAATACACGACGGTAATAAGTATAGCGCAGATTGATCCATTAAAAAAGGATTTCTTCAGAATTGCTTTCATTTTCTTTGGTTTTCCTTAAATATAAAGCCATTAAATTTAATATGGAAATAACAAATGAAATGATAAATTCTTTGACAAGAGAAAAAAATAATCTGTTAAATTATCTTTCAACTACACAAAAGGACAATATGTTAGCTTCAAAATATATAAAAGGACAACTAATAGCTGTAAAGGCTAAAGAAGGTTTTTCTGCTAAGAAATTTACTTATTGCTGGTCGTTTCAGTTGTATTTTTTTAGTTATAAATTATAATTCTATTTGAATTATTTTGTGTATAGTACGTTTCTCTTTTGTATGCTTGCAGGAAACTTTCAATTTAAAACATATTGTGGATGCCCCTGATGCTAGTACTCATCCTGTGATAGCCTCGGAAAGAGAGAGGCAAAAAGCCCTTAAGAAACGCTGCAAAAAACTTAGACAGCGAATGATGCTGAGGTAATTAGTAAACATTAAACTGGAGTGGTTATTTTTGCTATGATGCTTAAAAAATGATTAAAAGCATCTATTAAATAGTGATAAATGTGAAGACAAGATGAGAATATTCCATCTCCTGTGCTAAAGAATCTGGAAATGTAGTTAAAAATAACTTCATTTTAATTTGTGCATATATTTGAACATCAAATAAACAAGTTTGGTTGGTGACTCTGGTTCAAGTACAGCATAAGTACCTAACCAGAACAAAGATGCAGTTAATGATTTTGCTTTTCTTCACCAGGTGCTACATTGTTGCTTTTATTATCTTTTTTTTTTTTTTTAATTGTTTTGGATATATAAAAACAATGGGATAATCACTTTTATCAATTTTACAAGCACAATTGTAGTGTTGTTATTTTTTATTTCTTCCAAGTGGGAGCTCCTAGAATCAAACTATGAACTTTACCAGATGCAACTTAACATTTTCCTGAACAATTTAGGCCTGGCTTTTATAATTATATGCTGAGAAAGATTTGTCAAGATGTTTTTGCTTTTTAATCATTTATTACTATTTGGCTCAAATCCAAAGCGAGATTGAAGAACCAAACTTGTACTTTCTTTAGAAATTTGGAATGTAGAATAAGAAATTGGTACACAAGTAACGATATAGGTCCTTTTCATTTAGTTTGGAGTCATTTCTGATTATTTTATAATTACTACAAAAAAAAAATATCGTATTGATTTCCTCTCTAAACTTTGTTTTCTTATTTAATTATATCCTTTTTTTCTCTCTCAGGGGTGTTGAATATGAAAATTCTTTATCTGGGAAAACTCAAATTGCTGAGTCTGAACACAAAGCCAAGTAAGTTATTTTTTTCCCATCACAATTTAACATCTACATTTTCAAAGGTTTTATTAATTGATATTTTATTTGAATAAGTTTTTTGGAAATTAAACAAAATTGTTATTTAAATTTTTACTCTTTATTTTTTATCTTAACATAAATCAGTTAAAATTAGACATATTGGAAATAAACAATATTTCAAAAATATTTTGATATATAAAACACATTTTCAAGGTTTCAATGGTTGTGGTGATTTATTTTTCCTTTTTTTTTAATTTTCTTGTGATTTATTTAAATAAAAAAATCATAAAAAAATAATTTAAGTTCTCTTACTATTCATTTATGCAAAATAAATGCAAAAATTTTTTTTTTCATGTATAAAATGAAAAAATAAAGAATAAGTAGGAAACATTTATCAATCTAACATATTTCACTGTTATTAAAACTTCATCACTTTTTCCTCCATATCTCATTTTCTGATGAAAAATTTAAACATGTTAAATTGATAAACATTTTCTATTTGTTCTTTATCTTTTCATTCTGTCTGATTCTGATCCATATTTAATCTGTATTTGTTCCCAATTCACTGGATAAAATGTTATCTAAATTGATAGTGACCATACTTTAAAATGATTCTGGCCAATTTTATAAATATATATTTTTTGGTGCATCATACTTTATTTTTGTTTAGCCTTAAATTCAGTTAAATTTAAATTTTAATAACATTTAAAGCATTTCATAGTTTCAATATTCCACGCATTATGTTTTAATAAAAAAAAATTTGATCTTTTGTACTTTTCAGGTTACAGAAGTTCATAAAGGATGTCAATAAATATCTGCAAAGCTCTGATAATGGGCCCTGGCCCCAGAATCGGGTGTCTGCACTAGATAGAGCTCTAAATGAAGTCAGTCGGATTTTTGAAAAGAAGGTATGTTGAGTGATATGTTTTCAGCATTTATGATTTTTTGATTTGTCATTCTCTTTTATTGCTAGAAGAGCTACAAAGGATAAGGAGTTGTGGAGAGCCATGATCACCCATATCTTGAATGAACACAGCAGATAGAAGAAAATAAAAAACTGAATTATCTTAATTGCAATAATTGTGTTCACAAACTAATCCAATGCAGAAAAAGTATCACGTATGATACAATAATTCATTATATCAGATGTCTGTCTGATATCTTTTTGCTTGAGATCCATCCAACCGATTTTGACCAAACTTGGCACATACATTGTACAATGTAAGAGATAGGTTTTTAGCATAAAAATCGATAATTTAAAAAAAATCAATAATTGATAAATTAAATTTTTTTCCTCCGATTTCACTCAAACTGGATATGTAGGTTACTTACATCATGACGAACTCAACAATATCTCATTTTTATTTCTACACCACTGCATTTACTGAAAAACTTTAAAATTTTAAGCTAAAAACTCCCTCAATTTTCAAGCAATCTAATACAAACTTCACTCAGTTGTAACCAACAATAAGTTGATTGTTTAACAGTCATTTAACTTGATAATTGAGTCCACCCATATAGTGAAAACACGCGTATTTTGCGAAAAATGGCGAATTTAATGGTTTCTTTCTTTCTTTTTTTTGTTGCTATTTCAATCAATTTTCATCAAACTTAACAATTGCTTTATAAATGTATCCTCTTTTACATCCCTGGTAGCACACTGACAAATTGAATTTCAAAAACTCCAAAATAATCGTGGTTTGAAGTGGGTCTTCATGTTGCCTGTTTTACCCCTTCATGTCCTCGGCTAACTTCGATTGAATGAATACATATTACTTCTGTTATATCATTAACTGCATTAATTCAAAATGTTTTTAATGAAAATACTTTAAAGTAATTGAAGAAGATAGACTCTGTTACATCTAAACATGATGCTGCTTTTGCTCCATTCTAATTGAATGCCTTTTCTGATCGACTAGCTGGGTAAGGCTGCTCGTATTATTATAATGAATATCAATATAATAATTAATAATTTAATATAATAATTCAATATAATATCAAAAAAATAATTTTTAATAACATGAACAAAAATTGTATTTCACCAAAAAAAAAAAATGGTTAGTGTATTTCTGGAAGACAATGCTATTAAGGGAAAGAGTCTTTGCAGCTGAGTTGTAATTTCAGGAGATAGAGCATTAATAGGAACAAATAAAATGTTCATCTGTATCGTCTCTTGAGTTTCATGGAAATTTACAATAATTAAAATATTTCTTAAAAATACATTTGTCTTTGATAGCAAGGGAGAATACTGAACAAGTTGTTTCCCTTGAAAATATTTTTACTTTGTTTCGTGATTATGCTTTCGTAAAAGATTAATGATATTACAAGAGTTGCTCCAAAAGTAACACTTCTTGTTTATTTCCACGGACACAACATATACAGGGACCATATAGAGTGAAAAACGTTTTCAGTTATGAAACATTTTTGTTAGCAATGTAAAAGAGCCGACATGTGCGTGTAAAAATCTGTGCTTGGAAAGAAAAGTCACTTTTTCACCACTGTTGCCACTACTGAAACACATTACCCATCGCCTAACTCTGCTCACATCCATTGTTTGGTCCCTGTTCAGCAAATTTTTCTGTATGGAAGAATTCAGTAATACACCTTTGATTTGTGAACACTTTCACGTCAGACACTATTATGTCAGACTGCTGCTTGTCTACTAAATGCAACAAAGTAAAAGTCATGGGATATTGGCAAAGGTTTCAACCTCTATGGCCAAAATAAAAAAAAAAAGGCAGCATTACTTTGGGAGCAGCCCTGTAAATTAAAATTATAGTTCTTTTGTTTCAATCTGATGAAAAATTTAGTTAATTTAATATTTTAATGTTTTATAACATCATTAATGAACTTCATTTCATGAGAATTTTGATTAATTTCTTCTTTTTTTTTTCTTTTTTTTTATATTTTTGCAGCAGTTTTATAAAATTGAATTTTGGTAATTTGAGAAATGTTTTTTTTTTTTTAAGAATTCCAAATATTTTACTCAACTACAATAATTTTGATAAAACTTAACTAATGATATTCAATTAATAATTCTGTTTTAGATTCCTAATGATGATCAGTTCAGTTTTCGTATCCTTGGTGGGCTGACTACACTTAGCCGCATACTACTGTTGATGGACACCTCGTCACCCAGTGTGTCTCCTCCAATTCCTCTCAAGTAAGTATTGACACTCTTTTCTTTATTCTTAATTAGATGAAACATTATTCACCATTATTTTAATTTTGACAGTTATTTGTTTTCATTGTTCTTTTTTTAATCACAATAACATTAATTGAATAAGGAACAGGTCAGAAATCTTTATAAATTTTGACATGTTTTGCTATTTATTTAACTTCATCAAAAATTTTGGGACTACAATGACTCAGAGCTCTATTTCAGTTTTTAAATAACATGTAATAATTCCAAATTGTTCCATTCCTAAAATTTCTTACAAAACTAAATAAATGATAAAACATGTCAAATTTATAAAGATTTTCTACTTGTTCTTTATTTGATCAATCTATCAGAATTAATTCATATTTTTAAATCCTCACAATAAAAATATATTAAAATATTTATTATGAAAAGCAACTGAAAAAAATGAAAGATGGAAATGAATGCTAGTCAAACTTAATTGCTCTCTTTCAAATGTTTAAAATAAATTTATATTTTCTAATTCAGACTTGGATTGTGTTTACTGTCTATATCATAAAACACATCTCAAATATATTTAAGATTTTCTGTCAGTTAATTGAATCAGACTGTATTTCGAATGTTGTAGTAAATTTCTTAGCTAATCCTATAAGCTAGTTTCAACTATCATCCTTCTCCTCCTTCGTGCTATTAGCCTCCCACTCACCAAATGATGTATAGGGCTACAGCCTCACCAGGTTACTTACAGCTGTTGGGATTTTTTATAACAGTAGGTTTTTATATGATCGAGTTACCTTGCCAGACTGGTTTTGAATTCAGTTGTCCTTTTCTTAGACTGACTGTCAACCGTGGCTAGGAAGTCTAGTCTGCACTGCTATTTAACCCATAGCTAGGGAAAGAAGAGCTGGATTCAAAACTTTCCCAAGGGTATTTGTGCAAAAATGAATGCAACTAGTTCCACCAGAAGTTGAACTCAACATTGTTATACTAACTAAAACTGATTTTAAACGGTAGTAAGCAATCTCTTCCAGTTGTATTATTTTGCACAAAACACTATGGACTTAGTCTACTGATTTACAGATTGTCATAAGCAAGTTAGGCTGTTGTTATAAAGTGCATAATGTTTCTAAAATATATACACCTTTTTTTCACATATAATAATACAATTTTAAAAAATATTTTTTGTCTTTTCAAAACTGTTTAAGAATGTCATCATTTAAAACAAAAAAAATAAACACATTTCATACAATAATATTCAAATGTTTGACCTTGATTCCAGTTTAAATATTACATTAAGTCATTAGCAGAAACAAGTTCACTTAGACATATTAATCTATTGTTTGAATTGTAATTTTAATGTGGACATTTAAAACAACTTAGCTTGAGAATCAAATCATTTAATATATTGAACCATGGAAAAAAAGTTCTGATTGCATTAAACTTTCCTTAAGGGTAACAAAAATAGAAAATTGGAAATGAATGCATCTGGCTGAGATGGTTACTATGACAACACACTCAAGATAAATGTTCATTTTAGATGTTTTCAACAAATCTCTTGAGCAATGTTCTGTTCCGTATTAGGAAATAGTTACTCTATTTATTAATCTTAGATCAAAATATTCATACAAGCTTCATAACCATTGTTTCCCTATCGTCCAGTTCACAATCCTCCCCGATCTTTTGAACAGGAGTAGAAGTTTATCCCTCGTTTGTTATTTGGGATTGGGCTTCCAGTCCCTTCTAAAGCTTACTTCAACTCTATACTTCAAACATTTTCACCTAAATTCTGAAATTTTATTTACTGTTTATTTATTGTCTTTCAATAGTACCTAGATTTGTTTATCATCCAGTTCATACTCCTCTCCAGTCATTTGAACAAGAGTAGAGGTTTATCCCTGGTTTCCTGTTTAGGATTGAGTTTCTGGTTGCTTCTAAAGTCTTCTTATTCTCTTTCACTCTTAGTAACCCCTTATCACTTAGTGACATTGTCACCTTGATTGGGTTTGTTTTGTTTCATGGCGTATCAACCTCAATGCCTTGCTTGGGATGAATTTTTTTAAAAATAGCAAATTTTGAAAATTCTCATAATCTTGAAGCAAAATATTCCAATAAGAATTTAAATTTTAATGTATTACTGTGTCAGTTATGTTCAAAGTCTTATTTCTGCAATTTTTTCATTTCAGATCTCTGGTCTTGGCTTCCAGTGTCTTTAGACAGGTGTGCAAAGGATGCTATGAAAATTGTCATTATATGTTATTCAGCAATAAAATAGGAATCCTTGTAGACCTTCTTATTCACAAATTAACTGTAAGTAAAGTATGTATGTGTTTTTCTTACTTGTCCACTTGGTATTTAAATTTTCATTCAATATTATGGTTACAAAAATTTTAGTTCAAATCATGGGGGGAAAAAAATGAAATTTTTTTGAATTCTAAGTTGACCTCAACAACTCTGAGGTCAGAAATCAAGAAAGGAGATGAGGCTTGCTTACTCTTTAGAACAATATTTGTTGCACATGTGCTTGCTTTTTATTCTCCAGTTTTTTGTTTTTCTAAATTTAGAAGAATGCAAATTAATGTTTACTTGTGTAGCAAAAGACATTTTGCACCTTACATGGCTTTCTCAAAATTTTTACATGACCAGTATTTGTCGAGTAATTAGCCATGTTTAAGTCTAATTGACAATATTCTCAACAAGTGGAATTGGCAAAGTTATCAAGAAAAAATAAGAAAAGGAACAAGGTAAGATGATGATGATAATAATAATATATAGTGTGGAAAAGTAACACCCTTTTTTGGATGCAGGAGAAATAACACCTTTTTTTTTGGTGTGGCAGGGTTAGGGCTTAAATAAAAACAAAAGCTGAGTCAAAACTTGGCAGAACAATGCAACAGTAATAAGGCAAATAGTTCCCAAAGTAAGAATTGTGTTCACATGCAAAAGTCAAGTGTGTTTTCACAGATTTAATACTTTTCAAATAATACAAATGTCCATTTTGTTGTATATTAAATTCAGTTCTGTCTGGGTATATTAACTTTGAATTGTCTCGGTGAAAATTAACTTTAACACCAGTTTAAACAGCAGACTGAACCGAGAAAATATTTTGTTAAATTTAGGGATATATAAAGCCCTTTTTAATAAACATTTACAAATATTTCCTTTAGTATTGCGTAAATAAATACAGGCTGTGCCTCTTCTTAAAACAAAATTATTAGCTCTGGTACCGTCAGCCAACTCAAAGTGGGAATCTGGCTCGAAGTTCGAGTCAAAATTAATAAATTTTGTTTCATCTGTAATTACATGATTTGTCGCACCCGTGTTGACTAGGTAAGAATTATAGCTATTGGGTATAGTATCCAACCCAAATGAAAAAGCATATGTTCGCTCATTCGAAAAAGCTTTTACATTTTTACAAAAATCACTCCTTGTATGAAATTGACATTTCGCACGTACATGCCCGGCTCTTCCACAATGAAAGCAGATTATATTTGATTTTCTATTATTATTGTTCCTGTTGTTGTTATTGTAATAGTTGTTTTTAAGCCCCTTGTTTTTAATATCATAATTCCTAGTCTGGTAGGTTTGAGGGATTGGTTTTCTGAATTTTTTAAATGACGTTCTCAGTTGCATTACGTTATTTCCTTGATTTGGGGGATTACACATTTTTTCAGTTTCTTCATAACTACATAACGCAATTTTAAACTCAGTGAAAGTTAATTTTTTATCTTTTTGAGTTATGACTGTCGTGAATGGTTTGAATGTTGTTAGTAATCCCTTTAAAACCATGGCTATTAGAAGCCCATCTGAGATAGTTTCACCTGCCATTTTTAAGGCATTTGTGACATTCTCAGTTTGTATAATATAATCTGTTACAGATTCATTTTCTTGTCTCCTTAACAAGGTTAGTTCAGTATATAAAGCAATAATTTTGGGTTTACCTTTTGACAAGTAATGTTCACGCAATATTCTTAAAGCTTGGCGGCCATCGTCCCTGGCTTCTCTCATTATTAAAGACAAACTCCTGTCATCCAGGCATTGTTTTAATTCAGCGAACACGGTCGCATTTCTTTCCATAAAATCATCATCTTCTTTCTGGTCATCTTGGCAAAGAATGATGTCATGAAGTTTTTGTATTCTAAGGTAACCTAGGAATTTCACTTCCCACAATTCGTAATTTGACTTTTCTCCATCAAAATACAGTCGTAATCTATGCTCATAACCTTTGTTGACCATGTTCATCATAATCTATGAATATAGAATACAGCACAGTACATAATCTGTTCAATGAAACAACGTTAAAGATTAACACTCACTGGTCAGACACTCTACTGAATCTATCACCAATACCACCAACAGCCGTAATTCTTCAGTGTTCGATATCAAAGGCTGGCAGTTCATATTTGGGAAAGACATGGCCACCTTTATATACGTCACATTGAATATTTTGAGCCTATTGATTGGTTAGCACTTCTATTGGTGAACTATAAAATGAGTCAGCTCATTTTGGCTGGCTCACTAGTATACCAGAGTACCCAAAAATTCTAACAAAGTGATTATAGCATTCTGACTTCAAGGCAAGAAAGAACAAAAATAAAATATATTGAGACCGAGGGTTATCTGTTTTTATTGGTTAGGAAGAAATCCCAGCATGCATCTGGAGGATTTGTTTATAAATATGGGAAGTGAATGTTCTTAGCAGTCATTCCGATATGAATTGGAACCAACAGTATTAATAGTCATGATTAAATGTTATCATTGTCTCACAGTATTTAAACTATGCAATCAGATAAAAGCAAATTATTAAACTTTTTTTATATCAATGAATATTTAAAATTGGGGCATAAAATAGCTGTGTTTCTATCAGATTTTAAAACAAGATTCCTAATATTTGTTTTAATATTCAAAATAAAAGCAGAAGTTAAAAAATAGAGCAAATACATTTTTAAAAATTGTTGTAGCATGGATGATAATGGGTATGTCCCCCATTCACATAAATTCAGTAATAAATACTGTGTTGGTTTGCAGCTGGAGATTCATTGTGGAATTCACTTGACTTACTTCTAGAAATTGACTACTTCTTTTACGCACCACTGGTGAATCTTATATGTGTTGTTCTTGTCCTGAGTATTATCGTTCATTACCAACCTTCGTGTGATTATTCTATTCAGTAACCTTCCCAAGGTTACAACAGAAGTCAAGTCAGTAAAATGCAATTAAAGAAAATGAAAAAATACAAATAATTATAAATTCTTTGAACTTAATTGGTTGCTTAAAACATTGGTAAAAAGGTTTGAATCATGTTGTCTTGTAAATAAAAATTAGCAAATAAAATATTTAAAAATTGTTATATATATAAAAATTACAACTATCACTGCATATATATATATATATATATATATATATATATATATATATATATGGTAGCAAAGTCAACTAAAGTGGAACTTTAGATGATGAAATCCTGCATTGGATTTCTAAGGCTACCAGTACTTTCATACAGGTACCATATCTACCAGCTGGATGTTTTCCATAAAAGATGTCTGCATGCAATCTGTGGAGTTATCCTTCAAGATAGGACATCTAACATAGACCTGTTTAACAGGTGTAATATTGGAGGAATCAAGACTTTTCTCATACAGTCTCAGTTACGGTGGGCTGGTCATGTCTTGAGAATGTCTGATGACAGGATACCCAAGATCCTAATGTACAGCCAGTTAGATCGGGGCTACAGGAATGTAGGACGCCCATGGCTAAGATACAAAGACAATCTAAAAAGCAAGTCGTCACCTGTCAATATACCACATAACACCCTTGTTTTAGTGGACTCGGCAGTTTTCAATCTGCTTGTCTGAATCATCTTCAAGAAGTAAGAGTAAGATCTAAAAGTTCAGCCAATCTAATAGTGATCTCATCTCACAATCCTCACTCTTGCTGCATATGTGGCCTCCTTTGTAAATCACTAGCAGGTCTTAAGTGCCACTTAAGAGTATTGCACAAAATTTCATAACTGAATCAACTAAGCTGTCAGATCCTCATACATCGAAACCAACGAGAGAGTCCATTTTAATATATATATATATATATATATATATATATATATATATATATATATATATATATATTAAAATGCTGTGACAGTTGTAGTTTTTTTTTCTATTGTGGACTGTTAATTATAGTAAATTTAAAGAATAAACTGAAAAAGAAAATGAAGTGAATAATGAATGCCCCATTATGTTTAGAATTTTTCAAAATTATATAAAACCTTTTTTCAAAGAAATTTCAAATCTGTTTAGTGCTGGGTTCATTAACAAAAAAATAAAAATTGTTTAATATCTGTCTGAATTTTTGCTATGAGGTGTTAGCATTGTTTACAGTAGGACTTTCAATATCCAGGTAGTATTAAAAAGAATTACAATATAGCAAAACAAGAACTATCTATCATTGTAGATTAAAGAGAGGGTTCATTTTAAAATTCCTTGAAGGTTACCTGGATCGACAGACACCCGAAGAAAGCCAGAGTGTATAAATGCTGAAACATGATAACAACAACAAAGATGAGGATATTAGACCAACTGTAAATAATGTATATAATAACTAGTTTAGCATTAAATAAATTTGATTGAATCTACTTTGGTCCACTTTACAGTGATAACTTTGATCATTTTAGGGATGGCATCACCAATTTTATCACCAAAAATGTCTATATATTCCTTTGCTTTAAAATCTTTTTTTCTTTTATTCTAGGAGCTCCTTCCTGATAATTCAACAGGGGAAAAATTGCCTTCTGATTCTCTGTCTGTTGGATTAATGCAGCTGATTTCTTCCATATTATCGTGCCTGGCCAAAAACAACCCTCTTAGTAACTCTAGTGAGGCATCAGTGGAGCGAATGAGTAGCAGTGGCGATGCATTCCTCAACCGTGGAAATGACTTAATCAGGTTAGCTTTATTTCTTTATATTTCGCAACAGGAATAATAGATGCCTTTGAGAGATGAATTTATATTCTTTTGTTTAGTGACTTCACATTTGACACTTCTGTTCACTTCCATGCTGGAATTGCTTTTATCTTGACCAAAACCAATTAAAATAGGATTAATGATGAATATTTAGAATAAAGAATGCATGAGTAACCAGAAAGTTTTAAAGAAAATTGCACTTACAGTTTAAATCAGAAAGAAACACACTATGAGGAAAAGGAGCTTGGAAAATTTAACCCTCACAGGACATAGTGAAGGAGGGAGAGACAAGGGAAAACAGGGTGACTGAATGGTAAAGTGGTGACCAAGAGAGGTGGTATAAAGAGTCAAGCCTTGCTTGGTTTCCAAACTTTTTTCTCTGGGCTGCATTTTCAGAAGGAAAATTTGCTTGTGCAGCCCCAAATTTTATGTGATAAAAAATACATTCAAAAATAAAAAACAGTGAGAGGATTAAAGGGAGATGACTATGGATTTGAAGTCAGAACATTATCATTGATAACTCTCTCCTCCAATTTGCAGACCCAAGGTACTATATTCTTAATACTTCATATAATGCAAAAATCGGTCAATAATTATTTATAACTATTTATACTGGGATTCATGCATGCAATTACAAGTAATCCATAAGAATATTTTAAATTTTGAAATCATATTGAACTTTGGCATATGACTTTTTTTAAACTGTTTCTAAATCTTTGATTGTATTTAAATTATTCTGCCTCACTTGCTATCCTCTTCTGCTGCATCTATGAGGTGCACCAGACTGTTTGGGAACCACTGACTTAAAGCAACAAGAGAAAGGAAGTTTTGCAGTGATATGCTCACCCATGTCTTGAAGGGACATGGCATATAAAAGAAGATTAATAATATTTACCTATCCTGAAAGATGCCGTCTAATAAAAACTTAAGGGTTTTTTTTTTTGTTTTAATTTGAAAATGGTTGATAGAAAATTCTGTTATTAATAAAAACGTGTTCAGTGTATCACGGTATTATGCAGTGCATTAATTTTTAAAGATTCTGTTCATATGAATATTGAAAATAAAGGTATTTATTCAGTAAAATGTTAATACAATTGAAAACCAATCATTTTCATTTTCTGGTCAGAACTTCCAAGTTCTATCCTAATAGCTTTCCTCACATTTATCATCTTTGGGATTCTCTTTCAGTTTCTTGCTTCCCTGCCACTTCCAATTGTCAAAAATTTAACTGTAACATCAATCGCCATCTTGTGTTTTCCTGTTCTTTTATTGTCCATTCTCTTCACTAAAGTCTTCTTCTTCTCTTCCACTCCCAGCAATCCCTTTTGTCTTAGTGGCATTAACACCTTGTTTGGAGTGAAATGATTAAAAAAAATTGTTTTTATAAAAAATCTCTTGGGGAAAGATTTTTCTTTCTTTCATGTATTGATTTCTTGAAATCTGTTGAGTAAGCAAAGTACAATTATATTGATTTTTTTCATTTTCAGACGTATGTCAAAATTGGCAATATAGTCCACTGAATCGATTAGTTTCCCATATGCGGCATTGATATTTAGCATGAAAATTATGGTTACCCTAACTTAAATATTTCTGTTTTATAGTGTTTTGAAATTATAAGTCTAATCATCATTTATGTAAAATGCAGTTATATTATTATGTATTAACTGGTTTTAGATACCTTTCAAAGTATTGAATGTTTAATTTCACCTGTGTAAATTTGCCATCTCTAAAACAGTAAATAGTCTGATTAATCAGTTTGACCTTTTCACCTTGTATTTCTGACACATTAACATGACTTTTGTGAACTTTTCTCATCTTTTGACCCACAATGTTTTGTTCTATTTTTCCAGCCTTCTTTAGGTTAAATTTTCTTTGAAAAAAAATATATGGAAGTGAAGGGAACAAAGAATATACAACAAAGATTAAGACAGTTCAAAAATAAAAAAAAAAGTCATTAAACACTGCATTTCTACTGTCTATTAGGAAAATCAATGACAAAGTGGAAAAAAATTTGTTTGTTACACATCTTATTCTTTAGAATTCATTGAACTCATATGATGTTTACATTCATATAACTGTTGTGGACCCAGAATAGGTCCGAAAGAAAACTCAAACTCAGCAATTTAGTGAAAACATTATTAAACAAAAGAACGAATACAAAAGTGTTGCACGTCCAACTGACGGCAAAGTACAGTAGTCAACTGTAGAGAGCTCTGCTGAGAGGCATAATCTCCCCATATATATATAGTAATAGGACGAGTCCATTTAGTCCACAAAGGTAGGTCCCATAACACCCCTCTCCCAAGCCTTTACCTCTGCAGGAGTCTCAATATCGTCTCCTTTTTGAATTGATGACGAGAGGGTCCGCTTTCCTTTAGATCCTTTAGGTTCTGGAGCTGCTTGGGGTATTTGAATGTCAAAAGTGTCATAAATGGTATCCATAACTTCTTCCTGGGGAGTACTGTTGCAATCATCCAACAATCGTTTCCTGATTTGATTCAGGTGTCTCTTATGAGAGAAACAAGGGCCTTGGATTATGTAGACCATATTTCCAATCCTCTTTTCTGTCGTACCAGGTTCCCAAAAAGATGTATTATTTTTAAACATCTTGAAGAATACTTTTTCCCCTGGGCTGTATTTTTTCCTTGGTGCAATAGAGGTCAGACCTTGTTTTGTTTGTTTGGGTAGCAATTTATCAAAAACGGATCTTACTTTTTGCGCAAACATTATTTCTGCCAGAGATAGTGAAGCTGGCGCGTTAACATTTGGTGTGATCCTGTAAACTTGTAAAAACTGCTGTAGGGCCTTTTCCTTTGGGGTGCCACAAGCTTTTTTCAGGGCTCTTTTTGGGGTGTCTACGAAGTGTTCTGCTTGACCATCCAACCTCGGGTGATATGGGGAGGGTCGTAATGTGTTTTATTTGAAAAAATCTCGCAGAACTCTTTAAAGTCGGTTGAAGTAAATTGAGTTCCGTTGTCACTGACCAAGCAATCTACTACCCCAAAACGAGCGAATAGTTCATGAAGGTAGCTTATCGTTGCCGCCGTAGTGGGATTTTTACATCGGAACACTTCCGGCCATTTTGAATAACTATCTACTACAATTAGATAGTAGAATCCCTCTAGCGGTCCCGCAAAGTCCATGTGGATCCTTGACCAAAGTCTGTCCGTCTTTGGCCACAGTTTATGTGTGAGAGGTGCTGCTTTTGCCGCCAATGCACAGCCCTTGCATGTGTTGACCATATTTTCAATGTCCTGGTCCATTTTAGGCCAGTATACGTAGCTGCACATTAGACTTTTCATCCTATTTTTCCCTGGATGCCCAATGTGAAAATCCTTCAGGATTCTCTTCTGTATGTTTTTTGGTTTGACGACTCTCTCGCTATACAGGAGTACCTCGTCACATAAGGAAAAACTGTCTGATATGTGTTGGTCTTTCTCTGAAATTTTTGTTTTTGTTGCGCTAATGAATTCATCATTGCCGGCTTCATGTTTTATTGCTTGTAGCATCACAGGAAGTTATTTATAGTGCTACAAAATAAAGTTTTTATTTCCCACTCCGTTCGTAGTGAAGCGATCACAGAATCTTCTAAGGGATCCCTATATCTTGGAACCAGTATAGAAAGTCCGTCTGCGTGACAGATTTTCTGAGGGGAGGTATTCCAACTTGAAGTTGTAATTTAGGAGAACTGTCCCCCACCTCAGCAGTCTGTTTGCTGTATAACCGGGTAATCCTTTTTTTGACCCGAAAATACTGAGCAGCGGTTTATGATCCATTTTTAATGTGAAAAATCTTCTGTGTTTTTGAAATTTCGTGACTGCAAAAATGATTGCTAATGCTTCTTTTTCTATTTGGGAATAGTTTTTTTCTGCTGGGAGCAGGGTCCTTGATGCATGAGCAATGGGCTTTTGCGTTCCATCTGGCATTTTATGAAGGATGCACGCTCCTATTCCATGTGAGCTTGCATTGCTAGCAACTATGATCTCGAGGTTCAGATTGTAGTGTGTAAGGAATAAATCCGATATTAGGACTTTGATAGTTTTCTCAAATGCCTCCTGGCATTCGGGTGTCCATTCCCAAAACTTATCTTTTTTTAAAAGCTCATTCAGCAGGGCATGGAGGTTATGCATGTTTGGGATAAACACTTGGTAGTAGTTCGCTGGTCCGGTCTCCTACCGTCTTTGTCAATGATGTGACCCAAATATTTGATTTCTTTCATGAAGGAGTCACATTTGCCTTCCTTTATTTTGAAGCCATAGTCTTGTATTCATGAAAATACTTTGTGGATGTGTTCCCGGTGTTGTTGCAAGCTTTTACTGTTTATCAACATGTCGTCTAGGTAAGCCATTGAAAAGTCAAGTCCACCCAGCATGGTGTCCATAACCTGCTGAAAAATGGCTGGTGTATTTATACATAGTAATTTTGAGCTTTCTTCCTCAACGGGTATCTGGAGATAAACTTTGCTGAGATCGATTTTTGAAAAGAACTTGCTTCCATTAAGTTTTGTAAAAACTTCTTCTGGGCTTGGAAGTGGGTAGTGATAATCTTTTATAGCATCTTGAATAGCATTTAGTCCAGTAGAAAAATCTGCGCACACGCGGATTTCTTTAGACTTCTTCTTCACATACACTACTGGTGCTGCCCACTGGCTATATTCCACTTTAGATAAAATGCCAGTCTCTACAAGTCTGTTTAATTCCTTGTCTATTTCCCCTAACGAGGCGAAAGGCACATTCCTTTTTTTCTTAAATATTGGTTGAGTGTTCTCTTTTAGCTCAAATTTTGCTGACATCTTTTTGCATCTACCAAGGCCAGCTGAAAAGACCTCGGGGAAGGTTTCTTTTAATTCATTTTTTAGTTTATCTGACTTGGTCGTCAGATTTTCTATTTTCTGACAAAAAGTATTAATTGGCAAATCTCACAGATTGAACTGCTGCATCCAATCTGTGCCAAATAGATTGTCTGTGTTTTTTAACACAAATATTTTCAATTTTTTGGTTGTTCCGTTCAAAGTAACGTTCGCGATAATTTCACCCTCAAACTTAATTTTTTTACCGGTCACCGACCTAGCTATTTTGCTGGTTTTTGGCATGGTTGGTTTATTTAACCTTTTCCAAGTATGTAGGTTGATTATTGATAAATCAGACCCGGAGTCTAACTGTAAACTGACTTTTTTTATTCAGTATTTCTACCTGCACATACTTTCTTATATTTTTGACGTCCAGTTTGTCTGTTTTTGTGGTTCTAATCTGGCCTTTTCTACCTTTATTTGCTCTGCAATGTGAACTCTTGTGCCCAACTCTATTACAAGTTAGACAGGTTTTAAACCGATATTGGCAATCTTTAAACCAATGAAGTGCTCCACAACAGTAACATGGACTAGGCAGTAAATTTTTCTGTTTTTCATTGAGTTGACTTTTTTCTTAGGAGAGTGAAAATAATCTTTTTTGGTTTGACTTGTTTTTGAAGGGGAGGAAAAATGTGGTTTTCGATGTATTTTTCTTATGTGTGCAACGCCTGACACTTCAATGTCTCTAGAATCATTTTTTGCACTTATATATTTTTGGCAGTCGTCGGCTATATTTTGTATGGTTAAATTTAGTTCTCCCTCTAACCTGGTTAGGACTCTACGTCTAATTTCTGCCTCTTTTGTTGATACAAGTCCTTGTATGAATATTAGGCATTTTAAATTGTCTGCGGTAAGTTCGGCCAATTTAAAATCGTCACAATGTTTGTTAACTACCGATGCGAACGTCAAGTAATCTTCGCTGTCTTTCTTAGTTAGGTTTAAGCACTTCCACCTTTTGTGGAATAACGACGTTTTTGGGCTGAATAATTCCGTAAGGAGATTTACAGCTTCAACGAAAGTCAAATCACAAGTTTTTCGAGGTAGTATGTAGTCCACGAATTTGCTATGTTCAGTAGTCCCTAATTTCTGGAGCAGTAGGCGTAGCTTTTTAGTTTCTGCCCATTTTCCACAATCTATTTCGAATAGATCCTCATACCTTCTAAAATACGAAGCGAAGGTTTTATCTTCGTCTAGTGAATAAGTGAAATTGTCAATTGCACTCCAAATCGTGTTTTGTGAAAAAGTCGGTATTTTGACCCTTATTCAACCTTGTTTGTAGAAGCAATTCTTCAAACATTTTCTGTTGTTCTATCATTTGTCGCTGTAATTCTAATTGTTTTTCTTCGTTTCTTCATTGTTGTTCTAATTGTTTTTCTTCATTTTTTTGTTGTTGTTCAAACTGGACTCTAACCAGTTCTAACATAGTAGCTTTAAAATTCTTCCATGTTTTAATTTTCAATATTACGCTTCTAACGTAATTTTAATTGTTCTTCGTCACCAGTGTTGTGGACACTGGTAAACAAACTTTTTCTTTTATGAATTCATGTGAAGTTCGTTCGAGTCCTCATTGCCAGTGTTGTAGACACTGGGAACAAAAAAATTTTCTTTTATGGCTCTCCCATGGAGTTCTTTGAATCCTCGTCGCCAGTGTTGTGAACCCAGAATAGGTCCGAAAGAAAACTCGAACTTAGCAATTTAGTGAAAACATATTATTCAACAAAAGAACAAATACAAAAGTCTGTCTATATTTCTGAGAATGTAAATACAAAAGTGTTGCACGTCCGACTGATGGCAAAGTACAGTAGTCAACTTGTCAACTGTAGACAGCTCTGCTGAGAGGCATAATCTCCCCGTATATATAGTAATAGGACGAGTCCATTTAGTCCATTAAGGTAGGGGTCCCATAACAATAACTATGCATGTGCACAAAGGACAGGAGATGCTGAATTTTTAAACTTTTAAATTAATTTTTTTTTTCTTTTAAATATGTTTTTTTTGTTTTTATCATTTTTGTTATTAAATATCCGCATTGTTGTAATAGATCTGCCAATAAAGATATTTTTTAAATATATTACATCTAGCCATTTCAACTGTAAAATGATGAGACCTTGCCACCAATCTAGTCAGTTCAATCAGTTATATGCCATGTGCAATACACGCTTAGGTGATCATGTATCTTTTGATGCATGACTGATGAGGCAGATTTTTTTCCCCCCGCAGTAGGTTGCTATTTCTGTCTGTGGTAGACCAGTTGCCATCCAAGGCTATAGAACCTGGTCTGTCCTGGTATTAAACCATAGCTGAGGGGGAGAAGAAGAGGATTCATACCTTTCCCAAGGGTATTAGCACATAAGTAAATGTAATGGATTTGGCTGGAATTTGAACTTGGCTCTCCAGTTCCTCAATCCGAGCCAATATCCATTACTCCACCATGCCTCCAGTACCATAGAAGAAAGTTCATCAGAACAATTACCATGAGAGTATTTAAAGAAAAGGCACAGGGAAGCTACGATGTAGTGGTAGGAAAATGACTGAAGCTGTGATGACTGGTCAGGACCAATAACATTACAGATTCTTCTTTGGATTTTATTAAGAATATCTAAATACAGAGCAGGAGTACCAGACCAGATGTGGCAGCAATATTCAAAGCAAGGATGAATAGTAGTCTTATAAATATGTAAGATAGTGTAGAGTTACCTCACCTACTTTCCTAAAGAAATGCTGCTAGGGGACATTCCCTAAACCTATAAATAGGCAGTGACATTCTCTGTCATCCTCTTTTTCCTTTTTACTCAGGAACAGTAAGATTCTTTCCCACTGGGGATCACACATGTGTGTATGCACCTTTTTATTTTATTTTCTCTAGATCTTTCTCCTACACACACACACACACACACACACACACACGCATACACATTCTTTAGTCTTTAAATGTTTTCTTCATTGATAGTCATTGTTTTGTAACATGCAACAATTTTCAATTGTCTATGTATACCCTTGTTTTCTTAATACATACTTATCATTTGTTTATATATACATATATATATAATTGTTACTTTGTTCATTTATTACCCAGACTCACATTTCAAGTCCACCATTTTGTTGTGGGATAAATATACCAGGTGAACTATGTTTTCTAACCTAAACACTTGACCAGCACTGCTTGCAACAATAGATTCTGGAGAGAAAAATTCTCTAGCATGACACAGTAAACCAATTTTCTTATCAGCAGACCTAGCAATTGTTTCAATATAATTTTTCCACTTCATGTCAGCAGAAAACATTATTCCAAGAAGATGCAATGTGCTGCTCTCCTGGAGATTAGCATCAGTCATGTTAATGGAAGGCAAAATGTTGAAATTATGTAAGAACCTGGATGTAAATTTACTGTGCGTGATCTAGCGATTAAAGCACTTCAAAAATAAAAATAAACTAAATGAAATTGGCTAAACTATATGTTCAAACACATATTTAAAAAATGTTAAATTTCAGTGTCCCCACTCCTTCATATGCATGTGGAGTCCTAAATGATGAAATGTGTCACATGAAAATTTTTTTTTCCACTTTGTCATTGATTTTCTTAATATTGATCTAGTATATAAAAAATGTGTATATCTTTTTCCCCATAATGTCTATTGTTAAAGAGAAGGAAACCCTTTAAAATAATCTCTACTATGCTAATTTGTCAACAGCACTTCTATTGTAGAAGTGCTTATTTTTATTTGTAGAGAGTAAATAATGTCAAATTTGATCTTTCTCATTTATTACTGCAAAGTTATTAACGTGTAATTGTAAGCTTCATCTTTTAACGCCATGTATGCTTATACTTGACATTACTTTGATTCAAATTGACAAACAAAATAATACAAAGAGAAAAATGCTTGCACAAAGGAACAGTGAATTGGGAAATTTTAGCTAAAAAGCTGAAACCTATTTCATGTAAGAATAGAAAAAAAATATCCAGTTCAAAAGGCTTGTAAAAGATTTAGATCTGAATACAAAGAAATGAACAATTCTTATTTAAAAAAAAAAAAAAAAAAAAAAATCAAAATTTTATCTTTTCCAAACCACTACATAAGATATTAACTTATGTTTAGTTTATTTTTCAACATTTTTATTTTACTGTACATGATTAACCCTTTACCATTCAACACTCGAACCTACTCTGTAAATATCGGCACTCAGTTTCACTGTTTGCATGACTTCCTGTGTTATTTGCAATGATGTCATATGCCAGAGTATACATGGAGCGTGTTATGGCAGGTTGAACATTGAGAGCCAATATCTACAGGGTGGGTTTGGTTGTGTTGAATGCTAAAGGGTTAAATATTAAAATTATAATTTCTATATCTTCTCCCTTTACTAAAATACTAATGCTTCTCTTGAGTAAGGCAGCTTTTTATCCTTTTCCTACAAAACGAATCCCTAACCATATAAAAAGCTTCTAGAGTGTTAATTCTCAGTGACTAAAGAAAATAAATATTTGATGAGACCTAAAACAATTCAATCTTCTCTTTCCAAAAATCAAATTTGATTTGGTTTATTTATGACTTAAATCTTCTCGACATGATGAATAAAATGTTTCCTGCTAACTTACAGATCATATGCGTTTATGATGTCTATTTTATTTGTTCATGTTAGTGTGATACTTAAAAGCTAGTTAGTTTGGCTTTTCTAAAAATCTGCCTACACAAATCTGTGAGTTCCTTTTTATACTCTTTCACTCTGTTCATCCTTAATTTATATTCATGCTTTCATTCTGGAACTCTTTTTCGTTAAGTGTAGAAGAGTGTGCCTGATATACATGTATTATTTCCAAACACATATCAGAAGAAATTGCCAGAGCATTGTAATTAGTTATTTATGTTTCAGGATTCCTTATACAAACTTCGACAAAAACTGTTATATTAGATACATTATTGGAAACAAAAAAAAACACATCTACTTTGAATTAGAAAGAAACAGTTGAAATTTCTAGGGCACATAATGAGGAAAGAGGGCTTGAAGAATTTGACACTCACAGGACATATTGAAGGCAAGAAGAGCAGAGAAAACAGTGAATAATCTACTTACCAAGTTTATGTAAATTGTTGGCAGAACAGTGATTAAGAGGGATAGCAAAGAAACAAGCCTTACATAGAGCTACAAAAACAGAAAGTTGTGGAGAGCAATGATCATCCATGTCCTGAAGGGACATGACACATAGAAGATGATGTGAGAACATTGTGAGTCAGTGGGAAATCTTATTTATTCATGATATTTATTTGGGGTAAATGGAGATCTATATTTTTGCTAAAGAATTCAATTTTGAATTATTTGGTTTAAACAAACAAATTAATTCACTTTTAAATGGAGATAATTCCAATTATTTTTAACTAATATGTTGAGCTACAAACTTACATATGCACACGCCTTTTACTGAAGTATTTCAGTAAGGAATATTTAAAAAAAAATATTTTTCTGATATTTACAAATATAATCTCGACAAACTTCAATCAAATAAATCTTGATTGGCCTTTTATAACCAAAAGCTAAACTTTGATATTGAATTGAACATTTTGCCAAAATGTTTTCAAGGAAAGAAAAACTAAATTGTGTTTGTTACAGAGCAATTGCACAGAGAAAATCTTTGAAGACAATAATGCAGTTGTGAGGTTAAATGCTAAATATCACAGTTGTATTTAGAAAGTTTGACATTGTATTCATTTAACATGTAATTGATGATTGAAGTGTATTAATCAAGGATAATCTTTTGTGTACACATTAGGGAATGCATTGTTTGCGTTCTAATATAGATGTTTGTTATTAAACTAACTGTTCATTCCCAATCTGTTTTCTGTACACTAGAGTAAATTAAAAGCTATATTTTTTTTTCTTATATAAAAACTTCAGTTCTACAAATATGAATTTCAATAGCTTTTTGTGACTTATTAGTTCTGGCTGGACAAAAACCAACATTAATCTTTACTTGCTTCCTTATCCTTAGGTAAATTTTCACTTGTTTAAATGCAAGAAAACCAATAAAAACAAAAAACGGAAAAAATCCCAAATATTTAACCTATTGCAATGAGTCTGCCATTCATAAATGGCTAAAAAGCATCTTTTGAAAGATTCCATTTGATCGTTTTGGTTTGCAGACAAACATAGAATGGTACACATAGAATGGCCTGATGAGATCCAATAAAAATCAGGGAAAATGTTTTAACATGAGGGGGGCTCAGCTCTTGTATTCTAAGTGGAACTACATAAGATGTTTTGGTTAGCATTTGAGAGATATTCTTTTTTGTTTATTTCTAAACAGTTCAGAGCCATGTGTATTCCTTGAATGACAGGATCTCACCAAATCATTGGCTCAATAGGATAGTCTCTAAAATCACTTAATTTTCTTATTCAAATGTGGGTGGGGGAGATTCCCCTTCTCTATTTGTGTGTCAGGGGTGGCTAATCTGTTTCAATTATTTTCAGCACTAAGGTCATGATCTTAAATTCTAGTTTTTATTTATTTTCTTCTGTTCACTGTTCATCCCCAACCAGTCTCTCTTTTTGTTTTATTTTCCTCTTGTTGTTAGCACTGACAGAAACATTTTCTGGTGCTTTGTTAAAAGAAAGTGTTTGGCTTGGCCAGGAGAGCTGCACTGGTTTCACAGCAGGTTCCACCTTACCTTTTTTTTTTTTGTCTCTCTTGTCTTCTCTTAAATCAGTGATGACTCTCATGGATCTGAGAAAGTAGTCTCCCCACCTCCATGCACTCCCTGGTCGGGGATAATAGTGATGATGACAATAGTGTCTCCATCTTCTTAGCCAAGTACACCACTTGAAAGTTGCTTGGAGTGAGTGAGTGGGTGGTTGTATGGTAGAGAATGAAGTTGTTTGTATAAAGAATTTTTCTGTTTTCTTTTCGATCTTTGCCACTCAATCTCCACTAGTTCAGAGATAATAAAGCAATTAGAATATTATTATTATTATTACTTGGAGTATCTGATACATTATCAAGGGGAGAGAGAGAGAAAAGTGGGGAATATCTGTCTATTTTGATTTTTATTGATATCATTGATGCAGTCTTTGTGGTTTTAAAGGGCTCTGAATTTGCTTTACTCAAAACTAATGGGACTTTCGTTTATTAAATTCATATTAGTGAGAACTCTTTCTCAGAAAATTAAAAATGAAAACAAGCCTTTCTGTTAAGGAAATATTGGTTAAAAGAAAAACTGTTTTCTTTTATGGCATTTAGTGTGTCCCTTCTGATAAGTCCATTTATACTGTTAATGGTCTCATTACTTAGGAATGTAATTTTGTAAAAAAAAAAAAATGAGCTTATATTTTTTAGAAAACATTTAAGAACTTTCAGCATTATTTTCTAAGTAACTATAAAAACTGCAGGGAGCAGAAAATGCATGAAAGAAATTTTAATTGTGACAAGGGATGAAAATAGCATTGGAAACATTCTCATAGGTAAACGGTATTAAAAATAAATAAATAACCCTTTTGTTGAAATTTCAGTGTGCATTTACATAATCCTCAGGTATTAGTGGACCTAGAGGGCACAAGTTTTTTTTTGGTGGGAGCATTTAGGTGAATTAGTTATGAAGTTGTTACTGTCCAGCTTTGGAATGTTGTTTACATAGAAGGCAAATTCTACAAACACCTTGTACAAGTCATTTAGTATATTAGTATAATGTTTTGTCATTATTATGAAAATATGAATAAAATGAAATAAACTTCTTGGTTGTTAGGCCGTTTTTTTTTTTTTTTGTTCTTAAACTTAACTCATTGTTATATTTAGTAATCACAGTAATTTCTTTCTCTGTCACATTTGCGAACACAATAAACACAATTAAATGTTTTCTGTACCAGTATTATTTAGCAGGAGAATTATCTGAGGTCATATTAACAGGTTCTTATAAATTCATTTGATATGAAGGGAGAAAATAGACCTTTGGACAATTTCTAATAGCAGACCTTCAAACTTAGAAAATAGAAATGTGTTTTATGTCTGTACTTGCAAATAGGAAAATATAGTAAGAAATCTTTATATAAAACCTTTTTTAAGAAAACTGAATTTGATATTTGGAGCCTTGGATCTGAAAAGAAAGAAAAGCTTTTAGAGACAAAATTGTAAATTCATTTGTCTTCATTTGCCTGTTTCCTTTGTTTATCAATCATGTAGCTTTCTAAATATTGTCTGTAAAGAAAAAATTGATGCTTGCATGTATTGTCTTTTACTGATATATGATAGAGCTATTGGCTGTACCCAGGACTTTGTTGTTGCTATTTCATTACTAATATCCCTATACAATATTTGAGCATGAAAGGAATAAATTGCCTTGTAAAAAACATCATGATAAAAAAAGTGTTTGAAATGAGAAATTAGTATAATTTATTTCTATGACACTTAATTTATTTTAATGGTTATTTACAAGTATAAGACTACATAGAAAAGGCTTCTAGATATTTGTGAGTGACAAAACTCTCATTTTGCTGATTATATTTGTGGAAAACACATAAATTTAATGGTTTCAAATTACTTGAGAAAATAGTCAATTTTAAATTGCTTCTTTTATGCAAATAAAAGATAAGATTTTTTAGATATCGGTGTGGAAAAAAAATTCTGATCTGAGTAAAAATTGGTTTAGCTGCTTCCTGATTTGTTTGGGTCATATAAGTTGATTTAGTATCTTTTTGTTGTGGCATAATATGAGATAAATTTATGAGTGGAAAAAAAAGGCTTCAGAATATTTTGAACTGGATCCAAAATTTTTATTCTCTTAAAAAGTCTACTTAAAATTATTAAGAATATACATACATAATAACATACTTCTATGTTAAAATATTATAAAACATTGTTAACATACAAGGGCATTGCTATGTTTATTGCTTTAATAGTCTAATCATCCATTATGCCAACATTTGATGTGTAAACAAAAGCAGCTGGTGCATTTTCTTGAAATAAATTTTTACAGGCTTAAATAAGGTTTTAGATTATATTCTTACCAAGAATGTAAAAAAAAAAAAAAATTAGCCAATGATGACATTTGATCTGAATTTAATAAGGATTGAGGATACTTCATTGGTTTTATGTAGTTAATAAATTCCAAATACAAGGCTCAAAAACAACTATAGTTGAAACAGTAATAATGAGATTTGAGATATGAATGGAAGAGAACTTGTTAGGGAGTGGAGATTATGAGGATAAGGAGGATAGATAATGAACAATGAGTGATATAATAAAGCTCATTGAAACATTCTTACATGCTGAAGTTTTTATTTACATTGTTCGGACTGTTGTCCTTATCTTCATTGCCATATTCATAATGTTTTAGCTGTTGTACACTCTGGCCTTCTTCAGATGATTGGAATTTTGAACTGAACCCTTTATTTCATCCACCATGGTAGATTATTCTAGTTCCACATGCCATGCCACTTCTGGATGTCTCTGTCATCTCCCTTTAACACCAAGTTTTTGTTCACCACTGCTGTAACCAGGTATTAAACTCACAACTCTTTGGATCAAGTCAATGAATCCAACCAACTTTTATCCACTGGGCCATGTGTTCTTGAGGACATCAGTGTATGAATTTTTGGAACTTATAAACTTAATGTCTCAGTAATCATTTTTTATCAGAGCTCATATTGCAATTTTGTTGTTATTGCTTTTCCTCTAACAATCCGTATTACTGGTTCCTATATTGTATTGATTTATATGCTTGGCCAACTTAGGAGCTTTTTGTGGCCTAGCATATGCACTGATTCCTTAAGTTTTTGTATTTTCCAATGATGTTCTCTGTCTATTATTTCAACCTCATCCCACAGTGGGGGCAGAGTGATCTCCCTTTTCCCTCCATATGTGGTCAGCTACACACAAGTTTTCTATTTCCCTTCGTGTTACAGCTTTACAAAGTTCTTGCAGTCTTACCTTAAGGGGGCAGCCTGTTTCTCTTTTATATTTCTTACCACAGCTGCACAGGATGGTGTACACACAGTCCTTAGTCATGTTCTCCTCTGGGAGGAGTCTTACTCAGAAGAGGTGTCTGTACAGTGTTGAACCACTTTTGAAGGTTGCCCTGATGTTAAATGGACCACAGATCTTTTCTCTGATAATCCCTTCACTTAGGGTAGGCAGACTGAAGCTGTTTTCTGAGTGTTGTTATCCTCTTGTACCCAGTTTGTTAGTGCAGCTGCCATATACCCAGGGTAGTTGCTACATTATAGCGTACTGCTTATACTGACCATTTCTTGATCATATATATCTGGGTCGCCACTTATGACTTTTGCTCGATGTTGTAAGCTATGGATGATCCCTTTCTTTACACTGTATGGGTGGTGGAGGTCGAAGTTGAGGTATTGTCTGGTGAATGTTGGCATGTGATATACAGATATCTTGAAACTATGCTTTGTCCAAGATATTAGTACATCCAGGAATGTGAGTTTGTTGTTGCTTTCTCTCTCTGTCGTGAACTGTATCGATGATCTTATTGAGTTCACATGGTCCAGTAGTAGCTGGACAACTTCCTGGTGTGGCCAGAGTATGAAGGTGTCGTCTACGTACCTCAGCCGTAGGGTTGGCTTTAGTGATGTGGATTCTAATGCCATTTCTTCAAAGTATTCCATGTATATGTTTGACATTGCTGGTGATATTGTACAAGGGCCAAAATGTTGTGAATATGGCAATAAAGTTGAGGATAGCAGTCCAGACAATGTAAATAGTTACAATACCTCATCTCAGAAATATAGACAGATATTGAAGAAGTTTTTATTTTATTTCACCCCAAGCAAGGTGATGAAGTCACAAAGAAATTAAGAGTGAAGGAAACTAAGCAAATGTTGCTGAGGAGAGAAGGCAAATAAAAAAAGGATTCAAGTAGACAGAAGATGATTGTTGAAGATCATAGGTGACAGGAAAGCGAGAATCTGGAAGAGAGTTCCACAGGTGAGTAGAGAAGAAACTATTAGAATCAAACTTACACATTCAGCAATTTCAACAGTAAAATGATGAAAGCTAACTGTCAGTCTAGTACTATTCATGAAGTCATGATATCAAATAGGAAAGCTCGTTAGAATAATTGTGATGAAAATATTTATATAAAAGACACAGGTAAGCTACATTACAGTGATGGGAAAATGATTAAACCTGAGATGCCAGTTTATGACCAATAACATAACAGATTCTTTGAATTTTATTTTATGCTTCTTTGTAATTTCAAGAGTTAGTCATTCTGTCTGGTAAAGAGTAAGAGATCCTATTCCTTTTATTCTTTTGTTTTTGTTGGACTAAAGAGGAATTGTCAGCATTCTTGCAATCCATACAATACCGAGAAATCCAGTACACTGTCAATGTATTTGTAGTCGCTTCTACAATTTCTGCTGCAAGAACACAGCCAGTTTGATGGACCAGTCTACAATCACTTATTCATTCTGGAAAATCACTTGAAATATTCATCTTAGTTCAATTTTTCTCATTCATTCAAATTGTGCATTTTGTAAGTGCCTCTTACATTATCAGGGATCTCTGTTCTTGCATAGAGCTGGGCATAAAAGGAATGAAGGATGTTTGATAGAAGAAACTAAAAATTGTCTTATGATTTTACACACATTTTATATCTGCTGAATTTTTTGAATATGAAAACTAAAAGTATAAAATTTATGAACCAAAATTTTGATAATATATTTACATTAGATTTAAACAAATAAAAAGCATTGGATTATAATGTAATCCATTAGAAAAAACAACAACTTTTTTATGATATTTTTCCATTGGAAAGACACATTAAACAATTGACTAAATTTCTTCCTTCTTGGTCATTTCAGGTAAAAGACAAGTAATGATAAAAAATAAATCTATTTGTTACTATCACTAATCTTGATTTATTGATTATCAGGTAAAGGCAAGTAATTTCATTTTCTCTTCAAAATAAAATGCATTATTTAAAGGTTTTCATTGAAACAAATTTAAAGCAATTTTTAGGAAATGGTGAAAAAAAGATTGTTCAACATCAGCAGCATAAAAATATTTGTTTCATAGAATTTTCTACAAAATTAGCCAATAAAAGTTTGTAATGTTGACAATATTTGAAGATTTAATATTTATTTCTCTCTCTCCTTTTCTCTCTCTCTCTCTCTCTCTCTCTCCTTTTCTCTCTCTCTCTCTCCTTTTCTCTCTCTCTCCTTTTCTCTCTCTCTCCTTTTCTCTCTCTCTCCTTTTCTCTCTCTCTCCTTTTCTCTCTCTCTCCTTTTCTCTCTCTCTCCTTTTCTCTCTCTCTCCTTTTCTCTCTCTCTCCTTTTCTCTCTCTCTCCTTTTCTCTCTCTCTCCTTTTCTCTCTCTCTCCTTTTCTCTCTCTCCTAACTCTCTCTCTATAAATCTCTTTCTTCTTTTCGCTCTTGCTCTCTTTCTCACTCTTTCACTTTGAAAAGATGTTGCTTATAATTTTACCTACACTACTTTTAAAAGTTTAATTTAATTTTGCATGATTTGATACTTTTCATACTGGGGAGTATCTGCATAGGATTGAAAAATTAACAAGTCAGTATTAAATAATTTCAATTTAATTCAGTTTGATGTAAATTAATAAGCAATCATAGATCTTATCAGACAAGGCTTTTTGTATTAAAGTTCACTGCCTTAAGTGTCTGTTGCAGCAGCAGTAGTAGTTTATTCTTAAGTGACTCAAGTGTGCAATTTTTGATGCTTTCTCCTTACAAATGTATTTATTCTCCACCTTAACATGATTGTTGTTCATTTCTTGTTGCTTTGCTAACAGGAATTGTACACTCAAATATGTAGTGGCTTGTTGCTGTCACTACCTCGGTGCCACTAACTGCTTCCTTCCTCTTTAATCTCTTCACTATAGCACAATAATTGAACTTTATTCAATGTAACCATCTTCACTGTTATTATTACCTCACCATTATTGTGGCAGAGATGAAAGTGTGCTCATTTGATCAAAGGTCTGCTCGTACCTTGTCGTGTTTCTGATTTTATTCTAGGAATGAAGAAGTAGTGATCTCTGGTGTTTTGCACTCAATAACTTTGGCAAGAAAAATGTTGAATTGATTATTTCCATATGTACTGCATTCACTTTTTCTATGTTTCATATTGCTGCTAGTTGGGAACTTCTTGATGGCTGCTTGATAAAGTGACTTTTAACTCTCCTTCATGAACTCTTGTTTTGTTTTTTCATTGTTACTGTGTCAGCTGTATTTATTTTTTCTACCTTTTGCATGATCTTCCCTTTGTCACTAATTTCTAATTTTTATCATTCCATTCAACACAATCACAACAAGCAACAAAGGAGACACCCAGAACTAAGGCTATCCGCCTCCATTTCTTCACTATCCCCTTAGACTTTTCCTTTTTATAATTGCCTATCACGGACAACTGCTGGACAGATGGAACCACCCTCACTCATTGCCAATGCATCATTGTTGTTAAAGAATATGAGCCAACATTTATTAAAAGTTACAACCCATTTCAATATGGTTACATTTTGGGAGGAGGTGGGATAAAATAAATCTCTTTAAAGGACAGCATGGTTCTATATTGTTTTTTGTTTTGTTGTTGGTTTGTATTTCAAGACAAAATTGGAATAAATCTAATCTATTTTAGAATTTGTTATTGAATCAATAATCTTTTTTCAGTCCTTTCTGTTTCTCTATCTTTGCTGGTCTTTGACTTTCCTCTCCCAATCAATTCATGTTTGATTCTAATGTGATATCATTATTGAGCTTTCATTGTGTTTTATTACCTTACACACCATTCATGTATCATAACGGCTTACAGATTTTATATATATTTTATGAAAACTACCTGACATTAATTGAATTCACTTTCTCATTTTGAGACAAAATGCTTCAAAAGTTCACTGTGGCTTTATTTAGCTTTTGTTTTTTGTTTTTATTTTATTTACAAGCAACTCCCTTTCTTTTATTATGCATATTGTTAAAGTAGACAATATTTTATATTGTACAACTATAAAATTTTTTAATTTAGAGTAAGATTTTTTTTTTCTTTGGTAAGACTATAGAATTTGCATATAAAAATTTTATTCTCATCATGTGTATATTTTGCATTCAGTTTTACTGATTTTGTAGAAGAGGTAAAATTAGATAATTCTTACTTAGGTATTCACATTTTTTATTCATATTAAATCATAAAACTTGATTCAAATCTGAATTATCCAAGTATCAACATACATATTGTCAGAAAACAGTTAGTGAAAGAAATAATAGATTTAGCTTTTGAAAATTTGAAACTCATAAACTCAGTGGATACAAAAGTCAAATGACATTCTTATATTTCATAACCTACTTAGAAATTTCTTTTCTCTCTCTCTCTTCAATAAAAGTGACACATTTGTAATGTTTATATTTATTGAAGAACATCTTGAAAGATTGATGATTATGTAGAAGTCATAAAAAATCTTGAATGATTATTCTGTAAAGGTAATTGTTTTTTTATTTTTATCATGAAATAGGTAAGTGAAGTTTTTGACAAAGTTTTCTCATTCAAATGCTAAGATGATGTAAATGCAACAAGTAAATAACAAATAAATCAGTAAGACTGCTAATTTATTTACCACTTTGTTTTTATAATCTGGTTTTGTTTAGCCTTTTTAAGACTTGTATTGATATTTCTGTTTTGTGTGTGTCAATCAAATTACTGGAAATGGAATAAATCACAAACTTTTCAATATTGATAAGGTTTAAAAATGATTAAATTTTAAATGTAATTTACTAGAGATTTAAAAATTGAATTTAGATATGATATGGAATTTCTTGTTAAAAATTATTCAATAAATTACATGCTCATTTAACATTTTATTTGTAATCACTTTCACCCTAAGCAAAATAATAATGCTATTAAGACACAAGGAGTTACTGAGAGTGAAAGAAAATGGGAAGACATTAGTGAGGAGACAGGACAATAAAAGAACAGGAATCTGGAAGACAGACGATGGTGATTGACATTGCATTTAAATTTTTGAAGGTTGTAGGCTTCAGGGAAGGAAGAAACCAGAAGAGAGTTCCACAAGTGAGAAGTGCAAGAAAAAAGAATAGAACTTACGATAACATCTAACTATTTCAACAGTAAAACAATGAGATCTAGTAGTATGCTTAAATTCATGCAGTCATGGTAGCAAAGAGAGCTTAGAACAATTGCCAGGAAAATGTGAATAGAAATGATACAGGGAGCCATGTTATGGCAGTGGGAAAGTGACTGAAGTTGAGATGACAGGTCAGGATTGCTAATAATACTGACACTTTTTGAAATTTTATTGAGAATCTCCAGATATATAGCAGGGGCATCAGACCAGATATGGCAGCAATATTCAATGCACAGATGAATGGTAGATGGGTTCGGACGAGAAGAATTACCTGGCATGACACAGTGAAACAACTTTTTGAGTAACTGATTCATATCAGTAGAAAATGTGAAACTAAGAAGGCACAATGAGTTTCTCTCGTGGAGTTCGTATCAAATCTTCTTTGCAGAAAAGCAATATTCAGAAATTATAAAAAACAAATAAGTAATTCACCTTTTTTTTTTCTTTAGAATATAAAAAATGTTTATCTTACCTTAAAAATATATATTTGAGTTCATAGAAGAAATAAAAAAAAATATTGTAGAATTTAAAATTTTTTGCACAGACACAGACAAGTTACTCTGAAAGTATGTCACTTATTTTATTATATTGGCCTACATAAGAGTTAGATGTTAGTGCTGTAGCAGTAGAGGTTGAACTTTTCTGCCAATAACTCATTTTTTCTCTTGTTAGAAACAGCAACTGAGTAGCAGTTTGGCAAAATCTCATTTGACATGAAAATGAAAGTATTTACAAAGTAGAGGTGTGTTATTGAATTTTTCCATGTGGAATAATCATGCACCCTTTGATATTAATTGACACCAAATATTTACAGAAACCGTGAATATAAGTACAGTTAGTAAATGAGGTGTTTCAGCAGTTGTGACAGAGGAGTATGTGAAAAAGTGAGTTACCTCTGCTAGTACAGATTTCTATGAATGTAGCATGCAGTTTCTTGTTCATCACTGGCCAAAGTGCATAGCCAATGGTAGTGGCTGTCTGGGAGAGATTATGTTTTCAATGTGAAAACTAACTCTATCCAATGACGTTATTCAACTCCCTATATCTGTTGTAGTTTCTGTCAGGCTATATTTTCACTGCTTCCCTCATTGGTACACATACAAATATTACTTCCTAAATACACCTTTATATATATGTATATATACAGGTGTATTTAGGCAGTAAGAAATCTTTCAAACATGTTTGGTTGAATAATATTGACAAGTTCTATCTATCCAATTTTTTTTATTAACTTTTGCCAATTTCTGAATTAGTTTTTTTACATAATCAGTGAATTTACCAAAGTTAATTTTTATTATTTTTTTTGTCCTCCCAAGTACTTTCGAATGTTGCTACATATGTTTTCAAGGATTGTGTTTTGTGTTTATTTATTTTTTTTATATTTATTTATTTTGGTTATTTGCAGAATTTCCTCATTTGTTGAAACTAATTTCAAGTCAGTCAAGTTGACGCTATTTAAATGGTTAAATTAAATTTTAATGTGTATTTTAATTTTTTATATTTTTATTTTGTATGTGTATTATTCTTTTGTAAATATTATTCAGCCAAATGTGTATTTTTTGTTCCACCAAACATTTGAAAAAATATATATATATATATATATATATATATATATATGAGAGAGATGTGTATTTTTTTCTTAACCCAAGTACTTTCGATCATCCTCAAGGGTCAATTGCAAAGACAAACTTAATGTAACTATAATTGTTGTGATCGATTTTGCAAACATGCACGAATGTGCTCTGCTATATTTATTTTAAAATATTCATTGTGGTTGTGATGTTAATTGAAGATATGTTGCATATATATATATATATATATATATATATATTGTAGAAAGAGAGAGAGAGAGAGAGAAACAAGCACGTGTGTTAGTATTTGTTTTCTAATGCTGGAAATGGATTTCTTGAAGTAAAAGTCTTCCAACAATTACAATCTTTTCATAACTCCCTTTTTTATTTCTCATTTTTTCATGCTTTGTGTGTTTCTTAATTTTTTTTTGCTTGTAGCAAAACCATGAAACTTATCTTCAGCAATTTATCCATAAACAATGAGCATTTTTAATTTTATAAGTTTTCTTTTTTAAATAATAATTAAGGGGTTTCAATTTGTATTTTTTTTATGAAAAATTCCATCTATGGTTGCAGTTTTTTTAAACTTAAGTTGTATTAAATTGGGTACCTCCACAGATTCATGATTCTTAAGGTTTAAAATGAATTTTTAAAAATGAAAAATCTTTTTTTTTTTCTTTTTTTTTTTTTTTTAAGGTAATAGATTAAATAAGCAAAATACTTTGCTGTATTTCAAAACTAATGTAAATTGATTAGATTTTCTTTTGAAGTAGCTGAAATTGTTGATTTTAACCCCATTTTTAGCCACCTAAATTAGATTATATATCAAATTTTTATTTAATATGACATAAAATTTTATTATCATCAAAGTCTTTATTATTAAGAGGAAAGACCAAAGTGTTTTTTGATTTAAATGTTTTAATACTTTCTAGCACATTCAAAATTTTGGTTAAAAATCTTGTTTTCCTTGCATCAACAGAAGGCCAAAAATTAGTATAGGAAATTTTATCAAAAATGTTGGAAATTCTTGCAAAAATCAAATGATTATCAGATTTTAATGAAACTTTCAGGGCTTATTCACAAGTAAATTAAATTATTTTTGGAAATCTTGATAATTTTTTTTTTTTTACATCTGTTACCCACTACTTAATTTTATGAAATTAAGAGAAATTACATTTTTCCCCTCTTAATGTTTATATTAGTTAAAAGCAATATTCTTTGTAGAATTTAAATGAGCAATTTTTTTTGTAAAGCAGAAACACCATTTACCAATGGCATGAAAATTTGGCATGTTTTTACAGTATAGCAGAACATTTGTCAAAAATCACTCAATAGATAACTTAGTCAAAATATTATTTGAACTTTTCATAATTTATAATATAAATAAAGAAAAGTTAAAATGACTTAGCAGATTTATCAAATATTAGGCTCTGATGAGTGTTTTGATGTAAAACTCTTGAGTTGGCTAACCACATAAATCACTTGAACTTTTCCTAATTTATTGTGTGTATATATGTATACACACACACACACACACACACACACACACACACACACACACACACTGAAGATTATGTTCAAGCATACGCTCTATCCCTGATATTGAGTACTTTTACTCATAAATAGAGCGTACTTTAAAACTAGATTTTTATTATATGGAACAAAATGACAAAATGGAAAATTTTTGTGTGATGTGTTTTGTCCTTCAGGACTTCATCAGACTAAAGTTTAGTTTGATGAAGTTGTACAGCATTAAACGTGTTACATGAAAACTTTTTCCACGTTATAGTTTTCTTGATCTTGATAAATAAAATTTTATATATTGTTTCCCCCACCATTTACATACGCGCGTGTGTGTGTGTGTGTGTATATATATATATATATATATATATATATAGTCATCCACAGATAATGTTTTGCTGTATCACAGTTCATCAGTGTGGCTAGATGTCTGGCTCCCTCTAGCTAGGATCGAAACTCGGCTGAATTAGCATCAGTTGCCCCTAAGCCGCTGGCACATGGCAGGGATGAAGGTGAATTTAAGCGTATTTAATTTTTAGATAAACACACAGTGACTGAGAGAACTAGATTCACTTTACCGAAAGGTTTTATATATATATATATATTATACACTTTATATGATTGTTAAATTGTTTTATATTATGCATTCTGCTCACTATATAAACCATACATTACTAATTTTGTATATATTCCCACAACATTCTTAATTTTTCAAGAGGTTGTAGCAAGTGAAAATGTTTTTGTTTATATAAAAATGAAAAACTTCATTTGTTTATAACTAGATTTCATGTTCAATTTGTTTCTATTTTAAAACAACATAAAATGCTTTCACCATTCATAATTTCTGTCTAAAGCAAATAATTGCTGTAAGTCCAGCAATATTGTTTTTCTCCTATTTTAATAATTGATTGCTCATTAAATTTATATTATGATGACGTTAAAATGGACTTCTGATGGGTACTGAAAAGTATTTTGTCCTAGCCAAGGAGCCTTCACCCCAATCTGGTGTTCAGTCAGATTTTGGGAAGTTGTATAGCCTATAACTTTTCAGCACCCATTGTGTGTGCACAATGCTGTCCAACATGAACTTAAAAATTCGATTGTATTTAATATATATTTCTAATCATGCATAAGTGTCTATTTGAGATGTGCAAAACTAATTTGTTTCAGAAAAATGACAAAAAAACAATGGGTATATTTGTTCGTTAATTCATGTTAGACTTTCTTTTAACGAAGTTACTTCCCTTGCACTATTCCCTTGTCTTGTATTCGTTGAGCAACATTTATTTCTACACTTCTATTAACTCTACCAGTATAATGTGTTTTTTTAAAAAAAAGAAAGGATTTTCTTATTTACTAATGAAACTATCAAGGAATGTGTTAGTAATTTAGATCTGAATTATTTTTCCTGTTTTGCAAATAATTTCATATTCGTTCCTTAGAAATATTTTCTCTTTATGACCATTTTCAACACTTTTCAACTGGTGTAACAATAATTTTAAAATCACTTCTATGTATTTACTATAATAGAATTTTTTAAACTTTTTATCCATGCAAACGAAACATGCTTCCAATGTGTATCATATTTCTAATTTATAAATCTATTATGTTGACTGCAGTGTAAACTAGTGAAAATCATATCCTGGGCTATTTTTAAAAATGAGTTTTCTATTCACAGGGATTTTTCATATAGTATGACTCATAAAAAAATAGTGTACTTCAATCTACTATTATTGAAGATCTCATTATATTGTCAATATTTTTTTCCATGCATTTAAAAAAAAAATTTCATTTTGATAAAAAAGAATGATTAAATTATTATTAAGAACTAAAACTAAGCTTGAGATATTGAACCTTGAAAGTATTTCAGCATTTGTTTGATTTGGGATTTTTTTTTTTTTTCATATTTATTTTACTTTCATAAGTTATTTTGTGGTATAGCATTCATTAAAATTAAATTTTTAGTATTTTCAGCAATATTTACCATCATTTAATTATTGATCTGTAACATAAGTAAAGTTCATGTATCATTCGTACTTGATATGGATATTTGTTTGGTAGTTATTATAATCATTTTTCTGGCATTAAAGGAAATAAGATGTCAACATTGGTATATTTCTATTTTGTCACAAGAAATGATTTTATATCAAGGAAATTTTTAAAATATTTGAATGTATTTTTTAAAAATATTTTTTTATTTGGTAATTTTTTTTTATCCCAACCTTAGTAGTTTTAATTTTTATAGATTTTTGTCCCCCCCCACCAAATGTAATTTCATATTAGAATGACATTTACAGAGTTTTACAAATCTACAAAAGTAATTATACTTGAAATGTTGAAAACCTTTAATTAAACACTCTTGGAGGTAGAAAACAAATTGGCAAAAAAGAAATTTATAATCTTTTTTTTTCCTTTCATAGTAGTGAAAGATTTTGAATACTAATAATGAAAGCTTTGTATTTCTAGCTAAAGGCAATATTGTAATAATCTTAAAGGATGACAGCCAATCTGCGCAAATATTTTTTACCTCCATTTTCTACATGCTTTCTTGGTTGCAAAAAGTCCCTTCAGTAACTAACAGAAAATTCATGATTTGGCAGGAAAGTTAAGAAACTTCCTCCATTTTTAAAAATTTCCTCAGAGGCTAACAGTTGAGTTTTTGTTTTTAACGAAGCATGCAAAAGTAAATTTCTTTATGAACTTTGTGGCATCACTTTGGTTACATTATCTATTTTTACTTAAGGAATTTCATTAATTCTTTTCAGGAGTCATATTTTAACAAACTTAACAAGTCAGTATGTTTGTATACATGACATACATATGCAGAATCTTCTCTCTCCACTTTCATTCCTTTGATGTGAATAACTCTATTTTCTTTTGAACTTTTTTTTTTTTTTTAAGTCTCTGACTTCCATTCTTCTGCTTAGAATATTAACAATTATAACCAATGTCATCTTAATTCCTAAATCTTTTTTTTTCCTTTTGAATCTGAAAGTCTCTTTGAGTTCATGATGTCTTATGGGAAATACTATTTGCCATTAGTGGGTAGAATATTTCCTTTAATCAAACATGCACACACTTCTTTTTTCCTATGTCAAGCAGGAAAATCAAAATCATTTCATTGCAACAAGGCTATTTTATTTGTTGGAAGCAGATGAGTGTCTTCTTCCTATTTCTAATGAAGCTTAGTTTCAAGATAATTTCATTAGTCTTTCGTACCAAATACAAGTGCTGTCCAGAATAGACATGCCAGTGGGAATTTTTCAAAAAACAACTTTTGGAAAATAAACATTCCATACGAAATAATTACTTGGTTAGGTTGGGGGTGGATAGTGAAGGAAATAATTTAACCATGCTGGCATTTGTGTTTCATACACAGGTGTGGAATGCATGAATATAAGATTATTTAGTGTGAGTGCATTTGGGTATGTAAACAAATGCTTGAAATATATCCTTATTATTTTTAACTTGATAGGAGCAAGATTTATAGAACAGACATTCTGTGTGTATCTTTAATCTTACATGCAAGTGAATAATCTCAAGCTGGTAAGTTCAGATTGGTAGTTTTTACTTTTTTTTTTTTTTTTTTAAAGAAAAAGAGACTATACTGATATCATTAATTTTTGATGACTGTTCATCTAATTGCAACTTTCTTCACTCAATCAAAAAAGAAATATCAAGAGATAGGAATAAAGAATTAGCATTTTCACTTTAATCAATTTAGCCACAGCAACCTATAGTCACACTGTACACAAAACTAATATTGCCATTTCTCTACAACAAATCTTTCATGCTATTTTAGTGTTATTATTGTTTTGAATTTTAAGATGGGATATTTAGTCCTGTCAATTGTGATAAAGACAAGAAACAATAATTAATCCAAAATCAATAATGAAAAGACTCCAGATAATTTACTGATATTGATCTATTTAAAAAATTCTTATTCTACTTCATTTTTTAAAAAAATATAAATTAGTTATATATTTCTTATATTACACGATTGCCTCCCTTAGTTCTTTTCTATTAGAAAATCATCTGCCTCCGGCTATAAAAACACAAACCATGATTGTTGTAATCTTTTGATGTCCAGCTTCAAGTTCAATAAATCCATTGTTTATGGCAAAGATTTAATTTGTATTCACAACTTATTGCTTGCATTTTTAATGTAAAAACTAAACAAAAAAAAAATTCCTGCTTAGAAATCGTCTGTTTAATTTTGATGTAATTTTAAGAATTTTATTGTTAATGAATAAATATGTGCACACCATAAAGATATGGCAAAAATTTGATATGTATGAAATAATATATATATATATATATATATATATATATATATATATATATACACATACATACATACAAACACGTTCTGTGGACTTCATCAGACTAAAATGATGTTTATACTGATGTGACTGCACATGATGGAAAGGGATCTTCAGAATTTGAAATTAAAATTTAAAAAAGATTTTTTCTTAAATATATTTTGGGTATATATTATAGCTGATTTATATTAGTTTATTTTTTGTTTATATTTACATCACTTTTCTTATTAAATATCCCACATTGTGATAATAATGATTTCTTATATATATATATATATATATATATATATATATATGAATATATATGAATAGGATGCACTTGAAATTATCTTAAATATCTTTTTTAAAAAGAATAACCATAGAAAATCATTTTAATATTCAGTTTAGCTCAGTTTTCTGATAAATTAACTAATATATAAATTTAAAAAATGTATTTAATATTAGGAATTTCATTGAACAAATAATTTTAATGCCTGAATTTTCATTAACTTTTACCTATTTTAGGAGTCAACAATAGGTACTGAGATGAAGACTAGGTAAAAATAGTAAAAATAAATGAAAAATTAACCACAATAATTCCACAAGTTTTGACAATGAGGATTATTCACTATTTTAGGCATCTTTTTTCGATGTTTGATGTCCATTCATTGTTTTATTTGCCAAAAAGGAAAGACAAAAATATTTTCTACTGCAATCTCTTATTTTTTCCCTCTCTCTCTCTCTCTCTCTCTCTTTCCATAAAAAAATTTAATGTCTTATATTTTTACACCTTTCCATTTTTACCTGCTTTTCAATCTTTCATTCGTTATGTCTTGGTATTCAGCCAGAAAGCCTGTCTGTACGTGTGTCTTTATTTTTGTCTTCATCATTTCCACTCTCTCATAGGAATATATATGGTTTGGAACAAGAGTTTGTAGCATTTCAACACCTGATATCATTTCACATGTAACTAAAATTGATGGTGTGTATGTATGTATGTATGTATGTATGTATGTATGTGTTTATATATATATATATATATATATATATATATATATATATATACTTTCTGTTTATACGTTATTTTTATAGATACAAATATTTAAGTAAAGACTGTGTTTATAGTAAACAGTATTAACTACATTTACCAGCCTGAATGTGTAAGAAATTTCATAGAAAATATGTCTTTTGATAGAAATCGAACCTGTACCCTACATGGAACTGTCATGTGGTCTGATGTGCTATACCATTTAGCTACAAATGACTGCTCTGCATATGATACAGGTTTGATTCCTGTTGGAGGACACATATTTTCTACTATATTTCTCAGACATTCAGGCTGGTATATGTAAATTATTATAAAGAGAGCATTTACTTAAATATTTGTATCTATAAAAATAATGTATAAAAAGAAAATATATTAAAATTGTCGGACTTAATCCATTTCATAATATATATATCTATCTATATATAATATATATATATATATATATATATATACACACACACACACACACACGCATTCTGAAAGATGGCATTTCAATGTGATTCATGTGTGGATTGTGAATGTTTTTATATTATGTGAAAATGAAGGCAAATGAGATGGACTGCATTTCCACCTATGATTCTCTGCTCAAACATAACAAAAACACCCTATTTTTTAAAAGAATGTTCACATGTGATAAAAAATGGATTTTTTAAAACAATGTGGAGCAAAAAAGATTTGAGGTAAGACAAAATGAACTACCATGAACTGCTCCAATAGTTTGCTTTAATCCGAATGTGATGTTGTGTACCTGGTGGGATTGGAATGTCATTGTGTATTATGAACTTGTTCTGAAAAATTAAATGTTGAATTCAGACAATTACTCTTCCTAGTTTAACAGATTAAAGGCAGCAATCAATGAAAATCATCTGAAATTGGCCAATTGGAAGGATGTCATCTTCCATCAGAACAATGCCAGATCTCATGTCTATTTGCAGACTTGACAGAAATGAATCCAACTTAGCTGGGATGTCTCACTACACTCACTTGACCTTGGATTAGCACTTATTTTGATTCCTAAAAAATTATCTTAATGAGAAGAACCTCAGGTATCTGGAAGTCTGTAATAAACTACTTATACCAGTTCATCACCCAGAAAGATGCCAAGTTCTGGGAGGATGGAATCCTGAAACTGCCTCAAAGATGGTAAAGGTAATGGAACAAAATGGCACATATGTAGTTGAATAGATCTATGTACAAATATTTAAATATTTTCTTCGAAATTCCCTTAAATGATGACATGTACTTTTGTTCCAACCCATTACATACACACACACACACACACACACACACACACACTGCAGTCAACAAAATGGTAATGCTTAATCGAAGAGAAGGTGGTAAGAAATAAAGGTGAGGAGGAAAGATAATGCTTGTCCCTTGACTTGAAGGGGTTAGAATTGAAAGGTTTAAGAAAGCAACCAAGTGGGAGTCTCTCACAAAGTCACAGTTCTTAGGAAAAAGTAGAACTTTCTTCTGACATTTTGAACATGAAGGAAATAAAGATGATTCTGTTCCTTGGAAATGGCTAAGCAAGTTTGAGCTGTGACATTCTGAACCAGTGGGACCAGAGAATGGCGTTCATCTATATATTTGCCATGGAAGTAGCAATAGTTTAGTGACAAGCTTCCAGAATTGTGGCTGTAAGAAAGAATGGAAAATAAGTCATCACCCGAAGAACGTGTAAATGTTTTCGAAACCTATCAAGGCTTGAAAATGAGAACCGAGCAGCTTCAGGACAGATATGGCTGCAGTAATCCGTTTTTGGCCTAGTCTGACTCTAATCTGTTATGGTTGTGATGTTGCTTTTATTTTTGGTTAAATCTATAGGATTTGTGTGGTCTTTGAAAAACTGACAAAGAGGTTTGAAAAGATAGTAAACATTTCAAATCATTTGGCGATGACGGCCCCAGTGTCTGCACCTTAATAGATGTTTCTACTCTAACAATTGATTTGTGATGAAAGAGCAGAAATCACAGAATGCCAAATATAGAAGATAGCAGGGATGTGTGGTGACCAGACTTTTATTGACATTGGTAAAGCTGGTGTCACATGGTTTTGATGTATGGTATTTATTACCCGGATCAACAAGTACCTGAAGAAGGCCAGTGGAAACAATGGCTGAAACATTGTGATAATAAAAATCAGTGCAGGTCAAGATCTGTAGATTCTCTCCCAATTTGTCTGTGCAACTTACCTTTCATTCAGGTTTTTGACCATGCATACAAATTAGCAACAGTTTTAAAAGCACTAGAACCACACTCCTACTGGTCAGGTGAGACATCATGGCCTCTTAGCCAGGCATAGATTAGAATTTCTTGGTCCTATTTTACCACATTAATTTAACTTAAAATTATATTAAACACAAAATGAGTCTTTTAGTTAAGATAGATTGGTTATTTTTTTCTTGTCTGAATCACTCCATTTGCTTTATTTGTTGCTAAATGATGCAGATGAACACTCGTCTAGTATTCCATATGTGGGATTGATGTTTTTTTCTCCTTTCCATACTCACACATTCAACTTTTGAAAATTGTGCATATGTTTGGCTGATGGTGCATTTCAAATGTTATTAGCAACATTTATTAATGGAAAAATTTTTTAAACTGCAACTATTTGTTCCATTTCATTATCTTTTGTTTTCCACACCACTGGTGGAATGTCTCTCTCTCTCTCTCCCCTTCTTCCACAAACCTTTGTTGGTTTTCTTTCTACCTTATAACATTCCACTTCTCTCAGATACACTTTAAACATATCTCCAGGGCCAGTGTAATTTGATATCTCTTAATATTCAATTTAAAATTTGTTTTTAATTTGTTTTGTATAACAAAGATTTCTTATTTATTCTATACTTTACTCTTTTTTTTTTAAGTTTTAAAATTTTATTTATTAATTTTTTTATTTTTGGTTTCATTTTCTGTGTGTGTGTGTGTGTGTTTTAGAAGCGAATAGTAACAAATTTTCTCTAAATTATATTGTTTAACCTTTGTTATTGCGAATTATACAACCATTTTGATGGCTGGCATGAGCTAGAAAAGAGAGGAGGAAGAAGAAATTAATATATTGTAAATTTTATTATAAAATAATACTAACACTGATGACTCAAAAGTAAAAGGCTGCAGCAATTTAATGAAGACTAAAAACGGTGGATTGCCTCGAGATATTGTTGTTCAGAAAGTTTCTGTTCAAAGTTTCGTTGATATTCCACACACCAAATTTTTAATCTAATGGTTGGATACTTGGTTCCGAATGTGACTGTCTGCTTGGGCAGCTAGTTAATCCCTGTTGCTGATACCTGCTCAGGCACATCTGTGTTTCTTCATCACCCACAGAAGTTGTTGGCTCAGTGCCAACATCTGCAAATATACTGAGTGGGCCTTAGATAAAATTTCTGAAACAGTACATAATCTGGTGTGAACAATAGTTTGAACAACACTAGTACACTTGAACACTCAGCCACGATGAAGTCTTACTTTGTGCTAGCACAATCATTAGCAGCTTCGAAACATCATGAAGTCACCTTGACAAATTGACCATAGTGAGATTCAAACCTGTGTACTTTGTGCATATTCTAACCAATCTTACATGCACTTTATATATACTGAGGCCAACAAAGAGTGACGATAGTCTGTTTCATGCTTGAGCACATTCTTCATGCCTGAGGATTGCATTCAAGCATGAAACAGACTTGCTGATCAGTGTTGACCTCAGTACCCATTTATATATTTACTTTTATAAACTAATGTCATTAATCATAATCAAATGCCCAAACGTCAAATATTTTATTAATCTTATTTTAATTCTACACTAGTTATTTTGGACATTTTAGAGAATGTTAGAGAAAGAAACATTGGATTTATACAAGAATTTCTTTATACAAATATATATATATATATATATATATATATATATATATATATATATAATTAAAATAAGATTAATAAGTTATTTGAGGTTTATGCATTTTATTATGATTAATGACATTAGTCTATATACGTTTACTTGTAATTATTGTTTTACTATAGTTACAAATTTTTTATAAGCAACTGTAAATGGATTTCTAAAAAGGTAAAAATGCTGTTTTATAGATGACAGCTCAACTGTGTAATATTTTAAATTGTATATACGCACACACCCCAGGTGTAACAGCTAAATTGTCCAAATCGTATAGCACCAAAAATTGAGCCATTCTAAGCTTTGTATAGTTGCTTTAATTTTGGAAGAAAATCAAGACAAAAATTGTCCAACATTATTTTTATTATGCTGTTCCTCGATCTAAGTTTTCGGCTCACATGAGCCATTATCAGAGTGGTTATGTGGACATTTCAACAAAGATATTCACCATCAAAAAGCATATCCTGTTATGTTTACATAGAAATTTACTATGTGACAATAACCGTTATCATCGCATAGTAAACTTCTATGGCAACTGTTATTTATGAGAAGGGGCATTTTATATCCTCTCAGCAAGTATTAACTTGCTGAGAGGATATTACAACAACTGTAGCTGATGTGTATATACTATACACACTCCCACCAACCTCACCAGGGGGATGGGATGCCCATTTGGCTAAGATGAAAATGCCGAAAAATCTCCATTACTTGGTGAGGCAGCCCAAGTGTGTGTGTGAGAGAGAGAGAGACAAAATTGTTTTTGGTTTTCCTTTTAGTTATTTAGCACTCTCTTCATTATATACAAGTTGTGTAAAAATTTAAATATTTATAGTGTTTGTTTCATCCTGATACCTTTCATAAAGTTCCTTAAAATTTTATCCAATCAAGCCTTTCCCAAAGACAACTATATGGAATATTCTGTTCCTTATTTTGTGAACAAGATATTCATTTGTTATTTTTGAAACAATGAAAACAAAAGCTGTTTACGTGCAAGTGTTGCCATAAATCTTTGTTCAATATTTGTATTTCTTTCTTTTTCTGTTTTCCTCTATAAATATATTTTCCAATCAGTCCCTTGAGATTTTTAGAACAGCAACTATATTTTACATTTTAAGATTGAAATCCCAATTTTTCATTTTCCTTTATTTAATCTACTTAGACTTGATTCATATTATTCACTCTCCTCTCGCATTCCATCGTATATTTTGGAAAGATTTGTTCTTGTCTTCCAAAACTTCATTCGTTGCTTTTGCTCATTTTTCTACATCTTTATGAAACTATGAAATAAATGTTGCTTGGATATTCATTTTCATTATCTCACATTTCAGGAGACTGTTTCTTACTTGGTTTTGATTTATACTTGAGAAGAGTTAATTCTAATAAATCTTTTTCTTTTTTTCTTTTTCAGTTATGTGATTAGCGTGGGTATTGTTGATAAACTGACACAGTATTTCAGCCTTGTTCAGGGTCCTATTGATACAGACAAAGGAGTGGCAGACTTTCTGCAGCACAGCTTAGGATTGCTGATTGCATTAACTAGGTTTTTATCAAAACGGTAAGATATTTTTGATTTTTTTCTCTGCCACTGCCTTGGCAAAAGAAGGCTCAACCATGACCATTTCTTGCTGTTTTTAAAGTCTTAAACATTTATATATATTCACCCTCATTGTTCTACCTATTTCTACAGAGAATTATGCAAAAAACCCTGAACAACCATGATCCTTCAATCTCTATCAGTGGTAGACCTGTCTGTAACCTACGTTTTGCAGACAACATTGACCTCAAAGCAGGTATTTACAGTGAACTCCAAGACTTAACCAACAAATTTGTTGAAAGAGCAGGAGCATATGGAATGGAGGTCAGCTCCAAGAAATCCAAAGCAATGGTGAATAGCCCAAATGGTAACACCTGTGCCAACATTACCATAAACAGGAATTCACTGGGAGAAGTGTCCAGTTTTAAATACATGTCTAAAAATGGTACCTGCAGCTTGGAAATCCACACACAGATTGCCACAGACATGGCAGTGATGGCCAAATTGGCATGAATATGGAGGAGCAAAATCAGCTTTCAAACGAAGTACAGACTGTACAACTCGCTGGTAGTCTCCATTCTCCTATATGGTTGTGAAATGTGGACACTGTTAGCAGAAACAGAGAGAAGGATCCAAGTGTTTGAGAACAAATGCATGAGAAAACTCTTTGGCATTTTCTATTGGGAACAAACAAAACAATGAGTTTATGTGGAAAAGGGTTGAGAGTTTTATGGGCCACCAGGAACCTCTTCTTGCCACTGTCAAACAGAGAAAAATGGTGTGGTTTGGACATTTTACAAGGCACAACAGCCCTTACGAGACCATCATGCAAGGTACCATTGAAGGTGGACGTAAAAGACACCAATGCAAAAATTGGTTTGACAATGTCAAACAATGGACAGGTATACCAGAATTGCTGATGGCTGCCATTGATAGACTGTTGTGGAGGAGATTCAGTATGGCTTCTGCATTCGGATCCCCCTACATTTACAAAAGTCAAGGGGATGATGATTATGATGTATATTTTAAAAATCTTGCTGTCAATGAAAAAGCATCAAAAGAATATACATTTTTGGTCTCTCCAGTAAAGAAAATAAATCCATCCTATTTCCCTCCAACTATGGGTTAAATAGGACAGTTTGATCTTTCCAACTGTGACTGATAACCAACTGGAGAAGAACAACTCGAAATTAAAACCTAATAATCTGCAGCTATTGAAAAGATTATGAATTTCACAATTAACTTGCAAAGTAGGAAGGCATGAACATATTTTATTGGGCATAGTTGCATTTAAAAGGTTAACTTATTAAAAACAAATTACCAGTTTACTAACAAATTGTATAGAAAGCTTAATTTTTATTAGTTAATGAAGAATTAACAGAAGATTGAATTTTTTCTATGGCTTAGTAATCCTTTCATGTTATTTAAAGCCAGGAAATATTTTTAGATTGTGAGATACATTTTTTTTTTTTTTTTTTTTTTTTTTAGATAATAATGGTTCAGTGATAGAGGGAGAAGAGAATCGTACTTTTCCCGAGGGTATTTGCACATAAGTGAATATAATGAACCCAACTGGAATTGAAACTTGGCTCTCTGAATAACAATTCTGAGCTATTATCAATTACATCACCTACACATCCAAGCTTACAGTACCTTGTATTTCTAAACAGTTGCCCATCTAGGTACTGACCAGGCTTGAAGTTGCTTAAGTTTGGTGATCATATGGGAATTGGTGTTTCAACATGATGTGGCCATAAGCAATTAACAGAAGAGATTTGATAAATAATATTTATGCTATGACTATGGAATTTGATAAATAATATTTTATCCTATGACTGTTATTAATTAAGAAAATGTCACTGTTTACACAATTATTTCCTATTTTGGAAATTTATTTTATCTGCAAGTAACTAAAATTAAGTTTTTCTTTTGTTTAAAAAGAACAAAAAGTACTTCTGAAAGAAATTCTACACTTTGTTCTGTTATTTGGAAAATACCTTGCATTGTTCGAAAGTTTTGTTGTCTGAAGTTTTTATAATGTTAAAGATATAAGGTCTTTTAGGTACTAATCATGCAGGAACAACAATGGTACTGTGTTGTAAAATGTACTCTTTAAAGTTGTTACTCTGGAATTTTAAATTAAATCCAAATTTAATTTGCAATTTCTTAACATTGCTACTCCTTGCACAATTTAGGCTTACTACCATATCACGTTGAAAGACAGGTTCTCATCCAGTCACCAAAGTTAAGCAATGTTGATCCTGGTCAATACCTAGATAGGTGGAGATACCAGGTGCTGTAAGCTTGGATGTGTGGGTGGTGTAATGTATAATGGCTTGGAATGAAAAATCGGAGAGTTGAGTTTGAATTCCAATCTGGCTCATTACATTCACTTACATTCAAATACCCTTGGGAAAGGAATGAGTCCACCTTTTCTCTCCCCATTGTATGTGAGAATCATTATTATCTCCAAAAATTAATACAATATTCACCTGCCAAAAAAAAAAATTCTTAGAATCTTAGAACCCCAAAATATATTTTGGCTTTAAATAACCTATGAAAAGCTGATAGGCTATAAAAATCAAATCAGTTAATCAGTCCTTGCATAATTTAATATAGTCAAGAATAAATAATTAAATGCTATATCCAAACATTTAACTCTCCTGTTTGTTTCTCTGAACTCTTAATCTTGTGTGTATGAAGGAAAGAATTGGTCATGGGCATACAAACTGCTATAAATAACTTACTTTCAAGAATTATTATCTTCTATCTGTGGATGGTACAGATTTGATTGTCTTTTAGTCTAAATACCATTCTTCATTATTTCAGTAGAATCTAACTAAAAGTTGATTTTTATAATTAGCATTAACCTTTTAAAAGATAATAAATTAAAAACTATACAAGTGTTCATTTACCTATAATTTCTCTTTCAATAAGAAATCCTTCCCTTTCTGTCATAATTAATTTCCTGCTGAATCAGTCTTGCTGAAGGTTTAATGCAAAAAAGAGATGTTGATATTGCAGGTAGTCAGTCATTAACCAAATAATAACTTTAAAAAAAATCAATCAATTATCAATTTTGCTTTCTGTGACCTTCATTAAATTTTACAAAATCAAAATTACTTAATAATGAATCTTCATATTAAACAAAAGTATCAATAGCTAATGACTTTCTAAGAACAAGAAAAACTGTCAAGTGTTTAAGAATAAAGTCTAAATATGTATGTAATGTGTATCTATCAGAAGAGATCCAACATTGTTCTTTAATTCATTTCTCTGATGACACTGCCCATTCACTTGATGTGGTTTGCTAGCCAACTACTTGGTGATCTTTACACTGATAATATTAATAGCTGTCAGTGCAACCATTGTTCCAATAAGACATCTTTAAGGTTTCAGATTTATTTGTTTTCTCTAAGGAAGGATCTTTAATTGTAATAATTACTTTGTCAATCTATTATAAAGATGCTTAAACATGATAGGAAATTACAGGGTGTGGCAGAAATACCTCCCATATAATGGTAAGACATTGCAAGATGAAAGTACCATTGTCATTTGTGTAGGAGGTATTTCTGCTGTATATTATTATTACTGTATATTTAGTTCTTTATGAAATAATGTTTTTTCTTAGAGGCATTAACTCTAAAAAAAAATGTTATTTCATTTAAAATGATTTTTTAGATGTCATTACAACTCAGTTTCTTGTTCTGATTAATATTCTTTTGTCTAGGAAATTGATCATGCACATTCTTAAATCAATTTGTATATTTATTTGGCAATTGCATATAGATTTTCAATTAAAGGTGACAGGTTGGGGTTGTTTTGTTGGTTTTTCTTTTTCTTCAAGGTGGCTCTGTGTTGGCTCCCAGAATTGGCATTTTATTGTAGCGATATTTCATAAGAGATGCAGACTTTTAGTGAGAGATAGAAATGATAGAAATTACAAGCAATATTGTACATATTACAACTTTTTCTCTCCTTAGAATAAATAGAACTGTTTAAAAAAAAATGCAAATAACCATGTGCATATGAAGATCTCCTTATTTGTACACTGTGTTTCTGTGAAATTCTATTGACGATGTTGAAAGACTTTGATTGGATAAGTTTTTTGTTAGTTTGTTTGGCTTAGGGCATTTGTATGTAGAGTTGTGTACAATGCGACATATGGTCTGTTTAGGACTAAGAATTCCTCCTTATAGAAAACGGAGTCAGGAGATAGCAAAAAGATAGCTCTGGTTCTACATGTTCTCTGATTGGCCACTCAATATGACTACCAACAAATCAAAAGAATGCCTCGTCTTCATCCTCCAACTGTCTCTGTCTATCTGCTGCTTTACATTTACAATCAGCAGAAGTCCTTGGTTGCAGGTGGTTGACTTGACGTCCAGTGTCAAAACTGCAGTGAGATCCTGATGAGATTGCTTCAAAATTTCACTGATTTCACTTCCACTGCTAGAGCAGTCAGTGCATTGTTATATGCAAATATATTAATTTTAAAATTGTAACAAACTCTTTATTTTGCTATATTTGGATTCATTCCTCTTATTGGACAGTGATTTAATAATTGTAATCATTAAGTAGCAATAAAATCCAAAAACCTTAAAATTTTATATTTACTTGTTCCATAAATATAATGAATTCCATAAGCAGTTTTCAAATTCTTTTCTAAAAATATCTGAAAAGTTGTAACTTTTTCTTATGTGACTAATGAAAAAGTACAGACATGGCCAAATTATATATACAAATTTATGCATAAAACTGTTTTTCAAAATGACAAAATACAACATTAAATGACCTGGAGAAAACTGATATGCTATAAAAGAATCCAAACCAATTATCTACTTTAAATATTACTTGAATTGTTTCTCATTTGAATCTTGAATTCTACCAATTGTTCCATGTTATGGCTTTTCTGCTAGCATTTTATACTACAACCATAAAAAACATTGAGAGTAGCTTGATATGTATTTATTAAACTGAATTTTGATCTGAAATTTTAACTGTATAATGTTTGATGTTTAATATTCACCACTGAATTAAGTGCACTGACAAGGAATGAGATTATATTGGAAAATGAATATTTGTTGTATAAACTAAATTCTTTCTTCATTAGACAAACTTAAAAATGATAATGTTAGTAAATTTGGATGTTACTATATAAATACTTGTTCTTTAAACTTAAATTCTTATTAATCACTGTTTCTAGCTTGGAAAAACTTAAGTGTTAGGATCAATTAAGAAGGAAAATATATCAAAATATGACAGTTTTGAAATTTAATGAATTCCTTAACATGCCTTGCCTGGAGACTACATTGACAAAATAAGATTTGATGAGGAAAAAATAACAGCCTGAAGTGATTCAGTGGGATGAATTTCATGTTTACTTTTTCATGTAAATACTATGAGTTAAGTATTTGGTACTGATATACTTTAAAATCTCATTAAAAGCTGTTCATATATATTGAAAATAGTTGAATAAACAATTTTTTACACGATGTGAAGTCCATTTTGCAATAAATCTGGTTAAATTTAAATAACTTTTTGTTTCTGAATGCTTGTACTTTTAGTCAGGGCTATCATTCCAAAGATGATAGAGCATTAGTTTGGTATGACTGGTTAGTCTTTCTTGTTTTTTGACAATGTCAGGATGTTTTTAATAAAATTAAGATACGTAGTAATTGTAAATGTTTTTGATAAAGACTTTAAAATCTTTTTCATTGTGAATAGTTGGAATGTGATAATGTTCTTTATATAGAAAATGAATGCCTAGTGCACAAAGTTTGATATAAGTTACTTTGAGCATGAAAATTAATAACATTTCTGTATTAAAAATTATTTTATTAACCAAAATGTTTAAATATAAATAATGGTGTGAAATTTGTAAAAATTACAGTAAAATTTAATTTGTTTTTTCATTTTTAATACTTCAATATTTTATCTTTTTTAATTTATTTCCTAAACATTTTAATTATGAATTTTATTTTGCTACTAACAACTATAAATGATAAAGTTAAAAAAAAACATTTTGATTTCAGGACAGTTTATCAATTTTTTTTCAGGACAATTAAAGTTGTTTTGGGGATTGATAGTTGGGGGTGGGGTAGAAAGTTAGTCTGGAACCCTGATTAGTTTTGGTATTTCTTTTACTGTTATTTAAAAAGACACTTTCATTTCCCTCCCTCCCAATCATCTAGAATAGAGATATTGTAAATTAATGCATCCATCATCATTGGATTTATTTGATAAACTAACTAAAAGTGTTGCAGGATCTCCCGAGGTGTGTCATTAGTGATTGGACACTGAGTGGCCAAATTTTCTACCATTACCATTTTTAAGTTTGTCTTTCACTCCTCAGGTGCCAGACAAAAGCAGATAGCCATTAAAATCCATCTGTTTTCTTTCTTTCTTTCCTCTCCCCTTCTCCAACTTAGTAAGAGAGCTGTTCTTGGTACGCAATCATTTTATCGAGCTCTTTGCAACTTTTCCTCTTCATCTAATGCCGCCACAGCTGCCTTTCTCTTAAGCAAGCATTGATAACTTTTATCCATAGCTGTGAAAAACACATTAGGAATTCCGAACCAAGTGACACTGCTATGTTTGCCGGTGTCTCTTGGGTCATGTTTGTGGCACACATGTACCTAATCTGCTGTCTCTGGTGTTGCTGTTCAATAAAGACCTTATTAAAATTTGATTGGTTAAGTTTTCTCATGTAGTAGGGGGCAGCTTGTATTGTGGACAACTAGCATATGTAATCACTATTTATATGGGATTGCTTGGGCCCCTGGCAAGCCCACTGACTGTCCTTCCCAGTGCCAGTCTGTTGTCACCCTGCCTATGGCCATCATCAGGTAGAGTTGGACAAATGGTTTTGTGTAAATGGCCTTCTGATTACTCCTTGGAGACTTGTAAGAGAGAAAGAGGATGTGGTAGTGTCTGCCCTGAGTTGGAAGTGACAGCCACTCACTGATGAGCGAGTAGTGAGGTGTTGGGAGTGGGAGTGATGAGGGTGATGCTGTTTCTGTAATGGATGTGGTGCCTGCTGCTGAGTGCCTGGTAATGGAGAGAGAAGCCACAAAGACAAAGCAAAAGATGCAAGCATCAACATCTCCAAGATGACTTGTGAGCTTGCTTTGAATAGATCTTACTTCATCTCTTTGTTGCTCATTAATTCTGGATTGTTGAATACAAAAAAAAAAGTTCCTTTTGACACAATTCCATTGTACTAATATCTTCATCCTTTGATGTTTTGATCGCATTTTCACTTGTCTTCTCTCTGTTCATCTCATGTCACGTGTCATTTTGATTATAATGATTTTTTTAAAAGTTTCTCTTTTATACAAACCAAGATCATTTATTTACACCAATTCATTCTGATTGAAGTTGAGTATTATTGAGACAAATTTTAAAATATTAAAGTTTATTTTTTCAGAATAGTGACCTCAGAAAATAGTAGCTTAGTTTAAATGAAATAGAGAAAAAAATAAAATTTCAACACAACATTACTTTGAAAATATTCTCTACTTATAATAATGTCACAAGTCCTGTAACCCATACTGTCATTGGGGCACTACATGTATTACAGTCATATCAGCAGTGGTGCATCTAGGGCAAGATATCCTGATGAAGCCTTCCCCTCTTTGGGCTGGTTTTGAATTCAGTTTTCCTTCTCTTAGGCTAGTTGCCACCTCAAAAGAACCCATCCAGTCTTGTTATTTAACCTATATCTGGGGGAAGAAATGGATTCATACCTTTCTCAAGGGAATATAGTAAAAGTGGATGTAACAGATTAGGCTGGAATTAGAATATAGCTTGCCAATTTCTTTTTCATTGATATGCTAACCTTGACACTACTTGCACTTTGTAATGACTTTTCTCAATGTTTGTTCTTTGCATTTTTAATTTGGATTTAGTCTAATGCAAATAGTGCGATAAGTTGTAATGTTACTTAAGTTTGCATATTTGTTTTCTTTGTGCATTTCTTTGCTGATTTTTCAGATGTAGTTACTTGTAAGTTTTAATGTTTTTCATTTTGTTTTTCTTAAATAAAACTCTCTGGTAGTCTAGATGGAATCTTTGTGTAGTTTACACTTTGATGCTATACTTTAAGATTATTCTTAAATCTTAAGAACTGCTTAAGAATCAGGAGAATCCTTCATTACTAACTTTAGTGTGTGTAATCTTAATCTTTCTAAACTTAATTTTTGTATAATATTGACAAATATCTGATCTTCTTTCAGGTACAGAGCAATATTATAAAATATTTGATAGGACAATTTTGGTGCAAAATGATTTCATTTTAATCAAAACTATGGCTTCTATAAGCCTACAGACAAAATGTATTTGCCCGTATGTAATATAATGTAAATAAATGTACCATTCATCCATGCATTAAATATTGCTACCTACTTGGTCTGATGATCCGACATATATCTCGAGATTCTCAGCAAAATCTAAAGAAGGCTCTGGAATATAATTGATCCTGACCTGGCATCTTGACTTCAGTCACTTTCTCACTGTTGTGACGTGGCTTCTCTCTGTCATTTCTACAAATATCTTCATGTTCTGATGAGTGTTTCTCCTTGGTTCCTTGACTACATGGATTTAACCGTACTACTACATTGGCAACTAGGTCTCACCATTTTACTGTTGAACTAGGTAGAAATAACCATATGTTCTATTCTAATAGTTTCTTTTCTCACACATCTTGCATGCAGAACTCTCTTCCAGTTTTTTGCCACTGACAATCTTCAAAAATTTGAATGCAATGCCAATTGCAATCTTCTCTCATCCTGAAACCTGTTCATTTATTGTCCTTCCTCACTAAATTCTCCTCATTCTCTTTCACTCTCAGTAACTCCTTGCATCTTAGTGGCATTAGTGGCTTGCTTGGAGTAAAATTGATTACAAAATAAAATATCCCTGACCAGTATTAAACCATAAAGAGAATTTGGTGACAGGAGAAAACAGTTTTACCTTGAAAGAGAATTTGTGTTCTCTGTGCTGTTTGTTGAAAAAGAAAATCAAAATTAAGCTCTTGAAGAGCGGAACTTGAAATTTGGTAATTTTTATGCTTCCCTACCAGTCTTGACCAATCACATCCTTTTTTTTATCCCAATAAAAAAACACTACTTTGGACAAGATTTCTTGTTATTTGTGGCTGAAGATGTGAAGACGGTAGTTGTGAATGGTGAATGTAGAGTTTTGATCCATTTTGAATTACATCCCTGGAATTTCTTTTTGATCTGAACTTTCCCATTGTAATTTTCTCACAGAGAAAAATATTTTAGAATATTTCTTCACCATTTTAACTTAGGCTGAGTATCAGTCAGTTGTGTGACATGCGTGATACATGCATAGGTGATCATGTGTCTTTCGATACATAACTGACGAGGCAGATTTTTTTCCTGCAGTAGGTTAACATTTCTTTCTGCGGTAGACCAGTTGCCATCCAAGGCTATAGAACCCAGTCTGTCCTGCTATTTACCATAGTTGGGTGGAGGAGAAAAGGATTCATATCTTTCTCAAGGGTATTAGCACGTAAGTGAATGTACTGGATTCAACTGGAATTTGAACTCGGCTCTCCAATTCCTCAATCCGAGCCGCTATCCATTACTCCACTGTGTCTCCTCTAAGTATAGTTGCATATAGTTTGCTTGATTTCCAAAATATTTCATTTTTAATTTGATGCATATGTTTTAAAAATGACTTGTTTGTATCAACAGTATGTATTGCTTTCGATATTGGGGACTATTATTATTTTCCCTACTTTTGTGTACAATTTTCATTCCGGTATTTGTTTGGGCAATTGAACTGCTTTGTATTGTTATTGTGGATGCATAGGTGGTGTAATGGGTACTGGCTTGGAATGAGAGATCGAAGATCCGAGTTCAAATTCCAGGCAGGATTGTTACATCCACTTACATGCAAATATCCTTGAGAAATGTATGGATCCATCTCCTCCCCTCAGCTATGGGTTAAATAGTAGGACTTGTATCTAAAAAAAAAATCATTGTTATTTTCAAAAAATGAATGCACTTGCAAAGAAAGAATTATTCTTACGATCCAAAATATGTTTCAGCTTTAAATAACCTACAAAATTTTGATTATTCATAAAATAAGTAATTGTGTTGTTACCACAGTGCTTCAGCTGATCTATTCTTGTTCAGGATTTTTTATTGTTTTAATCTTTTAATAACAGTTCAACCAGATCAGTTTATTAAATCCTTATGAGATACAAAGACAATGCTACTCACCACCAGCTCGTTTTGGATTGCAAGAGGTATTCTCTAAACTACACAGCCTGACTTACATAACCAGCTGTATGTCACCTCTTTCAATTTCCTCACTCTCCAGCAGTATCAAGTATCTGAACCTTATCCTTTTAAGCTAAGAAAGAATTAAATCATGTAATGAAACCCATCAAATATTGTTCCTGCTCCACCAAATGTACAAATTAGAATCTCATGAGTGATGTAGTTAGCACTGTGAGTGGTGCCTCACATGACTATAATGAACTGATCTGGTTGGTGTATTAACAATTATTTTCTACCACCATATTTAAAAAAAAAAAAAAAAAAAAACAAAACAAAAAAAAACTAAAAAAAAACTTTTTTTTCCTTATTAATTCTAGATCTAAAGAGCAACTGAACTATTCTCATAACATTTGTTGAAACAATGCTTAGAAAATTAATGACCCTTTTCAAAACTATACACAATTTATTGTTTGTATAATTTCTACAAGCATGTTACTGATTCCTTAAGTAAAGAATTAAAAATTATCTTGGTTAAAGTATTTGCTTGTTATGAAAACAATATATAGTTTATATTACTATTGGAACTCATGAGAAATAAACTGTATTTTTATTTCACTGTAACCTCTCACTTGATTCTCAGGATTGAATCACAAAGCAAGATTGATCAATTCAGGAAAAAGTACCGTTTGACTCCACTTTTCTTTGAGCTAAGTTTGCCCAAACAAGTATCTGACACATAACATAGAACATCAGACTTTTCATCCTGCAGACATTTGGTTTGGCTCTCATCTTGATTATTGTATTCTATTGTATCTGTTCTAAAATTAATGATATGGTGTTTTCAGAGAAAGGTTGCTGTTCAAAAGATTTACATAGAATTGAAAGCTGATATAAAGTTAAGGTCTATTGTATAGCCTTTTGAAAGTACACTTTATCTGCTATAACTTTCTCATTAATAAAATTGTCATAAAATAAGATTTCATTCTTTTTTCTCTATGTGGGTGATGAATCAGATGGATTCTGTGTTGTTTCCTATCATAATTATTTTTCATATAGAATTATGATTTTGATGAGATATCACCATTTACGTTTAGACTAGTTCCGAGAAGCAATGAACCATGCAAAATGATTAAACTTTCTTTCTCTTTGTTTCATTTTGAAAAATACTCCATGGTTAACTTTTTTGTATTTAGTACCAAGCATTTACTAACCTCTTAGTATCTTTGATTTCTCTATTATTATTATTATTTTTTTAAACATTTTACTTTAATTTTCCTTGTGTTTCTCTGTTAAAGTGTATTATCACTTGGGAACTCCGAAAACTAAATCATTGAAAGTGTTTTATTTTAAAATTTAATTCCAATATTTTCAGTCTTTGAAATAGTTTTAAACTTGACCTTAGGACAAGAAGATTTTTACTCTCTTTTTATATTAGATTATGAAAGATTTATTTTGCAATTAAAGTATGTAAATCTGAATCAAAGCAACTATTTAAAAATCAAAGTTAAATAGTAAACAGTGAGACCTTGATTTAGTTTAACATTTATTATTTCAGGCTCTGTTTAACTCCATAGGTGACAAAAACTCTAAAGACAGTAATGTAAGACAGTGAAGAATATCTACTCTGTCCGCAAGTGCAATGGCTGCCATCAATGGTTTGGAAAATTTAAAAAAAGAATGGGTGGTTTTGATTTTTCTATTAGGCTTACCTTGCACTTTCAGTTTGGGTCAAGAATACACTGACATGTATATACAAGAACTGTGTAAAAGGAAATTCACACAATCATATATCAATTTTGATTTAAAATTACTTGTCGCAGTTTTTATTACTTTTAAAGATCTTTGCTTGATATTTTCCATCCTTTCATACATCTTTCTCAATGATGGAACACAAATTTTTTTTATTGGATTAATATCTGGAACATTTGAGGATCATGCCATTAATTTTGTGTCTTTGAAGCTTTTTTTTTTTTTGCAAAGTGGATAATGCTTAACTTTGCAGAACTGAAGCAGCATTGTTTTGCATAAATATATTCTTTAAAGCCCCTTTGTTGACAAGTACCACTTGAAAGACATTTTGTTCGCAATCTTAATAATTCTCTACATTTATCTTAGCACCATCTTTAATTTTGAAGAGATCTATAATTTTACTGCCTACAATACTAGCTGAAAATATTATTTCACTTCCCTCATATTATCTTCTAACTGAAGTTGGCTGATTATTTCAATGAAAAACCCAACCCCATGACCAGTCGTTAGATCCTTCCAATGTGGATCTATAGTCAACACTAAAAATTACTGTTAACAAATCAATTTTCATGTACTTCTTCACCCAACTTCAATGTTTATCTTTTTGAAGTTTAGATAAAGGTACTAATTTAGTTGCTTTCATTTCTTTAACCAATGTTCTTAATATTCTGCATCTTTCTTCCTCTTTAATTTGCAATAACAGCTTCTTCAAATATTTTCTTGTTGGCCAGTCTACTTTATTATCTTAATTTTTCTGTTTTATTTTGTGACATCCTTAAAGCAAAGTCTTTTTATTCTGATCTGGACAGAGTTTTAAATTTCTTTTTAGATTGAGCTGTGATCTCACTTCCATGTCATTTTCGACATTGTATTCTCATTACTTAGCAGCTACAATATCTTGTTTCGCTTCTGAGACTATATATTTCTTACGATGCGTGGCAATCTTTATATATTAATACTAACATACTCTTTCTCTATCTTATATAATGCACCATCAAGTAAGTTATTGTAAATATTTCTAATAAAATTTGATAGTGCATCTGTGAACCTTCTGTACTAATTTAAATGTTTTCTCATTTGATATAAACTAAAAAGAATAACTATGCAAGAAGAAAAAAAAAATTCCATGTTGAACATTATGGATAAAACACTACATCCCCCTCGACAACAAAAAAAAAAGAAAAAAAAACTTGCCTGTTACTATATTGTTAAATTTAATTTAATAAATTGTAATTCCATTTTATAAGTCAATAAAAATTGATTGTGGAGAGAAATGTCATGATCCAGCCAGCCAATCAGTTTTTCATTTTGTTGATAGGCTCATCTTGATTGAAAAGAGGAAAGATGAAGAAAATAAAAATGTTTCAAAGGATTTTTTTAAACACATTAAAACTATAAAAAAATAATGTAATTGATTCATTAATTCTTAAATGAATAAAAAAGAAGTTTGAATTCCTAACCTTAGCTATGTTGCTCTCTTTGTTTTTTTTTCTTTGTTTTCAAACCTTTCTTTTGACACTTTAACGGCTCTTGTTACACTTGATTACTTCCTCTGTGTTTGTAGCTTCTTTAATTTGTTCATTAACTCACCTAGAGAATTGGATTTGGCCTTTTTCTTTGCACCTGGAATTTGGTTATGCATGTAGGCACCTCTTCGAAATTCAGCTTCCACACACTGCAACTCTCATAACTTTCTCTTTCAGTTCTGTTACCAATTTTCTCATCTCCTCTCTTTGTGTATTTGGCTTTTCTTTCATCTTGTAACATTTCACTGATTGTCTGTTTGCATGTGTTATGGCTTACAGGAAAAAAAGCTGCTTTGTTTTGCTTTTTATCATGTCCACACTATTCATTTTGTTTTCATCTCTCTTAATATTTTTTTTCTTCTTTTTAAACCTGGTTTCAATTTTTCCTTTGTCACTTCTTTGTATTTTTTCTTGTGTTCTTTCATTTCAAGAAAATAACTCAGCTGTGTTAGTCTACTTCTGATTTATTTATTTATTTTTATCACTGATAAATCTTTTCCTGGATGTGCTAAGGAAAAGTCAACCCGATTCTGATCTGTGGGGGTAAAGATTTATTCTTCGGTTGTGATGAAGTAAACTTTTTCTATTTTTTTTCTTAATCAAATTCCTTCAACAGAGAATGATATTGTGCCAAATATTTCTTCTTTCAGATGAGACTTGATTAAAAAAAAAAAAAAAAAAATTATAAAATGTGATTTTTACCTTGAAAAAATAAATACATCCAGATTTGTTTTTACAATATGCACAAATATGTTGGGGGGCATATACGAAACGTATATGGAAAGATATTTGTAATTCTTAATTCAGTGTGTTTGTTTTGTTTTTAAGTTATAAAAAAATGCTCACAATGATATCCAGGACTTATATATATATATATATTTTTTTTTTTTTAAATTTTTATCTTTTGTGTTAAAATCAATTTTTTAAGGTCCTTATGTAGTGTAAAATTATGCCAATAAGAATATTGTACAATTTTTAACAGGTAGAGTAATATTGTTTGGTTAGGGGGGCTTGTTGGATCTTTTTTTTTTTTTTTGTCAAGATTATTTTTTCATTGTTGTTCTTTCTACCATCCAACTTCAACTAAGATTATATTTGAATTAAATTAAGTTTGAATTTTCAATCTTCACTTGTTTCATAAGTTTTATTTGAAAATTCTCACCATTTTTATCTTTAGTAGATTAATGTTTTGGTTGATGAATGGGTACAAAACTGTTGTTGTGTTTATAAATAAAACTTTCTTCTTAAAGATACATATCTGATGCATTTTTAATGTCTTTAAATTTATCTCACAATGTAAAGAAAGTAGTACATAATTATATATTTTATCATTAGATACTTACTTAAATCATTTCTTTATAATAGAATATTTTTTCCTTAAATGAAGGGCAGATAATCTTCTGTTTTTACACACACACACACACACACACACACATACAGCTAAATTGATAAACTTACTGTGGAATTGTATTTTCTAGTTTCAAGTGAATAATTTTAAGCATTTAAGTATAGTTTATGTTTATAGTAATTTAATTATATGATGTAAAGAATTAACTTCAAACTTATTTATATTGTTAAAAAAAAATGTCTATTTTTAAGTGATCTGAAGATGACTTTTTACCCACTATTTTATTTTATTACTCAGTACTCACTATATCTCATGCAATGTTTTAACATTCTTCCTGTTTAAGTAGTATGTATGTTTACGATAGAAGTGATCATGGCTCACCACAGCTTCTCCTTCCTTCAAAATCTGCAAAACTGAATTGGGAATGATCATGAATTGGCTTTCCATTGCCATTTTCCGTTTCATTATATAAAAATTACGTAAACAAAATGGTTGGAATTAGTCCAGACCATTCAAGTTTTGAGTTGATTTCTGCTCAAAACTGAAGTTTTCTTTTAAAATATATTCTGGCAACATTTTAAGTTATTACTGGATGCAATGTTTAAACCTTATTTTATGCTTTCTGTGGCTATATCATATGTTCATTTATTTTCTTTGTAGACATTTGTTGAATGAGAAAAAATAAAAACGTAATAAAACAAAGATTCACTTATTGCTGATTGTTCATTGTGTTATTTTTTGCTTGTGATGAAAAAAATACATTATTAATAAGAATAAGTAATTTATTTCCAAAGAACATTTGTCCACTGCTCCCACACACACAAATTATTACATATTTCTTTTTTATTTAAAATAAGAAGTTTTGAGTACAGTGGTTTAAGTTAATTTTTAGGGACAGTATAATACTGTCCCTAAAAATTAACTTAAACATCTTTGGATATAATTTAATTGTGTGTGTTCTGCTGCTGATGGTGTTTCATTTGTTTTGCTGTTATGTCTAAAAAGTTTATGGGCCTGGGGTATTGCACATCATGGGCCCATAACCTGTTTGATGGAGTAGTGGTCTATAGTAATAATCAACTGATGTCCTAATGTTGAAGCTTTGATTTCAGAACACTTCAAATATTATTCTACAGTTAGGTTAACTTTGGAGATTCTTGTCTATATCTTCTTAACACATAGAACTAATACTAAACATTTTTTTTTTCTGATAAAGTAACAACCTTTCATTTTCCCTGCTAACACTGTCAACAACAGATAACTAAAGTCTTCATTGAAAACACCACTAATGTGAATTGCTGGCTAGGCTGCTCATGGCAAAGTCATATGAATTATCAGTATTTGAACAGAGTGTGAGACAAATGGGATATTCTATTCCTGAAATTGTTAGGATATTTGATACCCTTTGATTTGTGATTTCATGTGTGTATGTCTGATGGGAGGCCCACCATGGACAGCACAATGGCTGAACACAGGTCTTTAAGGATTATGACTAGATGTGGCTGGGTAGAATTGTCTATGGTAACAAACAAGTGACAATAGTTCAGATTACATCAATATTCAATGCCAGTGATACCAGATGAATATTGAGCCAATCAGTTCAATTAACTTATATGGAAGCATTATTCCCATCAGGGTACTTCTGTTAACACCACAGTACTGGACACTGCAACTCAACTGCATTTGTGATGTCACTAATTGGACTCTGGAGGACTGGCAATATATGGTATATTACAATGAGTGATGGCTCTGATAATTCTGGACTGATGGTAGGGTTTGGATGTGGTTCAGACCTCATGTGTCCATAAACCCAAGTTGTTAACAAGGCACTGTGCAGGCTGCAGTAGTTCCATAATGGTGTGGGATGTGTTCACATGGCATGGGCTGGGACTACTGGTTTACCTAAACATATTGTTGACCAGTTACTGCTACGTTGCACTACTTCTTAACTGTTGGTACACATTCATGATGATTGGTTATTCCAGAAGGAAAATACATTGTATAATCAGGCCCACCATGCCCACAATTTGTTTGAGGAATATTCTGATAACTTCTGATGAATGGTGTGAACACAATTGATCAGAATCTTGTGTTGATGAATAGACCTCTACACCACAGTAGAGGTCTATTCATCAACACAAGATTCTGCACCTACAAATATCAGGGAATTTCAAACAGCTATTGAGATGGCATGGCTCAAGATCTCTCCAGAGGTTTTCTACCCATTTGTGGAATCAATTCCATGTTGTGTTGCTGTGCTCTGTCAGGTTAGAGGTGTCCAACACAATACGAAATGATTAACCCATGACTTTCGGCATATCAGTGTATTTTTTTCTTTCTTTCTTTTTTTTTTTTTTTTTTTTTAATGAAGAACTGATTCAATACATTGCATCTTTCTAAAACACATCTCTATGCTTGTTTGTCAATCTAGAAGGAATGTACAGTTAAAGGGGTATCAAGTATGAAATGCACTTGAAAGGATATCAAATAGTTTGGCCCCAAACTGTTTCAGTAAAATCAGAAAGGGTCTTAAGATGAGGAAAGAGCCACCATAAACAAGGCCTTATTAATAGTGTACAATGGCAACTTATTCTGAGGAAGATTTTCACAAGATGGGCCAACAAGTACCTGAAGATACTCAGCATAGTCATTGATTTGGAGATGAACCTTTTTTTGATGACTTGTGTCTAAATTGAGATATTCTATAATAAGTTCAAACATATTATTAAAAAAAAAACTGGCCTTTCATACTCAAAAATTTGAAAATGACACTATAGTTCCAGTATTTCTCAACTAAAGAAATATAATCAAAAATTGACAGCTTTATTGGTCAAATATAGTGAAGCAACCATGCAGTGGTTGAGAATTCAATCCTAACATTTTTACAAAAAAAGAAAAATGGATGCTGAAAGGCAGAACTTTGAAGACAGTGACTTAATTTTAGATATTTTCCCAAACAAACAGTGATTTATATGTTAGACATAATTAATGTTTTATCTTTGTTTATAGAGGCATTTGCTTTTGTGTTTGTTTTCAGTTTTTATATGTATGTATATTATGTATTTTCAGAAACAACAGTATCTTTGTGAACAAGAAAAGTGAGGATCCTACACAGCTGTTGGCAACATTCCAGGTGACAGAATTTGTTGGAATTGTCTCTTTGTTATATGGCATGTTGTTGCACTCTGGTGCCCAGAGCCGTGGAGACATGCCACCTTCTGTGTTGCCTGCTCACACATTAGCTGTTATTTCCACTGGCCTTCGAATGCTCAACCACATTGCCACTCTTGATCTTCAGGTGTTTCAGGTGAGAGGATCAGTTTGTCATTTTTGTGCAGTGTTGTTTCGTTTCACAATGTTTTGCTGTTACTCAGTGTTATTTCGGTTACACTAGGACTGATTGATTTCTCTTATATTATTATCTGTTACCTGCGTTTGTATTTATAGACAACATGCTACTGACTGTTTCAAATCCTATCTTAAAATAAGTATTTCAGCAACTGATTCTGTGTTATATTTGATTCCAGGTAGGAAATGAGAGAGATCGTTCTTTGTTTGCTGCTGTATAAATTAGACCAATTCCATTAACACTTTCAGACTGAATGATAATGTCAGTAAATGACATTATTAGATTACAAGGGTTGGATTCCATTCTAAAAAAAAATAAAAATAATTATTCTATGTACATGTAATATATATATATATATATATATATATATATATATATATATATATATATATATATATAGGGAGCTGCAAAAGTAGGTATACAGTAAGTTCACCGGATCTCACCTCTATGGACTTCTTTTTCTGGAATGTGTAAAGGTATATATTTTGTTTTTCATTACGGTATACCTGCTTTTGCAACCCCCTGTATAAGAGAAGGTTAAGAAAAACGAAATATGTTTTTCCTTAATCTTCTTTATATTTGTTTATTTTAAAGCACATTTATTCTTGTGCTAAGAAATGAATGATTTGTTTTGTTAAGTTTGCTTTTTATAGTCTTGCATCATCTAGTCTGCAGTCGCTCTCTCACAGACGCGATGTTGCCTTGCTCTGCCTTTTTTACAAGTACTTTCACGGTAATTGCTCCGAGGAGCTGCTTTCACTTGTCCCTAGGCCTCGTGAATTTAAATGTCCTACGAGGCTGGCATCCCGTTCCCACCCCTACACCGTTGAAACTGTTAGATGTAGACGTCTCTTCTACTCCAATAGCTTCATGTCTTGCACATCTCGCCTATGGAACTCCCTTCCCTATTACTGTTTCCCTGACAAATACAATCTCCAATGGTTTAAGTGTAGCGTCAATCGACATCTCCAGTTGCCTTGATCTATCCACTTCCCTTCTCCACATCCTTTCATCTTTCATTCCTATCTGCTCTTGCTCCAAATCTTCTGTAACCCCCTTGCCTTGATCGACCCACTGTCTTTCTATTTCTCCACATCCTCTCCTTTACCACTCCTATCTGCTCTTCCTCCAACCCGTCTTTAACCCCTTGCATGATAGTGGCCTCCAGCCTTGCTTGGGGTGACACGCTTAAAAAAAAAAAAAGAAAAAGTAATAAGCATTGTTGTTCCTTTAAAACTTAATAAGACCGTCACCGGTTCTTGTACGATCACCAAAGTTAAACATTGTTAAACCTGGTCAGTACCTAATGAATAAAAACTCAAAATAAGAAATCAGAGCGCTGAATTTGAATTCAAGTCAAATTCATTATATTCGCTTATGCACAAATAAACTTTAGAAAGATATGAATCCACTGCTTTCTCCTCTTACCTATGAGTTATATAGTGAGAATTCTATTGGAAAATCATTATCTCTGAAGATATGTTTCGGCTTTAAATATTCTCAAAGATAAGCCATAAAAAAACAAATAAATAAATAAGATTTTCACTGTAAACCAGCGTTTCTCAACCTGTTTATTATTGTGGAACCCTTGAAATAGTTTTCATGTCTCAGGGAAGCCCTGCATAAAAATTATTATATACCATTATTAATATCCATCTCTTTTATATTTTTTTTTTATCATAGTTCACATGGTAAACATAATATGTGAACACCATGCATGTGTCCTGCACATGAACAAGTCACTCAATGATTCACAAATTGCCACATACAGATCCTGACCACTAACCAATGAAGAAAGTTTCACACTGACACCATACAGATATTGCCAAATACATTCCCTATGATTATTATAATTTTAAATAATATAAAAGATTGAAGCCTTTTTTTGTAATAACTAAGGATTTTCCAATAATATGCTGTACGTATATAGTAAAGTTATGAATATAAAATTAAACAAGATTTATTCAAAAATGTATTAGCCTTTGTATCACTGTTTCTCATGGAACCCTTAGCATTCTCTTGCAGAACTCAGTTGAGAAACGCTGGCATAAACTACTTGGAATAAAAGTAATAGGCAATTAATAATTACTTTTGTAATAATTTGTATAAAAAAATGCCTTCTCTCATAAACTTAATGGTGCATGTTGAAGAATGAGCAATAAATTGCCTATTCTCTCTCTCTCTTTTTCCCCCCTCCATTTGTTATTATTAATATTAATTAAATTTACACACTTTTCATATCCCAGAAATAAACTTGATAAGGCTGGGACGAAACCAGTTGTTCTTTAGCTTTTTAAAATGCCATATAAATTTTGCTTATTCCTAGCTATCATTAAATTTTGTACCATAAAAAACATACATATATATATATATATATATATATATATATATATATATATATATATATATATATATGCTTATTTTTGCTTATATAAAATTGTGCAACGTTTGTTAAAAATACAAATTAATAAGCCCTGCTTTCCTTTAGAGATAGTGTTGACTTATAGCAACAGCTTTAAGTTAATGAAGCAATAAAATATTGTATGAATAAGTTCTTAGAATTCTTGTAGGAAGCAGGATGTATATTAATCATGAGACTAGTCAGATATTTTAAAAATGGTTTTATATTCAATAAAAAATAACTCTGCAATGAGTTTTCATATAAAGGAATCAATCATAGTCAGGATCATCGAGTCAGTATGAACAATCCTTTCTTTAGCTGCATAGTAAGTGCTTTGCCAGAACTACATACAGTTTTGAATGCAGTTTTCCTTTTCCTAGATCGGTTACCACCCAAAGCTATAGAACCCAATCTGTCCTGAGATTTACCCATAGCTGGGTGGAGAAGAGGTGGATTCACACCTTTCCCAAGGGTTTTTGCACATAAGTGAATGTAATGAACTCAACTGGTATTTGAACTCTGCTCTCCAATTCCTCAATCTGAGCCACAATCCTATACTCCATCGTGCATCCCATACAAAGAATGTAAGTAAAAATCTAGCATTATGACTGGATGTCTGAAAAGTCATTAAGAATTGTAAAAACAAGGCCTTTGCAGTTTTGATGCACTGAATAAATATAATTCCAGTATAGTCAAATAATAATAAAAAAACAAAGGCCTGGTATGTTTTTTTTTCCTCTGAAAGAAAATTTCTAACTGAACAATGAAGAGTGTTTCTCTTTGAGGAATTTTAGCTTCTCTAAAGCATATAATAGTTTGGGGAATTTTAGCTTCTTTTCAAAGCATATAATAATTATGAGTGTGTATTTATTTATACATTTCCTGTCCCATCTCTAGTGGGAAGGGAGGTAAGTCAAGTTAGTAAAGATCACTTCCCTCAGTCATTTTCATCTATACAAATAAAATATTTATCTGCATTTAGGCAAAATACTTCCTGAGCAAAATGAACTGTTTAATTAATTAGTTCCCTTACTGTTATATTTCTTAGATTGTAGTCTTATGTATTGTAGCATTTCATATGAGGCACTCAGATACCTTTGTCTATTAGTAATTGTTTTGCTTCAACTTGGTCTTGAAATATGCTTTATTGTTGCCACCTTTGTTGTTCTGGTGCTAATCTTTTTCTTCCAAGAGATATTTCCATTTCACTGTGATATTAAACATAAAATTTTTAGCATGAAAAGATATTAAGCAAAAAGCAATTTATATAATACCATGTATCCTCAATGAATTCTAGATACCATTGAATGTCTAAAAAATATAAAGTGAACAGATTAAACATTGGTTCATTGGCCTCTATTTTAGCAGTGAATTCTTTATCTCTGCTTTTTTGAATCTCGATACATTGTTTCAAGAATTACGTTTCATTGAACAGGTATACTAGTTCTATAAACAAATTTAGCCTGTTTGATTAGAAATTTTTTTTATTTTTTTCATTTTTATTTTTATTTTGTGTCTATGAATTTAACCAAAATGTGCCACAGTGATATATTGTTGGAGCACCCAAGAAGATTAAATCTACTCTCAGAATGTATAACAAAATGTTAACCACTTTATGATACTCAGATAATTTGAGGATTTTCTGTATTCTTGTTGGATAGGCTCTTTGTTTTCTGCTACTGATAATCTGGTAATAACAATTATTCTAATATCACCCAATTAAATCATTGTTGAATTTGGTTATATATTCCTTCATTTATTTTTTTCTGGTTTACAACTTTGAATGTGATCTGGATTAGAATTGAAAAAGAAACATTTTATGATCTTTACAAACCTGTTCTCTTTGTTATATTTGTTTCCCTTGACATTAGATTTTACAGTGCAAAGACGAAAGTACAGAACAGATGCAAGTAACTGACCTTTCCTTTCTTATTTTTATAACACTGTAAAGTTGCTTCCAAAGTTGAAAATATTTCAAAGAAACACAGGATACAGTTACTGATAATTTTTATACTAAAACAGTTTTCCTTGTTCTACTTTTCTTGATGACTTCATGAACCTCACTTGGTAACATTTAAGATGCCCCCACCTAATTCAGCAGGGAAAATTTAGAAAAAATTGTTGGATAGTAAATTGAATGTTACTGGAACTTCATTCATATTGCCAATTTGGTCCAGTTCAAAATAAATTTCGTTTTCATGCTATTATAATAAATTTATGAAATTCTAATATTTAAGGTAAAAAAAATCGTTTTTCTTATATGCTATCAAATTGAGTACTTGGTGCTAGGAATGGAGTTTTATTTGCCTTTTTGATAATCTTCTATGTGTCATATCTCTTCAGAATGTAAGCGATCATATCTCTCCACAACTTCCTATCCCTTGTGGCTCTTTGCAGTTTTATTTCCCTTTGTTAAGACTACTCCCACCATTCCATGATCCATTTAAACAAGTTTGTCAGATAAGTGGCTTACTACCTTCCCCTATTTCTCTTGCCGTCAATATGCTCTGTGAGGGTTAAGTTTCTCTAAGCCCTTCTTCCTCATTGTGTGTCTAAGAAATGTCAGCTGTCTTTTCATGATTCTCATTATAAGAGTTCATTCTGTTGCCATTTTCTTTAAGACTTCCTTGTTGTTTACTTGCTCTGGCCATGGAATTTTCAGTATGCTTCTGTAGAACCACATTTCTGCTGCCTCCAGTTTTCTCCTCATCTGTGGGGAGAGTGTCCAGCATTCACTGCAATATAAAAAGATGGGTAACATACAACATTCCAGCACTATTTTCTTTGTTTCTACCAAAAGTTTTTCCATTTCTTAGCACCTTTCTTAGCTTTTGCAATGTTTCTTTTGTTAATCCAATGCATATTTGGATCTCGATGTCACATTTTCCATCATCTGTTAAAACACTTTCCAGATATTTAAACTTCTGAACCCGCTTGATGTTGACATCTCAATTTGTAACTTGCATCTTATGTTTTTTCTCTTGCCAATGACCATAATTTCTGTCTTCTTGCAGCTGATGGTTAGTCCTTTTTTTTTTTTATTGCTTTCTTCAACCATCCTGTCCAGGCAGTCATGTAGTTTCCTTTTCAAGTTGGCCATCAACACATTGTTATCTGTGTATCTTATCTCGTTAAGATTACGCCCACCGATAATAATTCCTGGTAGGGTCTCAAGTTCTCTTAGGGTAACATTGCTGTCGAGGTTGAATAAATTTTGCGAGAAGACATGTCCTTGTCTCAAGATAAGGCTTGCTTCATTTTTTCTTTCATGTGTCTTAGATAAATTAAAGTACACATCAGAAAAGTATCTTTATCAGTTCTTTACTTCTTCTTTAATAGTTTAATCTTCCATTTTTTGATTGAACTGAATACAGAATATGTTCAAATCTTTAAATATTTTTTCTTCTCTTCTCATCCAATATATAAAATCAAATACATTTACTAAAAAAGAAATCGAATATATGTATTTCAAATATAAAATCAAATACCTTTACTAAAATAAAAGAAAAGAATGAAAGTATCTGATGATTATATATATATATTTTTAAAACAGAAACCAGAAAAATGGTTGTTCTACTATCACTGTTTAGAAATGTTATAAGCTACCATTTCTTTTGTTGATTTATACCCCCACCACTTCTTTCTGCTAATAATAAGATATAATTGGTGGCTGTGAGGCAACTTTCCTCACTCTAATGAAATATCTTAATTTCATGCATGTGTATTGGAAATTGTTGTTTTAAATGGATGCCTGTAAACTAAATTACCCGTAATTATTTCTGCTCATCTTTCTTAATACTTTTCATTATTCTTGTACATTATACCATTCATGTCTGGCCAGTAATTTTCTAATATTCAGAAATGAGTCTATACAAATTTCTGTGTAGCTCTTGTCGGGATAAGTGTTCCTCTCTTTTCTGCTGCTGGCTATCTAAATATGGTAAAGTCATAATCCCTCTTATTATCCAATTAAAGCCCATCAAATTCTCTGACACCTTTTCTTGCGCCATTTCCATTTGTGCATTATTTTTCTTACTTTCTTTCAAACAAGTGTTATGCTTGTTTACGTATCTGTTTCTTCCTTCCTTCCTCAATTCTGTCGTCTCCGTTTTTAAAGTGTCTCGTGTTGATCATAATTGGTGTTCACTTCAGTGCTTGTTTGCAAATAAGGGGAAAGGATGGGTCCAATGGTCTTGGAGGTGAAAGACAGCTTTACAAAAAGCATAAAAGATGCTGCAAACAATTGCTATGCACTGTCTTCTTCTTCTCTTTTCTATGCCTTGAGCTATCTGCAAGAATAACTATTCTCCAAGATATGATGGTTACCATCTTGCTATTTGCTGGGCTGTACTGAAATACAACTGATTGGGAGACGATTTTTCTCTTCACCTACGGCCAAACTCTTTTTCTTCTGTTGATGAAATTATTTCCCATAGAACTTTATTGTACTTTCTTATCTTCCACTGCTCCTGGCTATTTTTAGCTTGAATTGGAGATATGTAGCAAGCCAGGGCTCCAAGGTATTTTCTATCATTTTTATCTATGATTACTTGTCTCCCAAGATAGTGAGCAGGAAGTGCTCATTCACAGATGAGCATTTAGAAGAAAAGGCTATTTCTATGGACTGCAGAAAAGACTTGCTTTTTCAAAAAGAAAAATGCAAAGTAGATAATTATTTATTAAGCTCTTAGCTTAAACTTAGTTTAGCACAAGGATACAAGTATGGGGCACTCAGTGAGAACCAAACTCACTACTCAATAATAATGTTCAATCTAACTAGCTTGTCCCACCTCGAGGTGCCTAAAGTTGTTGGGTGCAGAATTATTAAACAATACTTTAAACTGTTTAATTGTTTCTTTAGGCAAATACTTTACATGATTTTGTTGGATGGACAGGATACATTAATACTTAAAAAAAAAAAAAAAAAAAAAAAGAAAGAAAGAAAAGAAAAAAGGAAAACCTTTCAATTTGATAATGGTAATATTCCAAGGATAATCTTTTGCTAAGTTTGAAAAAAATCTGCCAAGGAAATTTTTTTGTTTTACTTTCTGAATTTTTAAAAAATGATTTCTATGCAAAATTTGCTTTTTTCTCTATTTTTTGCCCCTTTATTTATTCCCTTTCCTTATTGGTCTCTGATTCTCCTAGCCAAGAGAAATAACATTGTGAGCCATTATTAGATCAGTTACACTGTTGACAATTTCATTTACACTCATACTTCATGTTAATGGATAAAAGTGGGTGTAAACATCGGTCTGATAATGCTGATTATCTGTAGTTACTGACACTAAATCTGTAATGGCTAATATCAACAATTATATTACAAAAGAATGGAGAATAATATAGTACTGTACATTTAATTAAGCACACTTTCCAATCTGACTCTATAAATATATACTATTTTGTGCTAGTGTTAAATCCACTTTATTATTCTTCCTTCAGACAACATGGTTATAGAAAATGATGAATATAAAACCCATGGAGCAATAAGATATATGTGTGGTAACATTGATGTAAACAAAGTGATCAGACCCCAACTAGCAATCAGCTCACAAAGCAGCAGCTTGTATCCAGCATTACCAAAACTCTGTCAGTAGTGGAACTTAAAAACTGAGTCAGCTGTTACAGATTTTGTTCATAATTTCTGATATCTATTAAAGGGATGTCTTGTAATATTGAGGTATGAGTGTAATCTGAAAATGAAAGAAATTTGTTTATCTTGAGGCAGTTGGAAAGGATGGTAATCTGTTAACTGAAGAAGTCTCATTTTGCTAAGTTATTTTTTTGTGGAGGGGTGGGGAGAATTTATCTTTTTTTCCAAAAGGACTGTCCTTTCACATTCAAATTCTGTTTCCTATCATCTGCTTCATACATTGGTGAACTTTGCTTTTAATGACAGCTTGACATTTTTGCGCCAGGAAGTCAAAATGTCTAATCCTTGAGCAAAGAAAAGCCTCCGTTACAAGTTCTTCGATTGAAACAAACTGCATTTATGCTATTCATGACTTAATTTCAATTGAAACATTATACTGAACTGAGAAAAAAAATTCAAATTAATTTCTTATATTATTTATCTGTCAAATAAGCTGTTTCAAAATTACTACATACTCTATTTTCTCAAGTATAATACAACTCTGTGTTTCTGAAGTTAAAAACTGAGAATAAATTAATCTTTGAGTATAATCTGAATCTGTAGTACAGCCATCCCTATGTAAATCTTTTTTGAAAAGTTGTACCAAATTATCCATTAAAATGTCAATGTCACACATATTGCACTAAAATGTTTAATTTTTCATGATATTAAAGAATAGAAATGAACTGGATGTTTTGCCATTGTGTGTTTCTTCTAATTTCCATTTCGAAACTTACTTTTGAGTCTTTAGAGAAAGGTGCTAACTAGATATACCCGGTAATACATTTTAAAGTGTTAATTAATCTATCATACATTTCTATTTGATATGGTTTTTATATATATATATATATATATATACACCCAAGTTTGGGATTGGTATATACGGAGTGAATTCCAATAACCAACAATTACTATTCTTTAAAGAGTGCTCAATACAGAGTAGAGCAGATATAATTATTTATTTGAATATTACAACATAAATATGTTATAAAATCATGACAAAAATAGCCATTTTGTTTCAACACTTCTGGTGTCTTATCAAGTGATGATGTAGAATATATGTAAAATATACAGCGTTTACTCCTAGCTAAGGATCGTTAATTAATTTGAAACTTTTAAAACCATTTATTCTATATTCTACATCATCACTTGATAAGACACCAGAAGTGTTGAAACAAAATGGCTATTTTTGTCGTGATTTTATAACATATTTATGTTGTAATATTCAAATAAATAATTATATATATATATATATATATATATATATATATATATATATATAGTTCATACAGGTCCTGGAATCCTTGAAAAGTCCTGGAAAATTGACAGGGCTTTTACCAGGGCTTGAAAAATTCTGGAAAAACAGCAAAAGCTCCTTGAAAAGTTGTGGAATTTTCTAAATTGGGCTGCCTACACATCCTTTTTTCTCAATTCATGAAAGTAAAAATTCCAAATTTCAGAAATCTGGCATTTTTACAAGCTAAAATTGTCCTTTAAGAAAAATGTTTCTTTAGTTGTCAGTAATATTTGGCAATTATTGCAAACGGGGCAGGGGTTTGTTTCCTTGATTAGTAAGAGTTCATGACCTCGTAGTTACTTCTGTATTTTCTTGTTTAGGTGATGAGAAAGAATATGAAAACGTGTCTTTTTAGGTCTAAGAGAGGAAAAGTAAAGATAAAACACATCAGACAAGTAAAAATCAAGGATAAATTAATTTATTGAATTTATAGTTGAAAGGAAAAAATAAATAATTTTACAGTAAAAAAATACATTTTAGTAGAATCTCAAAAGATTTATCAGTGTTTTTTAAAATTGAAGAAATTTTATTCACATGTCAGTTTCAAAAATAAAAAGTCCTTTTGATCTCTAGCCAGCATTGGGTGAGTTAATGTTGAAAAAACAGATACTTTATGCATCCCATGTCAATGGGTAAACTATGTTTGTCTAAATTGTTGTCAAAAGTAACAAGTTTGAGAATCAAATTTGACTCCAAGAAAATGTAGACAGGAAGGATGATAGAATAGAAAATGTGTATTTGATGTGTCTTAGGACAGGTAAGAAAATGTGTCTTTGAAAAAATAAGAATGTTATTTTTAAAGTTTGCAGGTTAATAATGACCTGTATATCTAGCTTTTGATGTGCGAAAAAATGATGAAATATATTAAAACTTATTTGTCTTTTATTGCTTGGCTTTATATTAAAAGTTCAATCTAGTAACCCTGTCCTTTTTTTACTTTTGCATTTCTGTCATAGATGGCTAGAAAATGTACAAATATGTGAATGACTCTTAGACATTTGGCCAGCTATCATCAAAATCAAACTTAAATTAAACTCAATTAAGAAAACGGAAAAATGTCCCCAGATCAATTCTTTCTCTTCAGTGCTGTCAAATGTGAATGACGTCTTATTTCTACAGAAATTGCAGAGTTTTATGTTTCAAAAGATATTGACTCATTTCTGATAAAATATCAGAGAGATAAACTGTTGCTTCCTTTCCTTGCAGATGATCTTTTTAGCAAGATTATGAAACTGTTAAGATTTGTAAAGGAAGAGCACACTAAAAAGACAATTACATTTTCCAAAATGAATGAATTTATCAGAATTTTGTCAACCCCACACATGCATAAAGATGCTGCAAAGATTGAGTGTGGATTTCTGGCAGATAGGGCTATGCAAAATTTATCCAAAAAAGGAAATATATCAACAAAAGATCTGTTTGCATGCAGAATTGCAACAAAGACAATGTTCATCACAATCATTGAGAAACTTCTGGCAAAGTCTCCCCTTAGATGCCCTCTTGTAAGGTCACTTGCATGGCTGAACTTTGGATCCATTTTTGGAAAAGAATTGCCACAGAAAACAGTCTAAAAAGATGTCTTTCCCACATGATGGACAGAAAACAAGTCAGCAAGTCTGTGGGGACATCATCAGTCAGTATAAAGAGTTCGAGAAGAAGGCTGCTGAAAATATTGCTTTCAAGAATTTCAACAAGCATGAAGACTAGCTGGACACTTTGTTCTACTCTTCTTTGTCTAGCAACAAAGAATATCAAAAACTGAAAAGTTGCTCACATATTGCTGGGACTCTCATGGACAGGCCTTAGTGAAGAGAGGCTTGTCAGTCAATAAGGAAATTTCCACTGACAGTATGAAACAGCAGACTCTGGTTGCACAGTGCATTATCACAGACTATTTTGTCACAGTTGGAGGTACTGGGAATGTTCCCATGACGAAGACTCTTCTCTGCAGTGCTTCCAATGCCAGAACAGCATACAACCAATACCTTGAGGCTGATAAGAAAAAAGACTGGAAGAAGCAGCTGGACAAAAATGGGAATCCATGCTTATGGAAATTGAAGAATTAAAGGCCAAGAAACAAGCTTGAAAGTTGCATACAAGATTTGCTTAAGTCAGCTGACACTTATGTGGAGAAAGCTGAACAGACTCAGAAATTCACACTTATCACAAAGTCAAATGCCATGTGAAAATCTGCAAAGGACAAACCCACAGAGATATCAAAATTGGAAGAATACTAAAGTAGATGAACTGAAAAAAATGTTAACATCATTGTGTTTTGTGCAATGAAAGCCATAAGTAATAGGGGTAGCTAAAATGTGTAGTCTTTTTGTGAAAATTTATATTTGCAGTTCTGTTCATTAAAACCATTATACTTCATAGGAAATATGCAGCAGTCAAGAATTTTTGTGACATTCACAAACCATGAGCAGTGTAGATAGCTGAAATGTGTAGCAGTAAGAATTAGTGTGTAATTCAAAATTTTCGAGTGTAGTAGAACTCTAAACTGTGTAGAATGCTACACGAAATGTGTAACATAGCCAGGTCTGCATTCAGTTGCATTTTAGTTTTCAACACATTGATTTCTTCACTGCTTTCAACTTATCCATGTGACATGAATTATTGGAACCAACTGTAGCTTTTCTTTGAACATCTCATCTGTTAAACTATTAAAAGTTAGATCAAAGTTTGTATTTTTGAAATTGATGCCCATTCACTGTGTGTGTGTGTGTGTGTGTGTGTGTGTGTGTGTGTGTGTGTGTGATTGTTTCAGTCCTCAAAACTTTTCAATATAGTCCTGGAAAAATCCTTGAATGTTTTTACACAGATCTGTAGAAACCCTGTTATGAAAATAAAAAAAATATTGTCTTTCCTTAAGAAAGAAGGGAGAAAATTTTATAAAAAAACAAGAAAATCAATATATAAACCAACTTTATCTTGTGAACAAAACTGAGTGTATTTACAGTCTTGCTGTTTTAAATAAGAGGCTTTCTAAACTGAACAACTATTGCTGAAAATGTGTACTTGTGTATAATAGGAACCCTATTTTTTGCCTTTAATTTTTGTTGAAAATTTCTCATTATGCTCAAGAAAATAGGGTAATCACAAATCACATTTGTTCTGTTAATCTCTTTAAGACTGAAATGTTTTTTGTTATATAATACAACTGAAAGACACTTATCAATATACATAAGAAAAGTTACTAGAATTTAACACATTTTAAGACCAACAGAATTTTTGCCAAAAAAGTGCTCAAAAGATAACTAGTGACAATATTGAATAAATCAGTAATTACTCAGTGGACTCTTCTTCTTCCTCAACTATTGGTAAATAGCAGGACAGACTGTGTTCTGTAGCTTTGGATGGCAACTGGTCTACCGCAGAAAGAAATGGCAACCTACTGTGGGAAAAAATCTGCCTCATCAGTCATGTTTCGAAAGATACATAATTGCCTAAGTGTGTATCAAGCATAGCACATAACTGACTGATACACACGCACACAGGGTGCAATGGACAAATTGTTGCCAAAATTACACAAAATTGAAAATAATGCTGACATCACATTTTAACAGATATATTTACCAAAATTATACAAAAGTATCTTAAAATACTATAGAGTAAATTTATTCAATATAATCGCGATTGGCTTCAAAAATGGTCTCCAGATAACTTCTGAATCTCCTGCAACTCCTTTTATAAGTTGGTGAATGCTGCCATAATTCTTGCCTTCAGTTCATCTTTGGTGTTACAAGGAGATTTGTTGGTCTCTTGCTCAACTGCACCTCACACATAATAACCAAAAGAGTTGCAGTCTGGAGAGTTAGGTGGCCAGATGTAAGGGTTGATGTAGTTGCAGAAATTGTCTGACAGCTATGACTGGGTTCTCCTGTTTGTCTAGCATGGTGCAGAGTCCTGTTGCAAGACATAGGATCTTCCAGTAGCTGCCCTCTTGAGCCAGGGCAGCACTACTTCCTCAAGGCACTTGATGTAGGCCTCCATGTTGAGTCTGAGACCCTGTGGGAAGATGAATGATGGCATAACATCACCATCACTAGTAATCACCATTAGACTCATCTAACTGTTTCTGAATCTTCTGCACTGTCCTCTGATTGACACCCAAACACTCTCCAATTTTCATATTAAAGTTTCTGGCATGAATGACAAGCAATACAGTATGGCATTTCCAAATTTTTGGAGGAGTGAATTGTGTTATAGTGCTCTTTTTCTCACAGATGTTGTCCAACTGACACTACTATATTGTGACAAAAAAAACAAAAAAACAACATGTGCGAAATTTTTAAAAATAAAATGGCGACAATTTACCCTCTGTCTGTGTGGATGTGTGTATGTGTGTATATATATATATATATATATATATATATATATATATATATATATATATATATATATATATATATATATATAAAGATATATATTTATTTTTTTTCCTCCTCCCTGGACTTATGGACTTACAACCAACTGTAAAATCTCATAAAATAAAAATTTCAAGAATCCAAACAGTATTGTAGATTGTAAAAAAACTTTGATCAGAATTGTTTTTTTTTTCTTTCTTCAAAAAGATTAAAAATAAATAAAAATCTATTTGTATTCACAGTATGCAAACATATGTAATATACAGAAAGCAGGGCTGACTTTTTAAAAATTTGTTTATTGCTTTTACAGCTCATTTTTCTAACATTTTAGAAATGAAATAGAAATGTTACAAATGGTACAAAACTGACATTAAAGAAACTGCTCACTTAGTAACCGGTTTATTTAACAACCTTGTTTTTGAAATGGAACCTAATTGTTAAGTGAGGAGTAACTACACACACACACATGCGCAGACACACACACACACACACGCACACACACAGACAGTGAAACTAAATCATACTCTGGCTACACAATTAGTTTAGTATTGGAATTAAACCATTTCTCTGGAGGTGAAGAAATATTTTTGAAAAATGTTAGTTGTAAAACTTTGAATTTTCAACAGCTGTTCTACTTTAACAAAAAGAAAAGATATTTGAGCTTTATTCTAATTTGTTTTTGTAAATAATTTTTTAATACTCTGATTACTAGCCAAATAATGATTATAAAGTTCTTTTCATAAGATGACCCCAAAGTAGTTCTTCTCTTTCAATTTGAAGTAAGACATAATTTTTGTTTTATATATATATATATATATATATATATATATATATATATATATATATATATATACACACACACACACAACATATCCTGTTAAAACAAAAAAAAATGAAATTTTCAATAAAAGTTTTGTGAAATATTGGCCCATTCTATTGTGTAGCCATGATCTGCAGTTCCACAAAGAAAACTCCCCTTCAAGCTCAGTTGCCTCACTGACTCCTTTTTACCCACTTCAACCACTTATTGCTGTTCCACTTAATTAGCTATGATATATATATATATATATAAAAGTTGATTTTTCTTTTCTACCTTGGGATATTTTATTATTGTAATATGCATTTTTCTATGTCTCTTTGTACACTATAGCACCTTACTTTTTACAACAGCAGGCATTTTGATACATTATCTGCCCATTGATATTTCCGTTGGGTGACCAACTTAATTTCATGGCCAAGTTGGTTTCATACATTTTTCTTTTTCTGTGTTCAACAAAGTGCAAATTCTAGGCAGTGATGTGAGAAATATGATGAAGTAGTGACACCATAAGTTTGGTAAAAAAGTTTCTTTATTTTATTTACAGTTCACTGCAATCAACAAATAGTAAAAAGGCTTTGATGTTTGTTATTTAGTTCTGTGCATTATTTTGTAAGCTTAGTTTTATTTCAATTCCCTTTCTCTCTTCAATACACATTTTAGTTATACATGCGCATACGTATGTGCATTAAAAATACCAATCTTCTAATTAAGGCATAATCCTGAAACAAGAGAGATGAACATTTCTATATTATCTTAAAGGTAGCATAATACCCATAAAAAATGACAAAATTATTTATGCATGGGTTAGCAGTTCTGTGGTCTGCTACCTGGGTTATACCCCTGTGTGACTAAGATCTGTGTATAGGATCTGTGTATTCTGTAAAATGTTACACACACTTGTTCTTTATCTTACCACACTCTCACACACGTGTTGATTGTGATGTCTTGTCAGACAATTGACACTCCTCCATTCATTGATCATCCATGAACCTGTTGATGTCTTTTAATTCCTGCCAGCGACTTGCATATCTTGTAGCAGATCTGGTACTTATGAGCATTGGCATTGGTTGAGATAACAGAAACAGTGTTGGCTTCATTGTGAACTTTCATGTGATGCTTGAGGCCACCAGCTGATTGGCATACTTTAGAGCAGTGGGAGCATGAAAAGTTTCCATCCTGGGACTCAATATGTGGCATGGAAAGGACAACAAGTGTATTTGGATTGCTTTCATGCGATTTCATATGATTACCCAGGCCTGCCTTTGACAGGGAGGTCTGGTTACACACCTCACAGACCCACATGTCTCCACGATTGGCTAGCAGAGGTTCCTGTTTTCTGCATACTCCCTTGAGCTTTGCCCAGTCTGCTCTGGCTGCTTCAAAAAGTTCAGCACCCTTGAAAATCATGGCTCTCCACTGGCCACGATCAGATGCTAGGGGCCTCTAATCATCAACAGGAACACCAAAATACGCCAAACTCTCCTTGACACTATCTTGAAACTGTTTTTTGGCTTGTCCTGTGGTCTCTTACTAGAAAAAATCTCACCATAAAACAACTGTTTGGCATTGATCAAGACACCTATATCTGGAACATGACTGTCCCACTTCAGGTGAAGAATATGTCTGAGACAGTGTTGATAGAATCTTTCAAGCTGTTTTATGTGAGATTTATACAAGGTTCAGGTTTCAGAGGCATAGGGTAAGGTTGACAACACACGTCTGTTACACAGACTCTTTAGTTGCCAAAGTTAAATCACCATCCAAGCAGATTCTATCTTCTAACTTACCAAAGGACCCAAATGCCTTGCTTATTCTCTGTTTGATTTCTGCATCAAGGGTACCATCATTTGATAATTTACTACCAAGGTAGACAAACTCTTTGGTGACTTCAAGACACTTCCCATAGACAGAGATGTCAGGTTCTATGTAAAGATTGCCAGAAGCAGGAGTGTACATGACCTTGGTTTTCTTAATGTCGATTGTCAGTCCAAAGCAGGTACAACATTAGTAAAGCGGTCCATCAATGACTGCATTTCCTTTGGAAAGTGTTCAAATAAGTCGGCATCATTGGCATATAGAAGCTCCCTAACAAATCTGACACTACCATGGAATCTCCTGGAGTTGAAAACTTTTCCAGCTGTTCAGAATCTGATATAGACACCTGTATCACAGTCATTGAAGGCATACCAGAGTACAGCTGTATGTACATATACATCAGTTGGGTTTCAATCCTGGCTTAAATCAATTGGATGTCGAGCCACACTGATGAGCTGTGAAACAGTCTGTTTGTGGATGACAAAAAATATATATATATATATATATATATATATATATATGAGCAATTTATTTAATTTTGTTTTTAACATTTATAGTAATAATTATAAAAGAAAATTATAGAAAATTTCCTCCTCTCTCTGTATATTTGTTTTTCCTTCAAAAGGATAATCGTTACTGATTGTTTACTATTCTTGTAATCATGCGGAATCTATGCCAGAATGCTAATTGAGAAATGTGAAAGTCTGATGTCATGAAGGCCCAAAACTTTCTCTGACTCCAGAGTAGACATCACTGAGGAAGCATTCTGGTGTGCAATGTCTGCATATAAAATAAACTGAAGTATAATTTGTTTTTAAATTACAATGATAATCCTGGAGTTACACAAGTCTGGATTAATAGTCACTTGATACACTAAGGAATGGAATTTTGATCTGAAATTTTCACTATAGAACTAATTGTTGAAATGTAAATATCTTGTATAAATGTTTTTTTTATCATTATGAAACATCAGATTTATTAATATTTCAACATAATTTTAGATTCATTGGTTAATTATTATATTTCACAATTTGGTAAGGTAAAAATTGAAGAAAGAATTGTCACATTACTAGTCAAATTTCTTGAGTTGTAATAATTAAAATAGTAATTTTATTTGTTTGTTTTTATAAGGTTATTTTTTTTTAGTGCTTGCTATAAGTTATATTACTAACATTTAGAAATTTTGTTATTTAAATGTTAATATTTTCCTACAAGTCCTTTCCAGTTTAGTACCTTATAATCTTTGACATATTACTGAATGCTTAAAAGATATATTTTTACATCTAAATAAATCAACAATATTAGACTTAATGTTTGTATACATTATATTCTAATAGAAAAATGATATACAGAATTTTAAAATTTTTGATGGGTCTCATTTTATTTTGTTATTTAATTATTTAAATCATCATTTTCTTAGCAACACATATTTTATGAACATTGAAAAATCTTTCATGGTCAAACAGAGAAGTGATATCTTGTAACTTGGTTTGAAAGGAATATTTTGAGCCTTAAACATTACTTTAAAAGCATTAACATTTTTCATAAAACAATTTACTTAATGAGGGTGTGCTGAAAATGAATCTAACAAGGGTTTAAAATTCTGATGTTTTAGTCAAATTTATTTGTGGAGTGATTTAATCTGGGTTTATTTCAGTAATACTCCCTTGTATGTCACAAATTTATTGTCTATGATTTTAATAGAAAAAATAAATTTTGTCAGGTCTAGTTAGGGAGAGGATCTAGAGATTTGACTGCCATAAACCACCTGGAGTTACTATATTATTAATGGAATATATATATATATATATATATATATATATATATATGATAAAATCCTACTCTTTCTATAGTGACAAATCAAAAGAATCTTAACTGTTTTGGTAATGTTTTTTTATTTTTTTAAAATTTATACACAATGCACACTTTTTAGTGTAACCGCCCACCCATACACACATGCACACACACAATATGGCTGGTAAAGAAATTTGAAAATATCCAGTTTATTAAACTCAGAGATTTAGATATGTCATGAATATTATTGAGAAAATTTTGTTTAGTTGTTTTTCTTGTCTAACCACTTTCAAGAAATAGTGACTTTCCAACTATTTCCAGAAAGGCACTATTTCTTAGGCACTTACCTAGGATAATTTTCTTTTAGGCTGAAATAGTATTTTTTGAACTGTTTGCATTTTAAATATTAAATTTAAATTGCAATTTCATTTAAAGATTTATCTTTTAATTCTGTCAAGATTGTTCACTTTATTATCCACTGATACTGAATTTGTGGACAGAAAATACAAAATAATTCTTTCATATTGATATAGCTTGAATAGACAGAAAAGTGATCATATGCATTTAAACTAATTAAAATTACAAAATCTAATAAAAGTCATGTAGTTGTAAATAATACAACTATGTGAATAAACATTTATTTATAAGTTATTTTTCTTTTAGCTCGAAATAGTAGAAAGTACAGTGGACATATTTTGAAAATACTGAGTATAACATTTGTTCTACTCAATCTTGAAAGATAATTTTTATTCACTACTTTTTGTATTGATTATAAATCAGTATTAGTAATTAAATTTTGATATTGTATTTTATTTAAGTCCTCCTTTTTAAGACCTAATTTGTGTGTATATGTGTTCCCAAAAGAATTTAGTGAATTTACAATATATTCTAAGTAGATCTTGCATGCTGTGAAATACAGTATGTCAAGGTTTCCAGTGTACGGTTTAGATTTTGTCTGCAGGAAAACTTTGCTGATTTTGTTCTTGTAAAATCAGTTTACTCCTGTTGATCCCTCTCTCTTGTAAATACTTTCCTTAATAATTTTCATTTGTAATAATAAGTTACCTGCTCTTTGGTCAGTTGGTGGGTTGGCTGTTTGGATAGCGCCTCTGGCTGCATTGTTTTCTTTCGAAACAAGCAAGGATCTAATGCCCCCCCCCACTGTTTGGATAGAGCCAGCTCAAGTCATCTCTTGGACTCGCCCTGGGGCCAGTAAAAACAACTTGATAAAGGGTAACTAATTTTTTCCATACCTCCTCTTTAATGATTTTTAACTTTGGGTATGAATACGATCCATATGTTTTCCAACAAAGAAAGGACCATACGCAGAGTCTCTATTGTGTTGGAGCGAGACTGTTCAGCTACTCAATGGCTCTCTGTATTTTATGATTTATCTTGGGGAGGGGCAGTAAGACAGGTGGGGGGGGGTAGATATGCAATTCATAGCAGTTAAAGTGAATAGGGTTTTCAATGGGAATTGGGCAGAGCTAACTTGGTGAGTGTAGATCATAAGAATTGGCCCCAGAGGATGAAAAGAGCAGGTGCCAGTGTTTAGTTGGGATATAAATACAGAAATTCATTGCTCAAAGTAATTGTCAGAATTGGATTATGCATGCATGTGTGTGTGTGTGTGTGTACTATCAGAAATGTGGGCAAAAATTCTACAAGATTCAATATGATTTTTTGTTTTATTTTTCATAATTTAAAAAAAAAATTGTTACCTCTGCAATAGATATATTTCTACCTGTTTTATGAGTGACTATAAAATCCTTTAATTTTTAAGAAATTTAGAACAGTTATATCTATATATTTTTAAGTTAAAAAAAAAAGAGAAATTAACATGGAATGTATTATCAAATTATATTTAGTCAATATTGTATTAATAAAGAAAAATTCAACAATCATATTGAATACTAAGTTTGAAGAGAGATGAGTTCTCTTCTCATTGGTGTGATTTGTAGTAGAAATTATTAATATCATCTTTCTTTCCTGTTTTATGGAGTAATGTACTTCAAATGGTAAATCAGCAAGACACATGTACAAAGTATGAATATGGTTCAAGACTTTCTTCCTTTCAAATATAGCAAGGTTTTCGCTTTAGAGTTTTTCCATCTCAAACATTGCATTACTTTGCAGTTTGTAAATTACAGCCAGCAACGTGTAACCACTTGAATGCATAGAAATGATTGTGCCTACATATGTGTATTATTTCTTCCTGTTTTTTTTTTATCTTGAAAAATGTTATTGTCTTGTATAAAAGCATTTCACATTCTTTTTTCTTTTTAATATTTTTTTTAGTACTTTATCTTTCCTTACTTTCATTTAGCCACCAACTCTCCTCTGACATATAAAATAATAAAAACAAAACTTGAACAACATGTGATAATAATATGCATTTCTGTATCCAATCACCTTTCTGGAAATGTTTGGATTTCTCAGCAGACTCAATATGCAGTTTGAATTACATAATAAAAATGAGTGCTGAAAAGTTCACAAACCAACTAAGAAAGGATTAAATATTTTTATGTTTAGCCATTTCGTCAGAATTTGTGGAGTAGGTTATCTGAAACCTTTTCAATACTCCCATATATACTACTCTTAGTTTACTTGTAACATCAGAAATTAATGAAAGTATTTAAGCAATTTTGTAATTGCATTATATTTTCTGCATGAGTAATCTTGGATTTTTGCCAATACAATCATATTATGATTCTGTTTGTTCCTTATACAGTTAGTACATACATTACATCCTGCCAATACCTCATAAATAATGGACTATTCCATTTTGAACCATGAGGAAAGATGGAAAAGACATATCAGAGATGCTGTTGGGTTTCAGTGAGAAAAAGAAAGGGAGTATAGAGGAGACAGTAACACTACTGTGTTTGTCTTCTTCAGTAAAATGGAAAATCTTGTTAATTTTGTATCTTTATTTGTACTCTCTTACTTTAAATAAATGATCTGCATTCCTAGTTATTGCAATATTTTGTTAAAATTCTTAAGCTCAAATATTTAATGAGGCAATAGGGGGATTTCCACAGGTATTTTGTAGTCATAGAACTCAGAAGGAGCTTATTCAATTCATCAACTTAAGAATTATGATTCATCAAAAAAGTAAAATATCAAAACCGTGAAATTTTCATAGGTATTTCTAGTTAACTAGATTGTCATATGTAAGAAAGAATTCTGCTTTTTATATCATTGAAAATAAAAATATTCCAAGAAAACTGATATGAAACAAACAAACAAAAAAGTGTTAGCAACCTCATTGCTTACTACTGTTGTGATAAGATGGGTCTGCTGGCAAAATGATAACACGTGCTGATTAATGAATAACAAGAGACTTAATGCTATCATATTTAACATTACATTTAATTCATTCTGATACTTTGTCAATTACTCTTGTCCAGTGTGTGAGATGTGTCTCCTAGAACCGTTGTTCAAAACATGGACCTTACACCCTCTCTGTGATGTATGAGAGACTGCCCAAGTCCTCTCTGGAGAAATTCTTTATATAACTGTACATATAAGAAATCTTTCCTACACTTGCAAAACAGGATACAGGTGTGAGGTTCTCTCTTTGGTGGTTGGGTGTAACCCTTGGTCAACCCCACACCTGACTTCCTTGGCAGTTTGCTGTGAAATTGCGTATGAAGCCTGTTCAAGAATACTACATTGCAATATTTCATTTTTATTGTAACAAGAAACATGTTACTTATTGGTATCAGTTAATGACTCCTGTTAACAACTGAATATCATTACAGGGATCAGGGTGGATGACTGATAAATAAATAGTCTTTTTTATTATATCTTACTATAAGAGAGAGCTAAACTGCAGGTGGGGTTCTCATTCTCCTTTTTTATATTTGCTTTTACTCTTTTTTTCCTTTTTTTGTCTTTCTTTCTCAATATTCTATTCCTTTCTAATTTCTATCTGCTTAAGATCGAAATGATGAAGAGGAAAAAACTGGACTTTGCGACAGTAGCATTATATCTTAAAAGACTACGTTGAATACTCTTTACCTGCCTGCAGTCTTGAATTAATATATCATTCCTAACCAATAACCTGCTTATTAATTCTTGGCTTCATTTTGTCTTTTTTTGTTACCACTTGCCAATATTTCCCCAATACCCAACTTCATTTATACTCATTTTTTTGAATCCCTTTATTACACACTTTGCTCCCCTCACTTTTTTTTTCTTTTTTTATTTTAGCCCCTTTAGCATTTGTTGATTAATTATTTTCCACTCCAAAGCCTTGATAGACAGATTTATTAGAAAACTGAATATTTTTAAGTGAGGGGTCTTCACACATCCTTCACACATCACCAGCCTCATATTATGACTCTCAGTGCTGACACCTTTCAGATGAAATATCCACACCAATTTTGATTCTCCTCTTTTTTGTCAATTGTCCTTTTGTTGGAGACTTTTATTGCGATGCCACTTTAAAAATCATTTATCTATTAAGGCATATCTTTCACTTTTGACCCAAATTACAATTTTTATTAAATAATGAAATCTATAGTGACATATCTTACAATAACAGTAAATATATATATATATATAAATTTTTATATATCAAACAAAATTTTTTTTTGGGGGAAAGATGTATGACAATATAATCTCGCTGATTTCATTAAGATTCTTTTTCTTTTCGTCACTTTTCCTATTAGATATTCCACACTATGATAATAGATCTACCAGGAATGGTGAAATTTTACAAGAGACTGGGTGCAAATTTACTGGTCTTGATCACTAAATCATCCACAATAAATTTGCACCAAAAAGAAAAAGAATCTAAATACCAACTAGATTATATACCCAAAACACATAAAAAAAAAAAAAAGAAATTAATTTAAAATTTAGAATTCTCAGCAGGTCTCATTCGTTTGCAGTTGTAGTCACACCAACATAAACAAAGTTCGTCTGATGAAGTCCTAAAGGACAAAATGGGATGCACAAAAACTTTTTCCCACTTTGTCATACATATTCTCCCCCCCCCCCCCCCCCCAAAAAAAATATATGTATACACACAAACAAAATCTACATTTTCAAACTTAATTTTTCTTTTCAAATTCTGTTGGTTTTGATAACTAAATATGCAGATCATATGCTTGGCCTACTAAGGAGTTTTACTTTATTATCCAATGTCGTTCTTACTATTTGCCTGGGTTTATTCCATATTGATTGGTGCCTTTCTTTACTTCCAAACATGAACAGCCATATCTCACTTCATAATCTCTCCATTGACTGCAATAACTTTTTAATGTTCTTCCTGCATTATCTTCAGAGAGTGGAGAGTTTAGTCATTATATTCCAAGTCACAATTTCATAGAATGCTATATATACAATGAAAGGTTGGCTCTGGTCACTTATCTTTGAAGAGTGGAACTGCTTTTGAATACTGTCTTGATGTTGGATACAGTGTCTCTGAATCCTCTTTTGACACACCTCTTATGAAATAAGAGATTATAGACAATTACAGATAAACTCTCTAATGCTGCTATTCAGTGGGCAAGTCCACGAAGATATTTCCAAGTGGCTCCTTCATGATTGCAACAAAATTCTCTGTGGCATTAATGCCATCAGAATCCATCTATTCAGAAACAAGCTAAATGCAACACATTTGACCCATTTCTCGTCACCAATGAATTAGCCGTGAGAGTTCACAAAAATAGGCATATATGTTTGTATACAGTTTTCATGGAAAACACCAGGAAAGTAACTCGCATAGTATAATCATTTGCATAGTTGTTAATTGTGTGTGGTATGTGTAGTAAGCAATGCTCGTCTTTCAGACTGAAGCATCCTGTTGCTAAAAAAGTCAGTTTTATTATGAGGTTATCTTTAGTAACTTGGATGCACATATTAACCTTTACAACTGTACAGGCATACATGTCCACTGGCGATACTCTTTCTGATTATATAATAATATTGATTATCCGGGTGGACATGTTCACCGAGTGACAGTGCTTTGTTTCAAAGGAAAAGTATGTTTCTAAAAATAATCTATTACTATGGAAATGACATCATTAAGCTTGTGATGTGAACTGGGGATGCTTGGATGTCAGCCATTTTGTCCTAATTGAAATAGTTGTTTTATCAGCGAATTTTAATAAAGTGTTTTAAAAACGTTTGTTTTTCAATCACAATGGCAACCCCGAGGTGAGGTGTGGATCTGTTACATCGCTAGAGGAACTTTTCATGGATAGTAAGAGCAGCAAAGAAGAATTTCTCTGATATATCCATGCAGATATTGGTGATGTGTATGATGGATTGAAAGTGATTCCAACCAGAAGGAGGAATTTTTTAATCATTACAAGCGTACCCATGGCTACCAGAGTTTTTCTATTCTCTCAGACCTACAAATGTTGATCTAGAAGCTAGTGAGGTAGACTTTTTTGTCTTTTTTATTTTATCTGACAAAGTTATTCAACTAATCGAAATGGAAACTAACCGTTATGCAAATGATGTGAAAACAAAATTAGGTGACAGCAAAGCCCAACTTGCAAATCATTTGCTTTGAAGAAATGATAGCATTTTTGGCCTTACTTTTGTTGATAGGTTTGACAAAGCGACCTTTGTATTCATCTTACTGAACAACAGAACTCCTTTTATTTATACAAGGCTTTCACAATTTGATGAGTAGGAATCGTTTTTTATCAATTCTGTTGTATTTCCATCTTGTTGATAATTCAACGGCAGTACCCAGAGATTACCACCGATATGAAAAAGACTTTAAAATAAAACAATTTGTTTTAAACTATTTTCCCATATTGATAATGATACAACACCCCACTAAAGAAATAAGTTTGGATGAAAGTATGATCGCTTTCAAAGGGAGGACGAATCTCGTGCAGTACATACCCAAGAAGCTGTCAAAATGGGGAATGAAAGCCTGGGCACTTGCAGAAGTAAAGACTGGCTACTTTTATAATTGGAAACTGTACTTGGGAAAAGAAACAAATACTAGAAACACACCAAGTGTTACACATAGGGTAGTCACATCAATGGCTTGTCTACTTTACAACTGCCACCATGTTATTTATATGAATAATTTCTTTACTTTGCCTGAGTTGTTTTGCCAAGTTAAATGAGAATGGCATGGGTGCGTGCAGTACCCTTCAGACAAATTTCCAGAAGGTTCCTGCTGGAATCAAGAATGCAAAACCCAAGTCAAATGACTCCCCACCCCTTACTAAGTGCGATGACAACAGTCTCTTTTTGTCCTGGTGTGACAAGCAGCCGGTCAACCTGCTTACTACCTGCCACTCTGATCAGACCTTTGGGAAGGAAGTTAGGTTGAAACATCACCAGGGCCATGTTCACATTGTGAACAAGCCCTGTGCAATTGAGAGCTACACTAGAAACATGGGAGGAGTTGACCACTTTGACAAGCAGCTAATATTTTTTATTGCTGAACACAAGTTGCTGAAGTGGTGGAAGAAAGCTTTTTTTTTTTCATTAAACTTATTTGAAGGCTGCTTCTGTAATTCTTGGGTGATTTGGAGGGCATTACACCCCAGTCAAACAAAAGCTGAGAAATTCTTCCTGAAGACAGTGTACAGACTTCTTGAAGGGTATCAGGGCAAGCACTACTTCATGATAAATCCCAGGTGTGTCAGCACTAGAAAGTCCTCTGCACCCGACTGTGAGGTGTGCTCCAACAGCGACAAGACGAAGCACCAAACTACCTATGTGTGTTGGTGCTGTTAGGTTCCCATGTGTCCCTACCCCTGCTTTGAATGCTATCATACTTTGGTCATGTACAAGGTGGATTGTGAGACTGGATTACACAATTAACAAGTAAGCTTCTTAATAAATAAATAAAAAAATGTTTCTATTTTTTTATGTTTTTTTTCTCAAAATATATTATATATATAGTAAAAGAATGTGTCTACATTTTCTACATCCTTTCATGCAAATACCCTGAAAATTTTATAACAATATCTCTAAAACCCTAAAAGTTACAGTACTAGTAATATACCCACCATTCAAAAACTTACTACACCCAAAATTAATGTGGATCCGGGGGATACAGCTCTGAAAGTTAGTACGGAGTTGTAAAGGTTAACATTGTCTCATTCATTTTAAATAACTCCCCATAACCACCAACTTAAAAAAAGTAAAAAAGTGGTCGCGTTTACAAAGTGTTATTGATATGTACAAATGAAAAACTTAAGAGGGTAAGGTCAACAATGTGTGCATTGGGAATGAAAATGCAACCCTACGTTTTTATTTTTGGTTTCACAAAAGTCTTTAAGAATATATAAAGTGGGGATGTAACTTTTCAATTGTCTGAAGTTGTTTGCTTAAAAATCTGTCATAAAAGTTTTCTAGGTAGGTTAAACAAGATGGCTAAACTACTATCTACCAGTCACTGATAGTTGTAATCCTAAAATAGAGGAGACAAATAATGGCAGTTAAAATACTACTAAAAAGTCATGGATGAAATCACATTTAAATGGAGTATCCAAAAATAACGGAGGTTCAAATTCTGTTTATGTTAAAAGGTCTTGAATGAACTTGGTACTAAGGGAAATGAGTTGTTAAAAAGGAAATCTCGTCATCCTAGTTTTTTATATAATGAAATCCACATTTGATTTATAATTATGAAAAAAAAACAAAAAAAATAACAAGGGAAATAACCTTGGCACCAGCACCCTGGTCCAAACCAAATTGACAAGCCGTCTCATATTTAAGATAATTTTTTTTTTTTTTTCGGACCCTCAGCAAAGTAATAAAGCCACTACTATGCAAGGGGTTACTAAAAGTGAAAAAAAAAATTTTAAAAAAACAGAGGGACAATATAAGAATGGGTTTCAAAGAGACAAAAGATTACAATCAAGATTGGATTTAAATTTCATAGTTCACAGGAAAGCAGGAAGCCAGAAGAGAGTTCCACAAATGAGACGTGCAAGAGAAGAAATAATTAGCATATATCTTATGGCTACAACTAGTAATTTCAATAGTGAAATTATGAGACCTAGCTGCCAATCTAGTACTGTGCTTAAATTTGTAAAGTTGGAGTACCAATGAGCAAATAAAATCAGAACAGTTACCATAAAAATATGTATAAAAGAGGCAAAGGGAAGTTATGGTAGTAGGAAAGTGACTGAAGCTGAGATGCCAGGTCAGTACTGATAACATTGCTAATTTTTCTTTGAATTTTGTCAAGAATCTCTAGATATATAGACCAGATGTGGCAGCAATATACGGACTTCTAAATGTGCAAGGTATATATTTTTTTTCTAATTTTAAATTGGAAGCATATTTAATTTAATCAAATGTCTTTAAGAAATAAAATTGGCACAACTTTATTTTTTGGTTGAACTGAGTTTTTTTCCCCTCTCATGATCATGTGTGTGTTTGTGTGTGTGTGTACAATGGACACTAGGTTATTTCCAGAACATGGTCTTAATCATGTGTGTGCGTGTTTGTGTGTGTGTGTGTGTGTACAATGGACACTAGGTTATTTCCAGAACATGGTCTTAATCATTATGTTGTGGTATTTGTGCTGCTGCACTGTTTCACCTCAGAGCCATTTGTTTTAGAGACAAATAAGAACCAGCCTTGCCATTCCATCATCATCTTCATCTCCTTGTCTTTCTCTCCACTCCCCACTTCTTCCTTTCCATTTCCACAGTACCTACTTTGTTCAACTGTCTCAGAAATGGTAGTCCTTGTTGTGTTAGCCTGCACCAGCAAAGAAAGGTCAAATAGAAGGGATGAAGAGAGAATAGATGGTTTTCTTGGGAGTTCATTGGTGCTTGGCCCCCACCTTGGCCACTTAAGGAATTTGAAATGTCCAAACATGATTCTCATTACCTGAAAATAATGGATGTGTGTGTGTGTCTGTGTGTGTAATAGTGCTTTGGTTGGGAGACAGTACTGATTTTTTTTCTTATAAATTGAAAACATATCTGGAAAATATCTGATTTCTAGCTATAATTTGCTGGTAATAAAAGTTATTTTGAATAATAAACCTATTTCTTTAACAAAATTTATTGCTTCGTTATCAATATAAAATTCAATTTTCAAATCAGTATATTTAAAGAAACAAAGTATTGTCATAAGTAACTCAGTAGTAGTAGTTATAGTAGTAGTAGTAGTAGTAATAGCTAAACATTTTAATGTCATGTAAAGATATAAATTACCTCACTTTATTTAAAACTACTTTTTACAATATTTATTTTTATTTCTTTATGCCTTCTCTCTTGAAGGTGTAGGTGATCATGGCTCTTCAGATTCTGTTTCTTTATTATCTGTGAATTGCTATTGGGAAAGATAGTGGAGTGGTTCCCCATGGCCTTCTCCACATTGTAGAATTCAGTTTTTCTTCTCCTAGACTGATTGCCCCCAAAGCTAGAAAACCCATTCTAACCTATTATTTAACCCACAGCAGTTAGAGCAAATAGATAAATTCATGCTTTTCCAATGGTGTAAAAGTGAACGCTTGAAGTTAAGCTAGAATTTGAACTCTTCTCATCAATTTCAGTTTCTCCACTCACATCTGTTGCACTACCCACTCATGGTCATAATCTTTGTGAAAGTGAATTTAAGTTCCCTTTCTTCACACTGGATATTTCAATTGATAAAACTTGTATTAAGAATAATTTTTCCTAACTTGTAAATAAATACTTGTAAAATCAGCTGTGCTAACCATTTTGTTTTACATACTGTCTAATGAAACCATAGTTTCAGTGTTTCATTTCATTCCCAAATATCTTTTCTGCTAATGTTTCAACATCTGCTATCATAAGTGTAAAGTAAATGGAGGCTATCTATTAATCTCCATTATCTACAACTAGTTTTACAGATTGGATTGCCATCTATAATTTCTTAAGTCATTATTCCCTCTACTTGATAGTCAATATACCATTGTCTATTTAGTATCTTTCCAAGCCAATCAGCTTGGTTTACTAAGTTGTTTACTTGTTCAAAAGCTAATCATGAGAACTTAATGTAATCTTGCAAAACCATTTCATCATCTAGATAGTTTATAAATTTTCTTTGATTTTTTTTTCTCTTTTTTTTTTTTTTATAATTGAAAAAAAATGTAGGTATCAAAACCTTCTTATGAAAAATTAAAATTATTCATCAATGTTTATTATTTTTCTTAACTGTACAATTATTCACAATACAGAAAATATTTTCATTTAATCATTGATAAAAAAAGTTTTATTTCAAAGGTTTTTATTATTTCATATTTAAAAAAATATGTTGGATTAGAAATAAAAATATCCATTAATTTGAAGAAATTAAAAAGTTTATGTAAATCATTGAATTAAGACATAATAAGTCATCAAAAACTAGCCTTATAATATGATAAATACATTGAACCACTGAAAAGGTTACTTAGACTAGAGAGGACTGGTCTCGGGTGGGAGTGAACAAAGAAAATAAATTATGACTGTCTCCTATCTGAATGTTCAAAAAAAAAGTTTTAGTAACTGAAACATTTCAAACAAATATCTCGATTTTCAATGTTGGCTTTGTATTTACTGACAAAACTGTACTTTGTAGATTTTTTTAGAATTTGCTGTTTTCAGAATTTTAAAACCTTTTTTAGAAGTATACGATATGATGATAAGCATATGAAAGCAGAGAAACATTTACTTGACAAATTTGAACAAGTATTGCTGAGATCATCAGAAGATAGGAAGCTGTAGAGAATTATGATCCCTTTTGTCCTAAAGGGACATCACATAATATGAGAGATAAAAATTATCAGCTAATCTAATAGAACAGTGACTTTGAAAATGTCATACTAAGTTTTGCATACTAATTTAAATTTATTTTTTATATTTAACCTGTACATGGGATATAACATTAAAATAAATCATTGTATGAAAATATCAGTAGAAAGTGGGAGAAGGAAAGAAAAAGATTAATGTGGCTATGATACCTTATCTTGGGGAAGTGAGTAAAAATAAGAATTTGATCATTTTTAGCTTCCATTTGCCAAAGTGCTTTTATTTTAATTGACTCTTTATTTTCTTGCTAATTACTATTCTAAGATAGATTCTGATTATTAAAAAGATAAGTCTTAGGGCAAGTAACCATAAGAAGTCTTCCTATTGCACTATATACAAAAAAGAGAGAGAGGGAGAAACATGGGGTGGGGGCATTACACTTGTCTTTAAAATGTTTGTTTTGAGAGTAACAAAAGAACAATTTTATAACCTAATTGATAATGCTACTCCCCTCGCCTCTGCAACATTTTGCTATACGATAATCTAAATGCAACATCAGGACAGAACTTGTTTAGCCATTGTTTAAATCTCTGTTATTACTGGATTATGTAGTATTATCTAAAGTCTGTTATTTATTAGACAACATTTCCTATCTACCACTTTGAATTTGTGAGATAAGATAGAATTATTAATATGGGATTTAATGTCTCTGATGTTTATATTTTTATCTCTGTTTATGTCTTACTGTATTTTAGACTTATTACAGAAGCACATGTCATTCTTTGTATGACACCTTGATTTTTGGCTAGTCTTGTAACCTGTTTCAATTGTAATTTCCTGACTTCAAAGGCTAATCCACTTAACGTAATATGACATAATGTTTTAATAAAAGAGATGTCTATCTCAGTCAGTTTTCTTAGTGAAACACCTGCCCATCATAATATTTAATCCTTGTGCAGTAAATGTTTTGCAATATTCTTTTTAAATCATTAGAATACATGTTTTTATAGAAGAAATCTTCTGTTATGGAACAGTTTTCTGTTAAAAATGTACATTCTTTGATATGTGCTACTGAAAAATGAGATGACTCAAATTTTGAATGATTTGGGGATGGCTTTACTTTTCTGCTATTTTGATGAAATCCAATTTCTTCAGGAACCTGCAAATTGCTTCGATGGATTGTATTGCAAGCAAGTATGTTTGATCAGTTTGTGTCAGGTAACAAAAGGATATTTGCTATGTAAAATGTGATCTTTACTTATTTTTTTTTTATTTCTTTAAACAGATACACTCAGTTATTTCTTTATGCAGATTATACTCAGTACAAGAGCCACTTAAGGTAGAAGGTTACTGATTGAAATTGTTGTAAGGGAGGTGGGGTGAAACTATTATGACGATGAGTAGGATAGATATCGGTTGACCCTGGGCTTAAAGAGATCAAGATTGTAGTTGTCAGAGAAGCATTCACTTGGGAAGAAGCTGTCAGAGTTGACCTTACTTTTTATCAAAGGAGCATGAAGCGAATGGGGATGGTTTTCCACCATGAACCCAGAAGGGTGTGTCCGAACTGAAAGGGTACAAGCTGGTGGCACTAAGGAGTGCAACTCATCCGAACATCACTGGGTGTTATGTGATAGATGGAAACCCTATTAAGCTTACAAATCGCATTTATATTTAATGACTGTCTCTTGTTCGTCTTGAAAGACCCTTGTAATGGTAACATTCAAAATTGTCTACTCTCGCATGATAATACAAAAGATTATATCCTGTTTTAATCTTATAGGTTAATGTATTATTATCAATATTTTCCCCTGGATTTTGAATAGGAGTAGAGGTTTATCCCTTCTTTCCTGTTTAGGATTAGATTTCTGGTTACTTCTAAAATATTCTCATTCACTTTTACTCCCAGTAGCCCCTTGCACCATAGTGACATTCTTGCCTTGCTTGGAGTGAACTGATAAAAAAAAAAATGCCTTATTGTATTGATTTCATTTTCAATTATTCTTTTGCTATTTCATTTCTAAATGCCAGTCATGTTAATCAGTTTTTCAAATTATACTATTAACCAAGTTAGCATTTTTTAATCCATTGCATCCTTTTATGGTGATTTTCTAAGCATATCTTAGATGTGGCACAAGGTCAAAAGTATGGGGAACTCAATGGGGATCAAACTCACTATTCAGTTGTAACTGATTTGAGATAAGCTTGCTGACCAGTACACCATGTTGAGTGCCCCCATTACATACTTTTATGAAGGATCATAGAATTTCTGATGAACATATCAAGGGAAGATAACTCTTTTCTTACAAATTACATTTATGAGTGTCCAAGTGGCTGTGCAGTGAAAGTAAATATTAATCAGTTTTGTATTAGAAAATTGCTTCAAATTATAATGAGCAGGAAAATGAATATTTTCATAAGACAGATAATATAAACCCATAATTGCTTTTATATAGTTATATTTAATCCGAACCAACTGATGTTATTGTTAAACAGTTTTCTTTATTGCGAACATTTATAATGATATTTTCATAATTCAGTGTATTATCAAGTCTGAATGGTTAGGCACAGTGGAAATAGGATGCTCATTAGATTACAAAGCTTTTATAAAATGCTTCATTTCAGTTCAATTCTCTTCTGAATTTATATTAAATCAACAATTATATAAATATTGAGAATATGCTTCTTGGTAATTATTTCTTACAATTTATATGAAAAAACAAAACCAATGTTCATGTAGCACTGTCAAGCCTTTAAGCAAAATAGTTTTATGACCAGTTTATTCTTAATCAAGGCCTGTCTGTGATTGTTAATTATTTAATAATATAGTTCAGTTTTGATCAAGAACCAGATCATAGAACATTGTTCAGTATTGATCTGTAATAACTTTAAAAATGAAAAGTATAGTGAAATGATTTCATATTTAATCAAAACTTGATTGTACTAAAGTCTGTAAGAAAAAATAGGCCCATTCTTATTGTCTTTCATTTTATTATTCTCTAAGTTATCATCATAAAAATGTGATGGGTTTTGTCCTATAATCTGTGTATAGTTTTTGACATGCCAAAAGCAGGGTTTATATTTGTTGAGGAATAATTTGAGATAAAATCTTTTTTTAGGATTGATTGGTTCAAATTGACAAACCAATACGGCTTCATATATCTCATTAATACCGTGTAACTTTTTCTGTTTGTATTACATATCACAATTTAGATATTTTAAAATAAAGCATTGCTCAGTTTGAGTTTTTGATGAAAGGAAAATTGCTGCTATGTTCAAAATTTTTAAATTCATTTGTGCTATGCTTGTCACTCTTCTTTATTTGATACACATTTGTTTTTTTTTGGGGGTGGGGGAATGCATCAATAGCATTAAAAGCTGCAAAAAATAAAATTCTTTAAACATTAATGCCAATTTCTTATTGGCTTCTGACTGATTCTTGTCTTTGTTTGCTCTTAGTAAAACTATTTCCAAGATTCTTTGATCCATTTTCAGGAAAATGATCGAAAGAGCTTGGTTTACAAAGCCAACTTTTACAGTCATTTGAAATCGTCTTTAAGGATTATAGGCACAGTAGTGTTTATCTTTCATACCAAAACCAAAATAAAAAATGAAAGAAAAAAGTTAAGCCCATTTTACTTGTTTTAACTTTTCTCTAAGCATTCTCTTGGGGTAGGGGGTAAGTTTCTAATTGTGTATGTTGGATTAGATGCATTGCAAAACGTTGCTTCTCGTTTTCTAAAAGTTTATATTGAAGCCACCAGAGGAGGTTGTCAGATTGAATTTGCTGTTTAATTGTTCACAATGTTGGGCCGATTGATTTTGGCACTTGGAGTTAATATCCAAAAGTAATCCACCCATTGGTCTTGTTTATGCCCAGCATTGATTTATCACAGATATTGATGAAGATGTCATATCATCTGGCATTACTAACATTCACTCCTTATCCACCCACATATACATTACCTCACCTTTTTCTTTTTTTCTTATAACATTTTTTTGCTTTTTTCTTGCATCTGTTCCATCTTCTCCACCAGAGATCAATCCTCACAAAACATACTGACAAGATGCCACTACAACAATGGTTGCTTTCTTTTTTTCTTTTCTGTTTTTTTTTTACCTAAATGCTTTGATTTTTTTTCTTTCTTTTTGAGGTGGAAAGATAGAGAAATCTTTATAGAAATTGTTTGTCTCACTAATCACATAATTCTGTCTGCTGTCATGTTTATTCATTGAGGAATGAATACAATGTTGGGTGAGAAAAGGGTTTGACACTTTTATCTATTTTGGAACTTGGTTAACATTTGTAGTTATTGGTTTTTAGTTATTTGTTTCTCCAAGAGCCCAATGGTTATAAGCACAGAAAATAGGTCTTGAGGCTGTTTGTAGCACAAAATGCTAATATCAACCATTTCCTTACAAGGAAATATTCAGCATTCATTAACTAAGCACCCAGTTCTACTTTTGGTTGAAATTTATAAAAATCTTTCTATTAAAACAATTTTTCATGAAAATAGTTTTTACACTTTTGAGTACTGATGGAGGCTTCTTTCCTAACGTTTAGTTTGTAAAGCCCTTACAAAAGCTATGGATCTCACTCATCCTCTGCTCTCTTCTTTTACCAGATATCTTGATAAAAAAATAGTTTTGGTACTGGCATGCCACAATGGCTAGCCAAGTGGATGAGTGAGAATTTTGGAAAAATACTTTATAACTATTATTTATTGGAGCATAACAATAAACAACTGTTACACCTGTTGTCAACACTGACATGGGTTAGAAATATATTATTTCTTTTTATATCTTGTGGGCAAAATTCATATGTACATTTTTTTCTAAGACCAAATATTCCTATTATAACAATCTGATTATCTTCAAACATACATTTCTAACCACTTCTTTCAAATCATTTCTCTCATCCAAAGCTCCACCTTTCTGATTCCAGTCATCATCTAGGAATTGATCAGTGAAGATTCTTGCGGGTTTACCTCTTGATGTTTTCCCATAATTTGCATTTCATAGCTGATGCACAACTTCCTGTTTATTTCTTGAGCAATGGCCACTAAACTGCACATGCCTTGCACAGATTCCTATCATAATCCTTGGTAGATTCCTGTATACTCTTTCGTAGGCCATATGTTGTTTCTAGCTGACATTTACAACTACTCTTAATGATCCAGTGTACATACCATCTAGTGTTTTTTTTTTCCAATGATTCTGTTAATGTCCAACTGCTTGACCTGTATAAGACTGTTTCTACTGTTGACCTAAAGAGTGGCACTTTCAGATGTTTTCATTTTCAACTTCCAGATGGTATTCATTTTTGATAGTGCTCTCCATGCCATTGCAATTCTAACTTCTCTAGCTTTTGGTGAGGAGTGCAATCATGATCCCAGCTTTAGAAAAGTCCTCCACTTGATTTAGATTGTCACTTTTGAATGTTATAAGGTGTTCTGCTTAATTAAAACACATGGAATCCAACTTGTGTTACAACAGATTCTACCTGGGAAGAAATAGTTGTACACACTGAAATCAACATCAGACACAGATTTTGAAGATGATCTAGCTCTTGTAACCAACGCTTTTGAACATTGCTACTAGTCTGAACAAATGTGTTGACTCATTTTGACAAATTTTGTTTTTTTTACTAAATAGCTATGGTTTGAGCCTAACTATCTCATATTTTTCAATTTTAATTACATTTATCTGGTAAGATCTGCAATGATTAAATACTATGAATGCTTGTCTTTTAGAAATAGTGTTAATAATATTTGTATTCAAAGGAAATTTTGAGAATTGATTGCAATTGCACACTGAACAACAGAAATGGCTGTAGAGTCGAGATAAATCAGATAAAAAGTCTAATAACTGACTAATTGACAAATGGGCATATGCATAAGCTTATAGATGCTTCAAAATATTGTTTTTTTTTATTGATTCTATTATTTAAACATTATTTAAATTATTCTTTCTAAGCAAAATTGTGTGTATCTGAACTACTGAGAAAAAGTATATAGCTAATCTTTTGAAAGGAAATTGATATCATCTTCCAGCTTCAGCAATTTTTATGATGACTGGAAATTAACTTGTTTTGTTTTCACAAATTGATTTATTTTTATCTTTTACTTGATTTGGATTTTGGTTTACAATACAAAATAATTGTTGGTTCACTTTGATATTGTTTTATTTGAATGATAAACTGCTAGCCAGTTTGTACAACCTGCTCTAGTCATGATAGTTATCATGTATGAATTGGGGGTGTGATTTAATTTCCATAAAGACCCATGTGGCTCTACTGTTTGTTTTATGTGGTTTCTGCTCTATTATAGAACATTTCCTTTCTGAAACCTGCAGAATTTATTTGTCCAACTCTGCATGACTGCTCAAAATCCCTGCAGGTTAGCAACGGCGACTATTTCGTTAAGCAATTACAGGAATGTCCTCATCTCTTTACCACCATCCCTACTCGACCTCTGCTCAATTATAGCCTTGAGGAACAAGTCCACAGGTCAACATGTTAACAATGCAAATCTAATTGTATGAGAAATTGTTCGTAGTTTTCTTTCGGTAATGATATTTCTAATGGCTATTTTGTCTCTCTGTATTGTTTGTTCCACCTCATGCCTGACTCTACTGCCTGTAGGCTTTACTCTCCTTCTCTTGCATTTCTTTACAAAAACAAAGTTGGAAGAGGAGGAGAAAGAAGCCATGCAAAAGTCTTGCTCATCTAAGCAAGGAGATGTTAAATAGTCTTGCTTTCTTGATGCCATATTCTACCTCTTAAGGCAACAATCGTGCTACATACAACATACATTTTACCAAAAGGGATTCTCATGGAAATCTGTGTAAATCTTCAGGCATTACCTATCATTTGTTTTCCTAACCATTTACAAGCATTTCAGGATCATTCCATTTTTTGGTTTTTGATCTGATACTGCTACGTTAGCATTGGTCTTCTAGCTTTCTCACTGTTTTTACATAATTGACATTACAAGATAATTTATACATCATCATCAGTTCCTTATAAATTTCAGGGTTGATACAAGAAAACAAGATAGACGCTTATTTATTGATTTTAAAGTCATTTATTTTTGGAAATCTAATTTAAATAGTCTGAATATTAATTGGAAATTCAGTGACTTATATCAATAAATAACTTTCATTTGACACCTGTGTACTTAGCAATCCCAGCACTTATCAGTGACATCATTTAGCTGCACATCTCAGAAGAATATGTTGAAACATGGTTGCCGTCTACCAGTATTGTTTATTTAGTTATTTTTAAGAACATTGTGGATTTAATGGACTTTTTCTAATTAATTCCTTTTATATTCAAGATTTTATACTGGATGACATGAAAGCTGAAGCCAGTGTTAAATTAAAACATTGAATTGATGCAACCAAATAATTTAGAACATTGAAGGCAAACATTAATAATTTGAATTAAATCTCTGCAATTGCTAGGTGCTTTAGTTCATTTAGGAGTTACCTCAAAGGCCTTGTGTCAGATTTAACTTTGTTTAATCAAATATTTATTAGAAACATGTACCAAAAATAAATTTGAAACTTCTCAGAACTTAGGTAAGATATTTTCTATTGTGTACTTATTCTACAGAATAAGCAATCATTTTTAACTGGATTTCCTTGTACATGTCAATTTTTTCTCCTTTTAATTACAAAGATTTCAAGAATCATGCATTTTTTTTTACTAATAATAGTAATAAACACCATTTGCAGCTGAGATTGCTCATCTTGAAAATGCGATAAATAGCAAATTTAAATATTGTCAAAATGATCATTGAATTCGTTTACCCTTTTAAATTTTATTTTTTTTCTAAAGAAAAGAAACTGTTAAGAAAAAAAGTCTTACATTTTAGAATTCTTGGAAAATGGTAATAAGTTCACTTTGAGAATAGACAAATTATTATAATTGAAAGTTACAAAACAACAGCAAATTCTGATAAACCACTTTTGTAAGGTGCAAAGAAAAACAGATATACATTTAAGCTTGTAATGAAGCTTTATTCAATGCAATGTGACTACTGACAACATGTGAGGTTCAACCATTACTTTTTATAGTAGTTTAAGGTGGAGACAATTATGGTTGCCTTCCACCACATAGGACATCTTCAGTTTGGCTGGGTTGCTTGTTTTGTTTAGCAGCATATCAACCTCTATGGGTTATTTAATGCTGAAATCTAAATATGTTGTACGCAATTTTATTTATTTTTTTGAGATAATAATTGCTTTGGTGATACAAGTCTTACTAATTAAGCCATAGCTGCTGGGAGAAGAGGTGGATTCATAAAAATTTCCCAAATGATATATACTAGCTGAATTACCCACGCCTTGCTGCATGTCACACACTTTTTTTGTAAGAAAATGATGATTGATTTTAAATCATTGTTATAATTTGTGGAGAAAAATGATGCATTTCAATATTACTTAATGATCTTGCCGATGTAACCTCCATCTTCTGGCTTTCTCCTTCTATATTTCAGTTAGGTGTCATTCCCTTGTTCAAATTTAAATTTAATTTATATCAAAGAGAAAAAAAATTTTGGATGAGAAATAAAAATTTTTGAGGGTGGCTAAATACACTGGTAGTGTGTGTGTGTGTGTGTGTGTGTGTATATATATATATATATATATATATATATATAAAGTTAATATAAGAAACTGATCAACAGTGGTACAAGCCATTATTAATTTTTTTTTGGTTGTTTTAGAAAAGCTCTATGATTCTGGAGAAAAATGTGATAGCACTGTATTTCTGCTTTTCTTCTAAAGTTGAAATTAAGAAAGTCATTTATGCAATATGAATTATTGAAAATCTGACAGCTCTAAATTGGGGTGGGGGTAGTAATATACTGTATACTCTTTAAATATATATTTAATCTGATGTTTTTCTTTTTGTCTGAGTCATCTCATGCTTTTTTTTTGCTTTTTTTTTTTTTTTGCTTGCTAAAACTGAACTGGAAACTTTTACCTGCAATTTGATTTATTTTTTGTTGATGAAAAGATCTACAGTCATGATGATATATTAAAGACCATCTAATAAACAAAACTTGCTGTATTCCATCAAATGCACGACAAGACCTTCAGTCTTAGGGTTTAGAATAGGTTTTTAATTGAGTTATAATTATGGCTCTTATTGCCTTTGTATATTAATTTGCCTTTCCTGTCAATGAAGCTAAGTTCATTGATTAAAATTGCATAGGTTGAATATGCTGCTTAAAAAAATGTATTTTCCGTCATAATTATGTGTAATTCCTTTGAAAATTCTCTTAAGCTGATAGTGGAATAATTAATTTATTCTTTGGTTTATGCTACTGTCCATTTCTCATTGCAGCAATCACTCGGAGAAGAAGGCATGTCTCTAGAATTCCGCCACATCTCCAGCTATCTAATCTGGTACTGCTCACATCACATGTGCGAGGAACTGCTGCATGAGGTTATATTATGCATTGGGAACTTTACTGTGCTTAATGGAGACAATCAGGTAAGATGGCTTCTATATTTATTGAGTTCTTTGATTGCTTTCCAAGGGAGCTAACCAAAAAGATATATTCTAAAGATTCCACTGGACTTCGATGAAATGCTAAAATATATATATAAAATTCTATAGACTTTGCAAGTAGGTGGAAACTGAATGATTTACAACAGTAAATAGTTATTATACATATTCAGGAATTTATTAGATAAACTAATTATCCAATTGGTTAATTACTGCTAGTAAATATTCAAGCTTTACATTCATGGATACATTATCTTTTCCTAAGTAGTTCTTAGTTTTTAAATTCAAAAATTAAAAATCCCTTTAATTAATCTTTTAAAAAATAAGAGAAACAAGATTTTCACTAAATTTACTTTTTGATATTTATTATTTTGGGAGTTAGTCCATCATTTCAATCAGAATTAAACTATTTTGTCTCAAGTTACAGCCGACATAGTAAGATTTTTGAGAAGTGCCAGTAAAAATGAACCAAAGCAACTTAAAAGCTATGACGAATTTCGGCCCTAATATTTACTCCATTAAATTTAATTTCATGGTTAATTTTGTATTTTTGTGGGTCTCTGGATGTATGAAAGCTAACAATATGGCAGCAACAACAAAATCAAAAGAAAACAGTCGTCTCATTAAAATCAACTGTTTGCTTTAGAAAAAATATGTACCCTCTCACTTCTACATAACTGAAGTATTTTTTAAACTGTCTTATTTAAAGAAAACAGATAATGTATTAAAAATATTAACTCAATAACATTTTTAATACATTATCTTTATTCTTATTATTTAATGTCCATCATTTTGATTATTCAATATGCCCTAAATACCATTATAGTCTGTTCAGTGAAGTGGGTAAATAACAATTTGGAAAATGAGGGCCCATGTTTAGCATATTCGCTGTCTTATAAAATACAAAAATTTGTTTTAATTTGCATTTCGAAAAAGCTCAACCCAAAGTTTAATCAATCTGAACTAAACATTGGTAGTTAATGTTCTTTTGGCTGATGAAAACGTTGAAATGGCCATTCAGTTTGAGGAGCAGTGTCAAAGACTTCAGAATTATAAATCCTAATGTCCGTCTGTCATATTAAGGCAGCCAAAATTGGAAAGCTTTTGGTCTTATCAGAATGTATCTTAGTAGGTATATTTTTATCAAACCCCCAATTTCAGTCAGGCTTTTTCTTTCTTTTTTAATTTGTGTGGAGTGGGGTGGATGTTGAGCCTATTTTTTTTAGCTGTAACAATGATGTTTAAAGTTATTTTTGTTCAGAAAGTAACAAACTTTTAACCAATGCCAGTTAAAAGCCTTTTTCTTAGGTGAGCATTGTTTACCAAACATATAGACTTGATTATCCTATTTGCATCTTCTCTGTAAATAGCATTTTGCCTCTTTAGTACTAAAAATTACTTGGCCACATGAGTCGGTATTTTGGGCCAATTTATTAGAAATGCTATGCAGTATTTTGAGGTTTTATTACTGAAGTTGGACATTGTTCAATAGTGAACCAAACATTTAACAAATTTCTCTGAATATTTAAGAATAAAAGATATCAGTATGTGATTAAAGGCTTAAAAAAAATCATGTTTTGATTTTTGTGCCAATAAATCTATTATTATATTTATAATTAATTAGTTACTATTTAAATAAAACAAATATTGATATTATAAATTATTGTAACTGCGTCAATGCTTAGAAATTTGCTAACAAATTAATATAAATTGAATTGTCTTCATCTTTGTTTTCTTTCTTGTTGAATTCATCTTTGACAACATACAAACAATACTATTGGTTTAAGCATATTAGTTTATCATCCATTCAGTTACTAATAAGAAGACCGATAGGAAGAAAAGCTTTCTTGCTAAAGAAAATCATTAGAAAATAAAAACTTAGGAAAATTTCAGAAAATTGCCCAAATGATTTTTTTTTTTTTTTCATTGATTTCATAATATTTTCCTAACCAAAGATAAATGTTTAAACTCTTTGAAATGAATGTAGAATTATAATTTTATATATAAATAAATAAATATAATTAAAAAAAAAAAGAAAAGGGTTAATTTCGTAGAGGTAATCCACTTGTCTGTCTGAATTTCTCAATATTCTTTTTATCCGAATTTTAGCTTTTGTACTTATAACAAAAGTGGAAGGAGAAGAGAATAAGTTTTCTGTTTTGAGATAAGATGGAAATTTAAAGAACAGCGTTTCATTTTTTTTTTTTTTTTTTTTTTTTTTTTGTAATCCTGCAAAAAAAGATAAATGCAAGAAAGCTATAATTGTCGATTTTTGCTTGAACTGTGTTTTCCTTGCTCCTTCTGAAAGTGTATCTCTGTAAATTGGAACCAAAGTTGGTAAATCCATTGTATTTGTGGTAGGATAGAGAACAAGGCTTGAACAGTCAGCATGAAAGAATCTCTGACAGAAAATATTAAGCTAAACTCTTCTTGAACTTTTTCTTACCTTTCTTTTTATTTATTCATATTTTTCTTTGTTTTTTTCTTTCTTTTTTTTTCTGTCTAAACCTTGTTTTTATTTT
>OZ038477.1:84668880-84683880 GCA_964036315.1 Acanthosepion esculentum
GACACAGACGATCATGGCTCTCCAAAACTTTGTATCCCTTGTTGTTCTTAATGGTTTTTGTTCCTTTGCTTATGTTCCCCACACTATTCTGCCAGTCATTCATACAAGCTTGCCTTCTTTGATCTCTCTTGCCCAAGGACATAAAATAAATGATATCAACAATTTGATGTGATTCTTTATTTCTTCTCAACACCCTAATACAGACTTCAAATAACTTTTACAAATATTGCTTATATTGAAAAATTTATCAGAAATTTCATAAAAATATAAAAATGTAACCTCAATAGCCATATAATCAGCTTCTAAGAGATTCTTGTTTTAGATAATTAATTCAATATTCCTTCTAAATTTCTTTAATCAAGAAATAGTGTTTTTATTGTGGAGAAATATGACTTTTTCCATATTTGAGCCTCATTAAATCAGAATGACTTGCATTTATATTTCTGATAGCAAACACACACACACACAAAACATAATTGAACTTTATCATTTATATTGTTTCTGGATGCTTTTTAAAAAATTTTTCACCCCATTCGATAGATTCAAAAAGATATCTGAATGAAAATACCGTTGATTCTGATCTAGTCTTCTAGGTTTTTTTTTTGTTTTTTTTAATCCAAAGTCCATTAATAAAAAGACCACAAAATTAAACAAAACTTTGTTTGACTGGGGTATTGTTATTTTTTATTTTTGTTTGAACTTAAGCAAAAAACACTTTCAAAATTTAAAAATAAAATGACTTGTTCTAACACATTGATTTAACAGATGATCTTCTGTTCACTACAACTATTGAATTTTCCAGTACAGAAAAAGAAGATATTGTGAAGAAATTACAAGTGTTTGTTGTAAAGAATTAGTGTTGTATGCCCACAGCAATAAGAAAAACAAGTTTTTAGCTGACTTCTACTTTGCAATATAACTATGCTTTATTGTTAAAAGTTTGAGTTAAAATAAATCATTTTGTGTGAGATATATATATATATATATATATATATATACACACACACACATACATACACACATAATTTCTATGATTCATCTTCAAATTCTTATTGCTCATTTATTGGCTGATGACTGATCTAAAGGTTTTACTCTCAGCCTCAATATGGTTTTCCTACTGGAATAAATGTTTATAAAATATTTCTTTCATGTAAATAAACTGATACTGAAATATTAAATCTTTAACATTTTATCTTAATGAAATTTATACTAAAATAAAATCTGTATACTTTAAGTTTTTTTATAGACATATTTAGAAAATATTTTATTGACTGTACAAAAAGCAAAATCTCTTTTTTTCTATACAATGAAAGCGCAAAGCATATAATTCTTCCTCTGTCTGTATTTGAACCATGAGCAATTGTCATTGAGTAGTTATTACTGTCTATTCTTACTGATACTGATTTGATACAAGGAATAGAAAGAAATCTTATTTTATTTATTATTACACTGGGTGTGTGTGTGTATATATATATATATATATATATATATATATATACACACACATGGTATCTTCAGAATTTTTAATTGAAAATGTGTTGAATTATCTGAAGAAATATTGTTTTAAGGTAATATTCTTATATTTCTTACTTTTGTTTTAATGTGAACAGTTTGGTATTTTATTAACTCTAAGAATTACTTGAGATCTTAAAAAAAAAACATTGGAAAAATTTAGTGTACTATTAATCTTTGAGTTGAAATGATAGCCATTTTCTCAATTTTAATCTCTCTCTGGTTTATTGTAATCCATTAAGTTCTAATCCATAAATTTTTTTTCTCTTGCTTCTAATCAGCAGGGAAGCAACCTTCAAAGACTAAAACTCAGGCTTTTAAAACAAAGCAAAAAACTGAAATAGAAATTTTTTCTCTTTTTTTTTCTTCAACTAAAATATCTGGTTGGTTGGATATGAAGCATACAAGATATGTCAGTTTATAAAAGTCATGGTGATGGCTTGACATATCATCAAAAAATTTTGTTGACGTACTGTCTACTTGAGCCTGTACTCCCTGCATTATAATCTGCCTTCCACAGAGAATGAGACAAGGTTTTGTCTGAAGGCAATCGAGAATGTCTATTGGCCAAGAAGAGAACATCATTAATTTGTATTTGGCTATAGCATTGGCATGGTGGGCATGGTGTATTACTGATGAATGTCTGTCAAAAGAACAACAAAAAAAATTAATCAAACAGATCAAATGTAAATAAATAAAAGAATTCTGAGCCTGCATTTTGTCTATGATAAATTACTGTTGATTAGATTACTAACATTTACTTATATCTGTCTATATGGTTAATAGGTATTCCTATTTTTAAACAAAAAACTTTATTATCATGTTTTCTTATTCTTTTAAAGAAAACTAAAAGCACTAAAAGTGGTTTACTGTCTATGCCAAAAAGTAAACAAATTTAATAAAATCATTTCAAATATTACTTTGAATATTACAATTCTTTACTACAAAATTCAATAATTTAACTCAAATTGCATTTTAAATCAGTCTTTAAATATAATGACTTAAGACTGGCTTAAAGTTAATAAAATATAAATATGTTATGATTAAAACTAAGAAATATCACAATCCTATATTAAAACAAGGAGTAATTAAATATTTCTCAAGATAATTCAACACATTTTACAGTACACAGAGAGCTGCAAAAGTAGGTGTACAGTAAGTATTATATCAGTATTACAAGATTGTTTCTAGAATTCATTAAAATCATTTTTAATATTTTGGTTTTCATAATTTTTATTATAATACATTTATAATATTTATTTTTTAATAAATAATAATAATGTTTTTCAGGTAAAGAGGAGTTTATTTTTCATTACTATATACATACTTTTGCACCTCCTTGTTTGTGTGTGTGTGTGTATATATACACACACACACACACACACACACACACACACAGTTGGCAGACTCCAACTATGATAAAATTGGCAATTAAATGTACTCAATACAATGTAGAGCCTATATCTATATTTATCCTATGTGTTGTGTGTGTGTGTGTGTATATATATATATATATATATATATATATATATATAATATTTATTCAAAAATTATAACATGTTATAACATCACTACAAAAATAGCTATTTAGTTTTAACAAAGATCTATATGTATTTAGTAATAATGAATAAAATAATATCTACTATTTAAGAAATATCTTTTAAGTAAGTTCAAGCTATCTAGTTTCATAATTGGAAAAATTATTAGTACCATTTTGTTCCAAAGTTTTAACCATTGACCTATCAGTATAAATAGATTACCAACTGCAAATCTTCCGCAAACACTCGAATGACTTTCTGCTAGTAACTTCCTGTTTAGTCTGGCTGTTTTTGATTATTAAATTTGGAAGCAGACTTCTATTTTTCTTTACCTTTCAGCAGAAGGGTTTCCATTATAAGCAATAAGATAGTGTTTGGTTTGACATGGCTATATCGCCTCTCCCCCCAGCTTTCTCTGGTGCTTTTGATGATCTTCTATTGTTATGAGTGCATAAACAACCACAATAGTATAATTTTTTTTTTTTTTTTTTACTTCTATCCGTACAAGGTTGTTCTATTTTTAATAATGGCTTCTTATATGAAATCTATGATAGTCTCCATTTACTCCATTATCAACAATAGCTGTCTATCATTGGAAAAAGAAAAACACAGTGCAACCGCACTTATATAGATATACATAGCAAATTTGTGAATTGTATTGGAGAAACTATTACAGACACATTATTATTTTGGTCCATGATGAACTTAACCATAAAATACCCACTTTTGAATTTAAAATATATATATATATATATATATATATATATATATATATATATATATATATATATATATATATATACACACACACACATAATACTTTTAGTCTTAAAAATATGTCCAAAAATAGTCTGTTAAGGATTCTTTTATTTCCAGTTGGTGTGTGTGACATATTGCTAATAAATTAGATCACAATTTCTAAGAGATTATTACTAGTTTACTTATATCATCAAAAATGATGGCAAAGTTTTTATTTTTGATATTTCATAAGTATAATGCAATTGTCACATTACTATCCATTGATGTGTGATGTAAAATTAATCTTATTTAAAATATGAACAAATTATGCCATTTTATTAAAATAAAAAAACAGAAAATTCTATTTCTACTATATCAAGAGTCTGTTACATAAAAAATTGCCCATCTCTATTTAATGTTTCTTTTGATGACTATGTAAAAAATAAAGTGTTATATACACACACACATTTTAGACTTTGGGAAGAAGGTAAATTAGATTATCTTATAAAACATGAAATGATATATCATTATCATTAGAATTAATTTCACATTCGAGCCACAGTTTTAAATATTCACCATTTGTAACTGATTATTACTGAACATTGGCATATTTTAGGAACTTACGGAACTAGTTCGTTGGAAATGATAGTAACATTTAATATTAGATTATGTGTAGTGATTTTTCAGGATAGAAATTGGAAGCAGTGGCTCTCTGAACCACTGAATCTCTTAGATACCAAATTTGATGTTTTTGTTGATTTTTTTTTTTTTTTTTTTTTTTTTTTTTTATCTACCAAATTATGAGAACATTCATTTTCTTTTTGACTGTTTTTTCCCATTGATCACAGTTTGTTGTTTTAACTTAAAGAGTAGTCAGTGGTGTGGATATAAATGAAATAAAAGGCTATCATATTGCTATCTTTAGTAGATAGCTACTAATTCAACAAACCCTATTGTTTGTATCCTAAGGGTTTTAAACAACTAAGCCCTTTTATTTTTGTTAATGCACAATATATTGTCACCTAGTTTAATTACTTGTACTATCTCCAGTTTCAACAAAATAAATTTGTTTTAATGAAAGTAGCAACTTTTTTTGTAGAAACCAATATTTCAAATTTATGATAAAAATTACAGCTAAATTAAAACACATTTTATGCTAAATTCTCTTAACGTAACAACTTATGTTAAAAGAATTAATATCAAACATGACTGATGCTGTATTTTTAAATTCAGCAGGAATGATAAATGATAACTTGGTATAAAGTAAAAAGAAAGGTCAAGACCAACCAACCAAACATTTGCAGAGTTTTTTAATCCTAGATTAAGTCAAATAGTTTTTAATATACCTATTAACAAAGATCTAGAAGAGATGGGATCTCTTATAATGATTAAGTCACTTGACCATATTCATTTTCTTAATTTCTTTAAGGACTGCATATGACACTGAATTAATATTAGCAGTAAAAAAAAAAATTCACTCACAGGAGAAAATATTCTGACTCAGTAAAGTTGGATTATTCAAAGAATTATTTTCCTTTTTGTCTTGCCTTTAAGCAAAACTCTTTTTATGAGGTAGTGTATCTTTTCTGTCAAAAACTTTCACAAAACATTTGATGATTATTTTTGCAAAATAGTTATTTGAGTTTTATTAGAATATAAAAGTAAATATTAACATATAGGATTAGTAAGTTGAGATTTGAGTGGTCTAACAGTTAACACTAATGAGAATGAAATTGACAAACCAAGTTCAATCTCTAGCTGGGACAGTTTATGTTCATTTTGCATAAGTGCACATCATTCTGCTTCTCTCCCAGCTATGGTGAAAATACAGGGTAGTTGGTGCCTTTTAGTCTTGTAAAAGAAATTCATCTTGGGTGGTCAACACTAAGTCAAATTAGGGATCATTCTTTGCTGTTGATACCATGTAACCCAATACAATCTGTTATTTGAAAAGGAAATGGGCACCACCAAGTCCCCCCCCCCCCCAAAAAAAAACAAACCCACTCACATGCTGTCATTATTGATGCTATGAAGAGGCATTGCTTGGCATGGCAATCAACAATCCAATGGTAATGGCGGAATTAGTTGTTTCCCTTTGAGAAATATTTGGCATTTATTGACTGAACAGTTATCATTACTGGTAGTTGAGATTTATAAAATCTTTTTCTTAAAACAGTTTTTAAATCAATTTTTTTAGATAATTAGACATTTCAAGTCTACTAACTGCTATCACTCTTTTGGGTATTGATGAGTTTCCTTCCAAGCCTTTTGTTTAAGGTAGTGTGGAAAGTAAACATATTGATTATTATATTGTTATTTTCTCTCTTTTTTACATGTGCTACCCATTTTTGTTGTTGCTGCTGCTGCTAGAAATTTTCAAGTGATGTGGTTTTTGTTATTTGGTAAAGCTCTTTGCGATTTTGTAGTGCCAGTCTATAGTCTGATGAAGGAGTGTCTTCTTTAAGACCTAAAGGATTCATTTGCTTTTTAATCATTGATTTGAAAAAACAGTTGTATACAGATGATAATTTAGACTATTTCTGACTGAGTTGAATGCTATTCATGACATTCATATGGAAGTCTAGATCTGATGAGGTTTCTTGTGAACATGACTTAAGTTTTTGTTAATGTTTTGGATTCGTAGCATTTTAGAGTATTGAATGAAACTACTCCTCATGCAATTTCCTTTCTATACTAAATTTGTCATAACCGATCCATGCACCAAGCTATTTATTCATCAGAAAGTCAGTATCGTATAAGAGATTTACTTATATTCTGTATTCTTTTGTGATGCAAGAAACTTGAATTGCATTGATATAATTATGTTAGTTTTATTTTTACTGTAAAGCTGATTCTTAGTTCATAGCTGCAAGATAGCTTACACATCAAGGAAATTTATACAAATAGATATTAAATGAAATTTTAGTTCTTGATTTTTAAACATTTTTTTCTATAAAATTACCTTCTGATATATTTGTTTGTATTTTTGTTACATTTATTGGACATGCTGTATTTCCACACGTTATTTAAATATATAAATGAAATTGGAAGACATGGTAACTCTAATGGGGGGGGGAACATATTTGGATCTCATAATAGAACAGAATAAAAATTACATTTTCTTTCTCTTACTTGAATTTTAATTTTTAAATTTTTATTCAAGAAAATTGTCTCTTCTACCATTGTAGATATGTTGTAATTTTATAGATTATCTTGCCTGACACCCACGTTCCTGTTGACAATGCCTTTTTCTGCTTTTTATTACAGAACATTGTTCAATCAGGGCAATCTCCAACCATTCTTCAGCAACTTTGTGCTCTGCCATTCCAGTATTTTAGTGACCCTCGACTCACCAACATTTTGTTTCCTACACTCATTGCTTGTTGCTATAACAACACTTCTAACAAAGAAATATTGGAACAAGAACTTAGCAGTGCATTATTGGCTAATTTCATTGAGGTAAGTCTGTCCCTTCTTCACCTTTCTTTGATGATTGCTCTCATTCTATGTAGTACTTTTTCTTTTTAATCTCAAATAATTGTCACTCATTTACAGAGCACCAGGAGTAGATCAATTTTATTACCAGTGTTTTATATTTCTTGTTTTACTTTTATTTCAACTGCAGCTTGATCTCTGATTTTGTGACTTTCAGCCTTCAACTATCATTTCTGATTTAAACCATCCTTAGGTTTACCGAAACCCAGTAGCATAGCTAGAAGGCAGTCCACCCCGGGGTGACACTTTTATAGGGGGCAGAGGCTGTATTGAAATGTGGTTTTAATAGCGGGACACTACTCACAGTTGAAGGACCATTTTGATTTTGAGTAACTTAAACTATGGCATATCTATTTAAATGATTGATATCTTGGCTGAACAATAAACTGATGTACAGTGTAACCCGGACATGAGACCCGGATATAAGAGAGATTTTCTCTGGTCCAAAATTAGAGCCTGTGTTAATGTATATATAATAGACCAAACCCGGATATAAGAGACTTCTTCTCCGGTCCCGACAACTCTCTTATCTCCGGGTTACACTGTATATGTATTTAGGGCTGTCTATTATTGTTGACAATGTGAAACCTGTGAAGAGGCCCAGCATACATTCATTTAATGCCACTTCACTGCTGTGTGTGGGAGAGACATCTTGATTATTATCATATAAATTTCAGTTATTTTCCTTGACAGAAGTTTGTATGTGTTGGTCTATTTTTCATCTGTGCTTTTTGTTTGGGCCTTCTAATTAATATATATATATATATATATATATATATATTTATGTGAAAGAGTCACTGTGCAATCTGTTGTATTTTGTGTGTCTGTGTAAACTCAAGGGTTACCCCAGGCAGCACACACTCTAGCTATGCCACTGCCAAAGCCATTAAGTCAACCATTTTAGATGACTTCTATAATCCATTCTGAATTTATATATATTCATGCTTTTAATATTGTGGGAACTGAACTGTGAGCCTTGAATAAAAGTAAATCTCCAATGATGATTTTTTTAACATTGTCTTCAGCAACAGGATTTTTAGATGTTTCTCATGCACAATGGTTGATAGGATATTTGCTGGGTGAATGAGTTAGAAGAAAGTATAAAATATTTGATTAAAATATCAATGCCAGTGATTTTTTTTTGATTTTTTAAAAATTTTTATCCTTAGTTTCATACTGTTTTTTTTTGTTTCTTTGCTGTTTACATTGTAAAATTTTACTGATTGTCATTTTAGTTGAAGGATAAAATAAAAATATTTAAAAATATTTTCTCTTTGAAAAAAATGTGTTGAGAATTTTTTGAGAGGAGGTATTATGATTCGCTTTGCTATTTGAACCATTTCATCATACTTAGTAACTGTCTTAGAATTTTCAACTGAACCCTTTATTCAGTTCGTTGGGTTAGATTGTTCTATTTCATCTTTTCATGCTCATATCAATTAATACTCACTTATATTATTATTCACCTTGGTGTCTCTTGTCTGTGTATGTGACTTCTCTGTACCCCTAGACCCGAGAAGGTTACTGAGTAAATGACAGGCACCTGAAAAAGGCTAGTGGGTTCTTTCATGTCAGCAGTGTTTGATTAGTAAAAGAAATGAGAAAGTTATTTGTTAATCGAGTGATTAGGGATAAATCCACTCCCAATGCAGGGTTTAATGCATCTGAAATAACTTTGTTTTGAAAAAAAAAAAAAAAAAATAAACAGCTTTTCTCTCAGTGCTTAAATTAGAGCATAAACACTACAAATTACATAGCACTTATTTCGATCAACTGTGTTACTTAGAATGATTACTTTGCTACTTATGTAAATGTAAAAACAGTCTTAATTGGCAATAATATAAGTGATAGGGGACTATAAAAAGGTATTGTTAATTATTTATGGGTAATTTGTTGAAATAATGCACTGACTATTGTTTGTGTCATATGTCAATAATTGTAAGTAAAATGAAACACTAAAATAAGTAGCCAAGTAATCGTTTTAAGTTCTCTGAATACCAGTGATAAACATAAATAACTGAACTTCCTTGCATTACTATCAGTGTTTCATGAAATTATTGCTTTTATTGAAATAATTTAGTTTTTCTTATTAAATATTACCATTTAAAATTTAAGGATCATTAAATGAATGAGGTGGATTATATCAGGAAGGACCTTTCTTAAACACATCAAAATTTTCATTCACCCTTATGGTTACGTCTGAGCATAACAAATTCTGCCAGTGGAGAAATGAAATAGTGATTGCATTTTAGTGTTGACTGAATTTGAACCCTGTATATATATATATATATATATATATATATATATATATATTGTTAGGCGACAATTTTTCATTTGAAAAAGTTTGTTTAAAGGCCAATGAAAGTTCTTTAAGTTTCCCTGGTTGTTTTTTTCTTTATTTCTGACCATTTTCCTGGTTTCTGGTGAGTACTTTTGACTTTCATAAACCATTATCAAAGAGTTTTATTTATGCTATATCAGATTTATCTTTTCTCAAATGTGGGTCTTCAGAGGTCATGTCTGTTGTTTTTTTTTTTTTAAGTTATTAAATATATTTACTTGTTTGTTTTTGTTGGTCTTTAACCAAACATATATATATATATATATATATAAGCTGTCTACTGATTTTATTGCTACTTCACCACTTTCCTGCTTAACTTTATTTCCTAGAATAACAAAGTATTTCTGCTGATTGGGAAAATTTTAATAAAGACTAAAAATTGAATTTAGTAATTTCTGAAATTTGTTTTGGTACTCACTCTGTATATTATATATTAAAAGCTAGGTGAAATGGAGTGTCAGTGGATGTGAAAGTATGCAAACATTACTGATAGAATATGGCTAGTTATATAGTTATATATATATATATATATATATATATATATATATATATATATATATATATATATATCTGATTGAATAAATTACAAACATTGTGTCAACTTATTTTGATCATAATCCTTTCATAGTCATGAATATTTTTTCCGTATATTACAATTAAATGAGGCAAGAAATGCACTGTAACTTGGGACATAAGTGATTTTCACTGTTACAGTGCATTTCTTGCCTCATTTAATTGTAATGTATGAAAAAAATATTTGTGAATATGAAAGGATTATGATGAAAATAAGCAGATATAATGTTTGTAACTTATTCAGTCAGACATGACTAAAAGAGAATTTGCTGTGTAAATAAACAAATTCAATATTTATATATATATATATATATATATATATATAGTTTTAAGGTGTGCTATAATTATGAGTAAAAGTGCTTAATATCATGGATAGAGCATATATAAATATAAAAGAGGATACTGAGGTCAACACTCTGTTTTCTGCTTGAACACACTCTTCAAGCCATTATATTATATATAATTTGTTTAGTTATATAAAGAATGTCACTGTTATATGATAGTAGTGTTTGAGTTCTGTTGACAGCATTTGATCCTTGTTTCTATTAACCTTGATGTTTCCCAGTGAATAAATGTGCCTGTATGCACATGTTGGGCTGTGTCAGTCGACTGTAACTTTGAATTTACAATCAACTCGACAGAATGGAAGAAGAAAGAAGAAAAGAAACAACATTGAACTCTCTCTCTGTTGTTTTTGTTCTGGTTTCAAAGTTCCATAATAATAGAGCATGACAAAAAATACAATGTGAACTTTTGAATAGAAAATGAAATGTTAATTTCTTTATCAATTGTCACTGTTTTGATTGCTTTATTTGCACTTGTTCCTATCCTTTCACCAAATGGTTGCACATGCTGGTTTCAGCCTGCTGTTGTCATCTTTGTGCAATCAAGCTCCCATAGTTCTTTCTTATGCCACTCTCCCCTGGTGTCTGCTTGCTTACTGTTTTTTTTTTATTGTCCATTTTTTACTTTAAAAAGGTCATATTCACATAATCTAGTGTGGATTTTGATGTCCGTTTCTTTGCTTATATTTGTTTATACATACCTGCCTTTTTCTTGTTGCCTTCTAACATTTTAATTATTTTCCTCTAGTCTTGCTTTTTTCTTCAATATTCTTTTAACAAAATCCTCGTCTACTCATTTACTTGTGATTTTCTTGGCCATTTCAACATTTTTATGGTGAAAGATGTGTCCATTTTTAAAATCCTGTTTCATTTATATATTTTTTAAATTTTTTTGTTTGTCAGCCATGGTTGAATACATACAAATTTGTCTTGTTGACAAAATGGTCCCTTCTTTCTTCTACATTGGACTTCCTTTTCTTTCAGTTCAACCTTTCTTTAATCACTACCATTATTACCAGCATTATTTCTGCAGTTGGGTGACTGGCCATCTGCTTCCCTCTATTTTCTGTTGAAAATTGTTTTCTTCCTTTTTTTTTCTTTTCTTTATTCTTCAAACCCCAGGATTCTATCACATCACATAATTTGGCTTACACAATGTATTAGAGTGTCCAATGATCTGCAGTCATGTTGTATTTGTCCTTAGTCAGTAATTACAGTTATTGCACAATGCTATGTTCTCCACCTCTTTTCTTTTCTAAGCCATAGAACATTCTCTTCTGGTGTACAAAAATGATCAGTGTATATGCAATTGCCTGCTAATTGTCATGTGACGGTCTGATATCAGGTGTTCCTTGGGATTCATTTCACATCTGATTATGGCCTTAGATCTTGTCAGCTTTTCAGTCAGCTATCTGACTGGTTGAGCCAACCAGCCAGCCTGCTTCTTTGGTGACTTGCTTGTATGACAGCACTCAACAATTTTATCTCTAAGAGCTCCTTGTTAGCCATTGGTCAAAATCTGATTACTACCTAGATAAATAGACATTTTATTTTTCATACAATCCAAAGATCAATAAAAACACTGCAGATACTTTAATTTATAATGATGAATCTATTTGAACAAGTTCTGTTTTGCTGAATCTTATTTCCATTGAGCAAAACCAATAGACAATGTACCTGCGTTTATATTCTAGCATTAGTTGCTGATGTTGTATTGTACATTTTAAGCCAGTTCTGTGATAATGTATTGAACTGCAGGTAACATGATCTGTGATGAAATATTACTTTATGTTCTAAAACAGTTTCTTTTATTCATAATTCTTGTATATTATAATATGTGAAAGAAATAGGTATAGAACTCTGTTTTTTTATCTCATATATATCAATAGCCTATTTTCTGTATCTTGTAATTTTTAATGATCTTCAGTTTAGGAAATTAATTGGAAATTCTAAAATAGCTTAAGCAGATTAAAAAAAAAAATTAATAATTGTGAATGTATTTTTTGTTTAGACTACATTTTAATGAAGTCCAGATCTTCTCCCACCATTGCTTCAATAACTCCAAAATACTCATTATCTGATTGAAACATCTTATGTAATGAGATAAATAATCTTAGAATAATTATTTTGGCCTTTTTCCAGCATTGGAAGACACTGAGACTTTTGTTTACAAAGCTTAACATATTTTTGGCATTTGAAGAAATGTTTAGTCACTTTTAGTTTTCATGATTTTGCAAATATCCGTCTTCCTATGGACTGACGTAATCAGAACAAAAGATGAATCATTACAAGCTAAATACTACTGCAAAATACAAGAATTCTTTAAACTAAATTCTAAATTTATTACTAAGACAATCCTTGACTCAATTGTCCATGTGAATTTTTAATAACATTTTCTTCATCTGCATTACTGAATCTTGAGTAGTATCAATTTTATTTTTACATCTGATTGATTTTAACAAGCAAAATGTTAAAAAAAAAGAGTATTCATTTTTACTTAATGTTTACATTTAAAAAATTGTCCAATACTTTGCTTGGAAGAAAGTAATACCTGATGTTTTGAAATAATTACTAAAATTCATCCCTAAAATCAGTGTAGTATTTTAGAAATAAATGGTGATCAATGTAATGTCCATTGAGTTTGGGAAGGGAAAATAACTGAATTAGTTAAATGGTATTTGATGAGGTCAAATTATCTGAATCAAAGGTCATGTTGGTTCAAGAAACAAAAATATTCTTTTGTTGTTTTACTGAAAAAATTGTGTTGGTACATTTGTTCAACTTGGTAACATTATTTAATTGATCATATGAGATGCCTTCATAACGGTTGAGCGTAAACCATTTTAGTATCTTGAGAAAGAAAAACATATAAAGCCAGAGTACCTTTCCATTAGCAGCAAATCTGGTAAGTTCCAAAATACCCATTTTTTTTAAAAAAAACTATTTATTACTTGGAATAATCTTGCAATATTTATACATTTTATTAAAATTCACTATTAGTTATATAGGGTGTTTAAAAAAAATTCAGATGTAAATATCTGAGTAACTAGATAGTCTAGGCAAATGAAACTAAAAAAGCTTATTGTTGAGCAAAATAAGTTTTATTCATCAAAGTTTGAATGAGAAATTCAAAGGTATCTCGATTTCATGAACAATTTCACAAGTTTTTGATATGTGCACCGCCTGCTTGCAGGGTGTTGTTCACAAGTGTTTCCTTGTGAAAACCAAACTGTCATTGGAGGAATCTTGTTTTCCAGACCTGCATTTTTAATGAGTTTTCTTTCTCACAAATGCACACTGCACAGTCTTGTTCGATTGCGTACGAGCATGCTCTAACATACAAAACAGCTTTTTTTCCCCCCAGTGAATGGCATTTCTATAACTGAAAACATTAAACATAGAATTTTGTGGTGTTTGTACACATGTTAAAAGTTTAGATCATTTGAACAAGAATTGAAGTTATTAGATTACAAAATGATATCAATTTTTCTGAAACACCTTGTATTTCTTCTTATTTACTCTAGAGTCAGTTGTCTTCATTATCCCCTTAAACCTTGTATTAGAAACAGTTAATTCCTCTTATAAAGTGTTAATTTTTATTGTAGTCTTCCTAGAATAAAACCTATATGAAATATGTAGGAAGATATAAAACTCTTGGTCTGAAATAACACTGCATGCCTTGAGAACTGTACTAGCAATCCACTAAGTCAAAAAACATTAGAACATCAAAATGAATTGACTTGTAATATTTCTTTTCAATGGACATCATAACTAGTGTTTACAAAAGAGCTATGGTTATTTTGTACCAGACATTAAACATTTATTTCCAAGTTTGTTTGTGTTTATCAATCATCTGTGTAATCTGTGAAAGATCTATAAAAATTACTCCTTGCTCACTGATACATTTTGTAACAATTCTGCCAGAAATGATATCTTTAGTAATTTCTTTACTGTAATTTTTAATCTCCCTCCTTACCCATTCCTCGTTCTTTCACACCCCCTGCGCATATTTACAATGTAGGCTTTTACTTGAATGCTTTAAACATAAATGGCTGCTTTGGGCATATATTTATTCGTTTATCTTTAAATTTTCTTTGTATTTAATCTTTTATCGGCATAGCAGTTACAATTGCTCTAAATGTAATTGGCCAAGATGATAAAAAGCAATAATGAAATGTAAAGTCAAGCAGAGTACAAAAACCTGGTCTGACAGAATGTCATATTGTATAACAATCAGTGAAACTTTACTTGACTAAGGTTAATCTAGTTGAATTAAAATTGTCAGTCAATCTTAATACCCATTAGGATGTGTGCACATCGGTTGACAAGGAGTCCTGTGCTGATGAGGGCATCCTCTTGCCCTCTCTCCCTCTTAGCGACATATGTACTTTCATGCAGGTTTTCTAACTCTCTCTCTCACACATTTCTCATTGCTTCTTTCCGCAATTTTTTTTTTTTT
>OZ038477.1:84688880-84711380 GCA_964036315.1 Acanthosepion esculentum
TCAAAAACACTTGTAGGGAAGTGATGGGTAAAAAAGCAGGATATCTTTTTTGAGAAAACAAACATTGTTCAAACAGAATGAAATTAGTCAATAAATATCATTTGCTAAGTTTCGTTCATATCTCAGAACCAACCTGAATTGTCTTATTTGTATATGCATTAATTTACTGAGACAAAGCTAGCTATGGAATGTCTGTATTAATGAAATATTGGAATTGTCTTCTCCATTAGTTTCATGATGATCATTTTTCTTTCATTCTTTGAATCTACCTCCAGCTGTGCATTCCAATATCTGTTTCTTTTTGACTTGCTATTTGGAAGTGGGGAGTTCATTTGCTTAGAAGGTAGTCTTTTTTAGCCAACTACTATAATTTAGTCATTTTCATTCTGTGAACTTATTGATGAACAATGGCATATATAAATGACTAACAATGTCTAAAGTGTTCTTGTTAATCTATTTCTACTAATCTAGTTTCATGATATGCATACAGATAGTAGTAGTGAAAGTTTAATGGTATTTAAATTTGATAATTAACTAGTAAGCATATATTGTATGTCAGCACTATGTATAGATCGTGGACTGTTTTATAATGTCAGAATACTCTTTGATACTAATTTTGTACTGTTTAACATGGTTGTCATTTATATTGTCTAATTTAAAGCCTTAGCAGTCCTCTATTCTCTTGTATGTGCTGTTTAATTCAATTGTAATGTATTTCTTTTTTTATCTTGTAAATTTGGATTGGCATTATAAATATAAGTCAGTTTGGTGCATCTAGTATATATATAATTTTTCAGACATTAATTCTTTCAGTAACTAATATATTTCTCATTTGATCACTTTTGTTTGTTCTGTGCAAATTTGTGGATCAAATATTACATCTAGGATGTTGAAAATCTGCTTGATGTTGAGCTTATTTGATTTTCTTGTTATTGAGATAAAGTGGTTGTTTTGTTTTAAAATATTTGTAATGTTTGAAAACTTGTTTGGATATATACAACTATATTTTATATTCAGTCTTATAGGAATAGTTCTTATAATATATAAAGTTCACACAGACACACACATTCTGTTTTAGAACTGTGGATTAAATTTCTTAAAGAAGTATTTAAAGATTCTGTCTTAAATACAGTAGATATCACACACAAAACTCTATGTAAAAACCTGCTTAAATCCCATAAATATTTTTTATGGTTGAAATTCTAATTTTCTTTGTGATTCTTGTTATTGGCCATTAAAATCAATGTAGTTAGTACTTCTTTAAGTTGATTAACAAAGTAGACTAAAAAAATAATACAAGGTGATATATGGGATAAAGATAGGAAATTATAAATGACAATCCTTATTTTTTTCATAATTTGTTTTATTATTAAAGGAAAACTTTAAATAAGGTGTGAATAAGATTGTTTTTAATCCTTGTACATGGTTCTTATAAGGGAAATGATTACCAAAATAATTTGCACTAAACAATATTTAAATGCAGATATTGATTAGCATTAATCCTTGTGCATGTTTTCCAACTCTAGATGATTTGAAACTTTAAAAATTAGACAGTTCTGGACACTTTTTTTACCTCTTTTTTTTCTCTTTTATTTTTATTTTTATTTTTTTTGGCAGTGGCTCATTAGTAGAAAACTTTGATCTGCTATAGGATGATTGTTAACTGTCCATCTAGTACTGTAGACATTCTTATGCAGACCTTGATGTATATGATTACACATGTTTATAGATATATGCACATATCTATAAGGCATCCTCTTCTGCTGATTTATGTTAACTTCTCACTTTGTTTCTTTTCTACTTCTTTCCCATCCAGAATATTAACTCCCATATCTTCTTGCACCCCAAATGTTTAGAGGAATAAACACCTACAGTCACCTTAAAGTTTCATCTGTAAACATTGTTTTCATTGGTGGCAGTTGAATCTTTATCAAACAGCTGGCTGACAGTAAAGGTAGTGATGCTAGCTGACTGTGTTAATTGTATTTGTCTTGTCTACCTTATTGCTCATGTACAAAATCTCTGCTGACTATTTTCAGTAAAGTCAAGGGAGAGGTGGAAACTCTTTTGGACACAGACAGCCCTTGGGCTGAAAAAGAAGCCCTGCATGCAATGACACTCATCGCTATCATTTCCTCACTGGGTCATAATCAAATTATCCTGTCAATACTTCATAAAGAAACTAGCCTCTGGATGAAATGCATAAATAATTATTCTGATGGCTTTTTCAGTCAGACCAAGAGAAAAGACAAGAGAAAAAAATGCATATTTACAATTCAGTGTTGTCTTTCTTTAAATTATAATAGATCTTATTCCACACTCCTCCTGCCTGTCTCTGTTATAGTCTTTGGATCTCTGAGGTGCACCCGCCTAACAGTTGCATGTGTTCCTCCTATATTCAAAACCACAAACTTTCAGCTTCTACCTAGTGTCTATTTGGAACAAGTTTACCTTGGAGAGAAAAATAATTTTGAATACAGACTGGAGCAAAGTATTTGGTCTCTGATTTAGAAAAATCAGAATGCATCCAATGAAAAAAAAAATCAGTTGGTAACAGATTATTTTCTTTGATCTTTGGTTTTTATTTTTGTTTATCCTGTTAAAATTCTTTTGTTCCATGCTTATTTTTTTTATTTTTCTGTCTTCAGGTTTATGAAACAAAATAGTATTTTTGGTGATATTTTCCAACTGACAATCTTAGTTGAATAACTCATGATGTGTCAGATATTGACTTGTTACTTTCTTTGTGACAGATTACGTTTCTGTTTTTACTCTTTTTCCTTTTCCAAACTCTTTCAACTTTAAATGATTCTTGCCAGGATTTAGTTGTCATTTCCTTGTTCAACATATTCTCTATCTGCATGCCATTATTTTTTAACACTAATTAAAATTTAAATTCCTTAAATTTCTATATGCCTCCAGTTTTGGCATGGAAAGTTGATAGGGCAAAGCTCTTAATTTTCATTTTTTTTTTTGTTATTTCTTTTGTGTTATATTTTTTAATATAATTTCTTTTTATTATAATGATATTACTTTATATTTATTTTTTCTTGTATTTATATATTTATTGGCAACAAAATCAATTTCTTTTTATAGAATATGCAAAATCCTACATTACACATTTGAATTATTTTCATTCTTCCTTTCTTAATTCTTTACTATTGTTTTTAAGAGATTTTGATCATTCATTGAAAAGAAACGAAGATATTTCATTGAATAAAAATATAACATCTTAATTGTTTCTACTTTTCAGAGCTCTGTTTTCATTGGCTATGTTTTGACACCATTAAAAATAACACTGAGATTTTATCTTTATTTGACTATTACTGTATTGTGAGAAGCTTTTTCCAATTTACTTTATATAATTTTTATCAATAAAAACAAATCAAATATACTCATGCAAAATGTATTAAGTGAACAATGATTTTAGTTTCTTTGTCTGACTTTTGTTAGACAAAGTGTTTTAGTCATTTTATGAAGGTTGGTTTCAACTAAGTATTTTTGTTTTGTTTTTTCACAATGTTTCAGTTGCTTACCATTTGACTTATCTCAATATTCCCGAACACAAAACACCCAAAGAAAACTAGGCAGGCAATTTAGTCTAAACCAATCTCCATATAATTTTGAATTAAAATATTTTGCAATCCATATGGTGATTTTTAAGACATATTTATAAATTTCTGAAAGTTACTATATTTGTAGTAACTTTTTGCTCTGAGTAGTAATTTGTGAGGTTTTAAAAATGACATACGAATTCATTATACTTGGAGATGATATATTTTTCATGGAATGAATTTTATAAAAGACACACACACACACACATATATATATAATAATAATTTCTTGTACAACTTGCATACATGTCTTAAGACTTGTAAAGGATTTAATTTTATTTTTTACTTTTTTAGTTGAAAATATTCTTTGCATTTCTGTTAAATCTTTCCAGGCCACCTGTAAATTTTGAATAGGCAATTATTGTTCCAAGCATTATTTTGAATTGAGGGTAGACTTGGATTTTATAATATTTGCTGGATTATATTTTTATATCCACAATATAGTCTTTCACATTTAAACCGTTCTTATGCCAATGTCAGATTTAATTTATTTGAAAAACAATATCAAGATAAATATGTTGGCTTTTCATATGAGACTTTTTTTCTGTTTTGTAGCTTCTACTATATCTATTATCATTTGTTCATAAATTTTTGTTCCTTCTCCATTCCTTCCTTTTAATTCTTTCAAATTTTTTAATTTCGTATTTGAAATTTAAGAAATTTAAAATTTAATCATCTAATTCTGGAGTCTGTTCAGGAAAACATTTTAGTATGACAAGGATAATTCAGTCGTAAAGAAAATTTTTAAAGAATTATTTTATTCACATGTTTCTGATTTTAATGAAGTAGTGGGTATCATTTTATACAAGAATATTAATTGAAATGATTTTATGTCTTTATATATATATATATATATATATATATATATATATATATATATATATTATTCAGTATATCTTTAATTGATTAGAAGAGTTTCTTTTGTTAGCAGGCTGAAAGTAATCCTAAAATTGATTGTTGTATAAAATGACCAGCTTTTAGCACTTGTTTCTTATCATTGGAAATTGACATGTTAGTTAATTTTACTTTGGATTTCATTTTCTTTTTACAAATAGTTTAACATGAAATTACAGATTTTGTTTTAAGCTTGACATTTTTCATCTTAAAAGCATAATATTTTTAATTCAAATTTTAATTTTTTTTACTTAGCACAAATTTAATTTTCATATTATTAGGTAAATATGAAATTCCTTTCAAGTTGTGATTTTTTTTATTTACCTTATATCAAACTGGTTTGTAATGGAACTGTAAATTCCACATTTGGGGACAAAGCTGTAATGTAAAAATAAAGGTATGAAGGTAAAATAAGGCATGAAACTTATTAATTATTAAATCCATCCAGTGGAATCAAACTATTGGCCTATATTGTGTGTGTGCATATATATATATATATATATATATATATATATATATAACAATGAATCATTCATACAAAAAGTAAATTAGTAAAGTTAATGATATAAAATGGCGAAATCCCTTCACTAACTAAATTTTAAAAATGCATTAACCCACTAATCACTCGATGAATGTTATGATCCTTGTTTCTTTTAAATTATAAACTGTATTAGGTCTTCCTTAAATATGCAAGTACTTTTGATAGTTCCTCTTGTCATCATGGAAACTATTTTGTCTTTGGTAAAATTCAGGTAATATCTGAGACGAAAAAATATAATACAAATCGAAATGTGTTTTTTTGAAATGTGTTATTGATAACGGATACAAACTTGTGGTGTGTGCAGTCACAATACTAAGGTTGAGTTTTTGCAAATTTAAGTGAGTGTGTTTTTTACTAATATGGCAATTTAAGAATTTTTTTTTGTTGTAGGAGTTTTTCAGTCAATGTGGCATAAACTAAATAATTCAGTAAGTTGAGCAAAGTCTCAGTATTATCTCAGAAATTTGCATGTCGGATCAGTTCTTTTGAATCAAATATGTGGTGCAGTTTAATTTATATTACAATGAATCATTCATACAAAAAGTAAATTAGTAAAGTTAATGATATAAAATGGTGAAACCCCTTCGCTAACTAAAATTTAAAGATGCATTAACCCACTAATCACTTGATGAATGTTCTGATCCTTGTTTTTTAAAATTATAAACAGTATTAGGTTTTCCTTAAATATTCAAGTATGTTCACCAGTGATTCTTACAATAAATGGTGTGAAAATGGCTAAATGTCTTGTCTGAAAAACGTTCTTTTTTTTCTTTTATATCAAACATTTTGTGGGATGGACAATTATGCTGCAACATGATTTGGACAATTTTTCTGTTATACCTGGTGTGTGTGTATATATATATATATATATATATATATATATATATGAAAGATTGGCAGGCTGACCTCTCTTCTGATCTAACACTAACTTCTCAGTGGGGAAAAAGCTGGCTGGTTACATCCAATGACTCTTAAATCAAAGTTGTTACATTCCATCACCGCCAATCAGGCCCCGAACTACTGCCAGTTATGATGAACAGATGTACCCTGAAGGAGGCCTCATGCCTTGAGAGAATATTGGGCCTCAGACTCACACTTGATCTCAAGTGGAACTCTTATGTATGATCCAATACTAAAGATGCAGGTAAAATGATCGGTTCCCTGTACCGCTACAGTAAGTATCATACTCCTCATGCTATCGTCAGATCAGACCAAAAATGGAATACTGTTGCCATATTTGAGTGGGAGCTGCTCAGACGTCACTTTCCAGTTTTGATAGAGTTCAAAAGTGTCTCCGAACTCTCATTGGAGAAAAATTATTTTCCACCCTTCGACCATTCTCTCACAGACAGGACGTGGCAAGTCTCTCACTGCTTTATCACTACTACCATGGAAAGATGAACTACGTTTCTTGGTTCCGCCAGGTTTAACCATCATGCCTAGGACCTGCCATGCCACTTACATAGTAACAAACCACCCATATTCCTTCTGTATTCCTTTGTATTCTTGCCTTGTGAAACACTCCCCTAAGAGGAGGTTTCTCTAATCGCTACAATCTTAACCTGTTCAAGTCTAGAGTCAACTGTTATCTTCCCCTCCTATCCATATAAACTACCCCTTAACATAACCCTCTCTCTTGAGTGCCCCCTCAAGCTTTCTAGAGAGTGAACCCTACTGTGTGTGTGTGTATATATATATATATATATATATATATATATATATATATATATATATATATATATATAATATATGAATGATGTATGTGAATCAATTGATGATAAACTATTATCCTTGCCTTCTCATCTAAACTCTCTCATAAGGATGACCATTTTTTTCTCAATCTTTTCACTTTAGTCAAAATGTTTCCAATTAGAATCATATTGAAAAAGGATCCTTTAGGGAAAAAGAATAACTTCCTTCTAAGTTGGAATAGGTATTTACTAAGTATAGATTAGCTTGGTACAAAATTATAATAGTGGGTCACCTCTGGAGACTGAATTGACTGCACTTGTGAATCAGTCTGCAAGACTATAATTTGGCACCTTGGCCAAATTAGAATAAATAAACAAATAGAGGCCTGTGAGTGAAGAATATTGAAAAAACATTAATATTACATTTTATTCAATTTTCTATTAAACAAATTGTCATTTTCATGTTAATAATGTTCTTTATTGTTGAAAAAAAATGTATGAAGAAAGTGACAGTCTTACAATTTTTCTGATCAAATGAGTTTATTTGTAGTTTAAGACATACTGAAAACAATGCTTTTAAATCTGAAGCCATCGACACTTAATTCTGTGTTGATATCTAATGCATTTTAGGGACTTTAGATGATGTGAAGTTTCATTATCTAATTGGTCAACTCTACTTTTACCTGCACTGATTTCTAAATAAATTTGTGTGATTCATTTTGAATATATGTTCCACATCCTTGAAAATTCCTAATAAAAATCCAGGGGTTTCCCTTTTTGAATTGTAGTGTCAAGTCCATTAGTCTGAAAGTACTCAGTGTGCTGACTTCTTGGTTTTTGGTGACCTTTGGTGCTGCGAGTAGAATCCTTTCTCTGTTATGGCTTACACTCAAGCTCACTTGCTCGGCAGACACATTGTTGATTCAACCATTTTCTTTTTGACTGGCACATTGCAAACATTAGGCTTCTGATACGTTAGATACAAAATTACATTGCCACTGCCACTCTTGTTATTGTTGCGGTAATAGTAGTAGTGAGAATGTTTGATAGATGATGTCCCTTTTTGGCTCTTCTCCGACACCATGTTGGAAAAGTGGCATAAAAAAAGCCTTCCATTAAGAGTCTGCCAACAATCAGTACTGTGTCTCTTATTCATCAGCACTTCCGCAAATGTTGCTGGACTTAAGTTAGTCTACACATACATGGCCTGAAGGCGTTGGAATTTGATCGTGGCCTCATCTAAACTACCAGCCATTGTTGGGAGATCCTCATCACCATCATCATCTGCTGCTGTAGCAATGATGTGCCATTGAAAAGCACTCTCAAGTCACCTCTTGTAGTATTCATTAATTCTTTGCAGTAGAAGGAAATGCATTTCTGTCTTCTCAAATGGTAGTCCATTAGCCAAGGAAGTTCTTCCTCCAACAACAAGAATACATTCAAAGACTGGCAGAAAGCATGAGGTAGGGTGCTGTTTGGGTGGGCAGGAGAGGGTGTTATGGTTTCTAAATCAAAATGGTGGATATATGTTTAGAGAAGGTGCAGGAGAGACCACTGCGTAAAGATGCTGGTTTTGATTATAATGACCCGCCACTTATCAACCGCACCCCTGCATGGTGCTGCATATACACCACACCTTCTGCCATTCTCACTGTCACTGCTCCAAAAGAAAATGATGATTGCTCAGATTTTGTTATCCTATATTTGATTGTCAGCATTCACTAGCAGCATTTTGTTGAATAGAAAGCCAATTAGGTCTCTGGTGTTTCTTTTGCACAGATTTCTTGGAGTTATTACCTATTTGTGAAAAATTATTTCTCTACACTGCTACTACTAAACAAAAAGAAATATAGCAATCTGCTTACAATACATTTTTGCTTAAAAACTTTGATATTTTTGCTGTTTTCTACTTTTATAAACTGATATTTGACAATAAATAAATTGTCTCTTTGTATCAAAGAATGTTAGGAATTGTAGCTTTTCCTTTTAACAATGCGGTCTCAGCAGCATTATTTCTCTGATTCAATATAGTAATTATATACACTGCAAAAAAGAAAATGTATAAAAATTATCATTTAAGTTTAGTTATTTTTTATATATGATTTTTCACCTGATAGTTCTAACTGGAGAAATCACACACACACACACACACACACACACACACACACACACACACACACACACACACACACATATATATATAAAATAACCTGAAATATTTTTTATGCTCAATTAGAAACTTTTAATTAAAAAGTTTTTCCAAAATATTTTTCTCTTATTCTAAACAGTTTTACATGTGATCCACTGCTTAACAAGTATACATGTTGGTGAACTAATAAATCCGCAGCCTGACAAGTAGACTTTAAATAAATTTTAATGTGAGATTTTCACTGTGTAATTTAAATATCAAGGAAGTATTTTAACAGAAGGCAGAAAATGCAACACCAAAATCTAAAGGTGCATTGGAATAGTGAAAAAATGCTTTCCAGAAGCTAAGTAAAGGAACAGGAAAATTATATTAGAAACAAAAGGTAGGGTACTGTTATGTAATATTGATCTTCTGATATAGCAGTGAATTCTGGGTAGTCACCTCACAGACAAAGAAGCTATTTTAAGCAAGAGAAATATGGTTCTAAGAAGAATGCTAAAAATACAATAAACTGGACATGTAACAAATTTTGAGGGAAAATAGAAACAAAAAGGACACTTCTACTTAGAATCAGAAAGATACTGTTGAAATTTCTAATGCAAATAATGAGAAAAGGGGACTTGGAGAATTTGACACTCACAGGACATATTGAAGGCAAGAGAAAGGAAAGCAGTGAATAACCTAATGAGATTGTGTAACTGTTTGGCATAACAGAGAATAGGAGAAATAGCAAAAAAACAAACCTTACTGAGAACCACTAAAGACAAGAAGTTGTGGAGAGCCATGATCACCAATGTTTTGAAGAAACATGGCACATAGGAAAACAATGATGTTGAATTTCTGATTAATATCCACAACTGAATTAAGTGCAACTATTGATTATAAAGTTATATTTTTGCTAAGTTACGCTTGGTATCTATTTGAAAATATATCCTCATTATTTTATTTATTAATAATTTGACAATAACTTCAGATTTTAACTTGAAATAGAAAATCTAGTATAATTTGCATTTCACATATGCTGTTTTGGATTGCGTGTAATTTCCATTCTTGCACCAACAAATTATGATTACATGTCAAGTTTACTTTTATAATTGTTACAATGTTTATGATTGTATCTCTTGTAGATGAAGTAACTATGAAGTTCAAATACGACAGAAAGCCATTTATTATAATATCAAAATCAGTTGGACTCAAAACATTTTATAAGTTCTAATAAAATGGTAATTTCAAATCTATAAGTTTTGTATTTTTTTAATGACTCTACATTTTTTTAAATCATAACTCTCTACAGCTTCCTTTTGTCTTTATCTTTGAATTACCATGCATTCTTGGGAAGTGGTTTCCTGTTGCCTTTTCCTTGATTTTGAATTCAGAATAGTTCTCCTAGACTGGTTGCCAACCAAGGCTAGAGGACCATGTTTATCCTGCTATTTAACCTCTAGCTAGACTTATGCCTTTACCCAAGAGCATTTGTGTGAAAGTGAACACAACAAACTAGACCAGAATTAGAATTCAACTCATCGATTCCCCTTTATGTATTGATACTCAGTAACACTTTGCATCTTAGCGGCTTCATCTCCTTACACTACCTGCACATTTAAATTAAAGGTAAGTAACTTTCTATATCTATGGTAATTTTTTTATTACCATAGAAGTGGTTCTTTCTTCAGTGAGGTTCAGTACCATATAAATAGGAGCTTGATTCTTAAAATCAATAATAATTGTTGTAATGGTTCAGTTAGAATATATATATATATATATACATATATATATATATATATATATATAATACATAAAAGGTTAATGGTCAGAGTTGAATTAACCAGGAAACAGTACTATTACAAAGTGCTCAATACATGCATGCAAAAAATAAAAATAACATGTAGAGCCTTTAGATTTAAAAATCAAGTGATCAGTTGATTTCACTACCTTGATTTCAACCTTATGGTAGCCTTAAGTGATTTTTATCAATTGACCTCCCAATGCTTTATTTATAAAAAAAAAAAAATAAAAACAATGTTACTTTATTATTTTTTAAAATAAATAAATGCACGACATTGGGTGTGGTAGACAGGGAGGAGGAGGAGGATGCAAAGAATGAAAGAGAAGAAGGGGAAGGAGGAGAAAGGGTATTATGAAACTATCGGCGAGGGGTGTAATTGAAATGTACATACTTTTCTAACCAGCCTCATATGAGCTTAAGATGAATTTTTTTGTATGTATGCAGCAGCTCATAACTTCAGGTCTCTGGTTCTACATTTGTTTGTATATTTATTTTTAAAAAATAATACAGTGTACAGAAGATGGCAATTGACATTGCATTAAATTTTTGAAGATTATAGTTATTAGGGAAGCAAGTAAGAGGAAGGGAGTTCCACAAGCAGGAAGTGTGAGAAAAGAAACTGCTGGAATAGAAGTGGCAGTTGCATTTAACTATTTCAACAGTAAAAGGGTGGGACCTAGGTGCCAATCTAGTAGCATGCTTAAATTCATGTAGACATGGTGATGTAATGAATATGCATACACCTAGGTTTCCTCTCACAGTAATATGATTGGCTGGTGCCAGCCATAAATACAGACTGAGAAAGAGGTACATAGAAGATGCCCATTGGAAGACGCCATTAACTAAGCCATTGGCTGTGTCTATTGCCTAAGCATATTGCCTACAACTACGATGAGTACCAGTCGATTACGGCTACCTGCTAGATTGTACTACTCGGTTACAGTAGCCAAAACCACTTAGCTACTTCAAACAAATATATCCCTTTTCTGGGACATATCACATGGCATCATAGAATATAGCTTGTCAGAGCAGTAACCATGAAAATATTTGTAGAAAAGATGGAGGGAAGCCATATTAAGTCTATGAGAAAGTGACTGAAGTCGAGATGTCAGGACTGATTACATTGTAGATGCTTTTTTGGATTTTGTCAAGAACCTCAAGATGAATGGCAGGGGCACCAGACCAGATATAACAATATTCAATGCTTGGACAAATGGTAGATTGGTAGATGTGTAAGATGGACTTTGAGAAAAACCTTCTGGCACGACACAGTGAACTGGCTTTTCTTGCAGAAGATGCAGCTATTGATATAAGAACAATCAGCCTCTATATATTAATGGGTTAGGTTTTAAATTCTCAAAAGATTACTAGGCTTCTGGCCGCATTATGTTGAAATGCCAGTTCCCATATGATCACTGAAGTTAAGCAATATTAAACCTGGTCAGTACCTAGATGGATGACCACTTGGGAATACCAGGTGCTGTAAGCTTGGATGTGTGGGTGGTGTAATGTCTAATGGCTCGGAATTGTTAATCAGAGTCAAGTTCCACTTCCTATTGGGTTTGTTACATTCACTTATGTGCAAATACCATTGGGAAAGTTATGAATCCACATTTTCTCCCCCCCCAGCTATGGGTTAATTAGCAAGACTCGTATGACTAAACCATTATTACCTCCAAAAAATTCTTACAATCAAAAAATATATTCTGGATTTAAATAACTTGTAAAGGGTTGATAAGCCATATAAAATGAATTGACCAACCAAATCAAAAGATTACTATGATGTACATGAAAACTGGAGGATACAGTGAGTGAAATTTTGTGACTATAATAACTGAAATGACGACTCAGGTCCAAATATAGTAATATATAAGGGTGGGGAGATGTTTTTACAGTCATCCCTGAGAGATTGGAACCAACAAAGAAAAAATGAAAAAATATAAGCAGTAAATTGCCGATACTACTTGAAGAGTGGATGGCCATGTCCGCCTATGTAACCCTGGAGTCGGGGTGCTGAAGATAACATTAATCAACTAAGTGAAAAACTTTTACTCACATTAATCATACATACACACACATATATATATATATATATATATATATATATATATATATATATATATATTGTCTAAGCAAAAAAAAAAAAATTGTTGGATTAAAAATTAAAAACCATTAACTATTTAGAAATTGGTTTGTTTACATTTCAGATAAGAAACTGACCAGATATGTGTTTTTAGGAAAATCAAAATGAGTCAATTTGCCTTAAGGGCAAGCTAGAACCTTGCTTTATTGTGATATTCTTTGTAACCAAGCAGAAAAGGATGCCAGATCAGATGGTGATTCTTCCTGCAAAAGGTGGATGCCAGTTTGAATCCTACTAGAGTACACATTTTCTTAATTTTTCTTGAGTACACAAACTGTTAGATAGATTAAATCTTCTTTAAAAATAAACAAATATGGGTATCCACTACAAATATTGTTTAAAGTAATAAATATATATAATGGGTGAAAAGTGTGTAAAAAGCAGGTGTGTTTTCACTATTACTTAACCTCTTCTTGTGTATATCTTCTGCATTTATTTGCTATTCAATCTTGCTCTGTTCATGCTTCAGAAGCCTTTACGTTTTCCTTCTGGGCAGAGGCATAAAACTAAAGCTTACTTTTGTATCAATATTGCAAGTGATTAGAGATATCTTATAATTCTGCTTGATCAGCCTTTAGTTAACCTGTATGTTACGACCTGCCAATTCCTCATAAGTAATGGACTATTCTGTTTTGATTGCATGGAAAAATAAATAAAGACATATCAATGATGCTACATGGTTCCAGTAAGAAAATGAGAGAAAGAAAGGGCAATAAAACTACCATGTTTTAAGGTCTATTTCTGTTATGGTGACCTATCTACATTAGAATGAACTCTTCCTCCTTCGTAAATACTAACCTGCGAGACTTCCTACAGAGGCAGTTGGGATGCAGTGTAACCTGACAGTTCGGACGGACACTTCTATCTGCTGACTCTTATTTTGTATATATGTTCTGTTATTTCAATACACTTGTTCAACCTACCTTCTTCTCCCGTGTCTTTCTTTCTGGCCCATAACAGGCCACAACAATTTCAGTAAAATGGAAAAAGTTGTCAGTCTCAAATCTTTTCATTTGTACCTCCTTACTTCTTGAAATAACAACCAGCATTTATATTTGATTGTTATTGCAATATTTTGTTTGTTGTTAAGATCAAATATTTAACAATGTGATGGGGGGAATTTCTACAGATATTTCATTGTTATAGAACTTGCCATGAGCTTATTCAATCATTAACTTAAGAATTAAGATTCACCAGAAAATTTTTATAGGAAAACCCTGACATTTTCATGGATATTTCTATTTATAATTAATATAATTAATCTTACTGAAATCTGTTCTCTCTCTCTCATGCATGTGTGCGTGCGTACTAGTCTCAGCCATAAATGCCTAAAAGATCAGTTTTAGGTCTGTAGCATCAGGCTCTCCACACATGATTTAAATGTAGTGGTGAATGCTTGTGTCTATTTAGAAAGACTGCTAACAGAACTGGAGCACAGTGTGCCATGAAATCACCAAACAGCCATCCTCAGGTTTTACTTTTTTTGACTGTTTACCAACCAAGGCTAGAGATCCCAATCTACCCTGCTATTTAATCCATGCCTGGTGAGTGGAAAAGATATGGTTTCTTATCTTTCTCAAGTGGATTTATGCAATCTTGGTCAGAATTTGGCATACTCAGCCTACTTTACATGCTGATAAGTGCCATACTATGCACATATTCATATTAGAGAGAGAGAGAAAGTAAGAGAGAATGACCTTGTGTATATTTTGTCATAAGATTTGTTAATGTTTAATATACACCAGTATTAGAAACCAGTAATTACTTTGTATAAGATTTGATTTTAACATCTCTGTTGTCACCATTTTAACACTTTTAGAATATTATTAATTATATGCATATATTTAAAATATTATTAACTATATTGCTAATTAGTGATATAAGTAAATTCTCTGGTTCTCATTCAATCAAGTTGAGCAGTGTCAAGCCTGGTTAGTAATTAGATGGAGAACTGCTTGGGTACACAGGTACTGTAAGTGGGCCTCCTACAACCCGGAATGTGTTTTGATTTTAAATAACCCACAAAGGATTAATAAGTCATAAAAAGCAAATCAATCAAACTGTTCAATATCGGAATAAAAGTAATTGTTAAAGGAAAATTAAAATAGTAAATAACCGGTGTGTGCTAAAGCTCACAGCATTCTCTTCTTTTTGGCACTTTTGTGCTTATCGATTAAATATAAACTTAAAACAAAAAAGATATTAATTTAGCCATGTCTTTAATGAAACAATTCAGTCTTAAAAGATGTATAATATACAACTATATTAAGAACCAATCTTTTTTCTTTTTTTTTTTTTCTTCTTACATCCGTTTTAATGTTTCAGTAATTTTTTGTTTTATAAGTTCTCCATGCCTCTCCTCTGTGATCAACTGGAAGCTTAAGGGCTTTGTTTAATTGTGGCTGCAATGTGGAATTAAGGCTTCAACAGACCAAATTGAAGACTTCTTCTAATAGCCCCAATCTAAAAATAACTCATTGAATCTGTCATTAAAATCATTCCACTCTCCATTTGTCTACTTGAAACTTGTCTGCAGGACACTTTGACTTACACACACACAATTCTGCCCAAACAAACTACTCGTCTACTCAAGCAATGGTTTATCACACTGATTATACATACACCTTCTATGCCTATACTTAGACAGATGGACAGACTGTATGAATGATTCTGGTGGGGTTTTCTTTTAGGCCTGGTCGGTCATTGTCATATGAGAACTGTCTTGTACACCTTGCAGGAACAAATCAGGTTTCCTCTCTTCCCCTGGTTCATAGGATACCATAAAAGCGTCCCTAACAAATTGTCCCATGTGGCCACAGCCTATGATTGCTTTGCACATTCTCCTAAGGATAAAGGAGGCACTGCAAAACTTTCCATTTCCTCCCATCATCCCCTTTTCTCCTCCCTCTTCATTACAATGGACTGCCTGCAAAATGTTCATTATTCTTGATTAAGAAGTCGTAATATTGTTGACATCTCTTCACTCAGTGATGACTTTGATGCAGAACAAAAACTTGATGATGTTTTTTTGTTTCTTGTAGGTTGATAAGTTTGGAAGTTTAAATCTCTAAAAGACTGACAAAATCAGTAGCTCTTCAGTCATATAGTAATGAAATGCTTTGCTGTCATGGTCATTTGACAAGAGTCACACTTATGTATATGCAGAAAAATAAACATATTTATTGAAATTACTTGAAAGTTAACTTAAGATTATAATGAACCTTGAAAAGTAACTCTTCAATTGTTTGTGTATCTGAAATTTGTTTGTGTGGTTAAAATAGTTATAAATTCTTGAATGGCAGAAATATTTATGAAAAAACTTTTCCAGTCTCTTTTTCAAATGAAGTCTAAAAATTCTTTAATTAATGTATGTGTAAAAACTGCCATTAGATATAAATTAGCCATTGAAAGAATTTCAATAAGTTGAATTAATCATGAAACAGAATGAAATTTTTTTATGAAATACCAACACATTTTCCCTATTTAATTCTTTTAAAATCAGTGTCTTTTTTAACTTTGAACATTAAAGTAAAATTTTACTGTTTCATTGAACCGATAAATATAGCCCGTGTTCAGAAAAATGAGCTCATTCATTGTATTATTGACATTGTTAGAACATTTTAGTTAATCCATTCTACAGCCAGAAGTCTCTCAGAACAAGATTAACAGAAAATGGTGGCTAATGTACCAAACTATTCTAGCAACTCAAGGCACAGATAACATCATTTACAGCCACCCGTGTAAGATAGGTGGTTCTAATTTATACACAGGTATTTTCCAATTCCTTCTCTGTCCAAAGAAAATATTGAGGGTAACACAAGAATGTGTCTAAATGTCCAACCAAATTTTGAAATGATTCTTTTAAAATTACTAAAATTGTAGAATAGCTTGGCTAAAATGTTTTGGTAATGGTAATAAGGAAACATTCTGCATTAGTTGACTGAGCAAACAGTGCTATCATAGATTGAAATTTATAAAATCTTTCTATTAAAACAATCTGTCAGATAAATAGCTTTCTCAAGTCCAATCACTGATATTGCTCTTTCTCGTTGTGAAAGGGATTTCTTCCTAATCCATTGTTTGAAGTGGTGTGGAACATCAGTATCTTGATTATGTCATTATTTTCTCTTTAAGTTACATGTGCTATCCATTTTTAGTTTTTGATGATGCTGAAAGTCCTCGAGTGATGTGGTTTCTGTTATTTGGTACAGTTCTTTCTCGTGTCCTTGGTATGAGGATAAACTACATCCACGTCTGGGGTATAATGATAAACTACAACTGCGTCCTAAGACGATAAACTATGCCCAACGGCAAGGCCTCTGATCAGGGGCTTTTGAGGAGTGTGGAACCACCTCTTAATTGCTGGTGTTCCCAGGTCCACCCTGACCCTAGGTGGTAGCACCTGTTGGGGTCACAGCTATGGGCAAGTAGTTGACCTTCGTCCCAAACTGGGGTCAAAACACTATGAAAGTGTAAAAATAGGTTTTTAGTACCAGCAATAAATTTTCAAAAAAAATTATTACCAGCAATACATTTTTGAAGGAAAAAAAATATTGTTGGCAGTATACTTTTGTAGAAAAAATATTGCCAGCAATGGATTTTTGGAAAAATAAATATATTATCAGAAATACATTTTTGAAAAGATTATTTCCAGCAATAAAGATCTTGTCAGCATTAAATAATCCATTGAGGTTGATATGCCATAAACCAAACCAAACAGTTCTTTCTCTGTGATTTTGTAACACCAGTCCACAAGATTTGAAGAAGGATGATCCTCACTAAGATCTACAGGTTTCATTTGCTCAAAGCCGTTTTAATCATTGATCTGAGAAAGTGTTTGTTCAGAAATATCTAAATTGTCAGTTGTATACAATTTTGACATCTATATGAAAGTCAAGCTATTTAAGAACATGACTCTAGGTTTTAGATTAATGTTTTTTTTTATATATAGGTATGGGATACTTAAATGATCAGTACCTATCTCTTCATATCTAAATTTTTTCTTTACTGTATGCTATGTGAAGAAATCCTCTAACATAGGTTTTTGTTTTTTTAATCATCAGTCAAGTTTCAAGATTAATGACATTGATAAATTCTGAATACGTTTATTCAGAAACAGAATATGATACTGAATATAAACTCTCTCTCTATTTCTGATTAGTATGTTGGGTTGGTTAATTTTACATGAAAACCCTTGTTGAGTTATTTAATAAAGAAATAATTTTAAAAAAATGTTTATTATATTTGAGTTTATGAGCATTTAGGTGGCTCAGTGGTTAGTAAATATTATTTATTTTATAAGCATTTATTTTGTTGGCTGCATGTTTTGGGAGTCTTATCAATTTTACAGGAGATGCAGTTGGCATATTCTAGGCACTTCCAACAGGGCAGCTGTTAATTTGGTCACCTACTTTAGTGTTGAAGGATATGGTGGCTATGATATTTGTACATTTTCATAGGCTCAAGAATTACTGACTAAAGTTAGCTTCAATAATCATTGTTTTTTCACTGTTTTTGTTTTAACTTTTCATAGTGGAATCATTTTAATTCCATTTTAAACTTATTGTCATCAATTTCTTTCATGTGTTTTCTTATTCTGCTGTTCCCTCAATTTTTTTATACCCAGAATAATAAAATTTTAAGTTTAATTTAACAAAAAGTAAAGCAATCAAATTACCACAATACTAAGGGACTAATTTTCTTTCATACTTTTCTGGCGTCTTTGTTTCCAAGTAATTTTTATTTGCTTGCTTGCTTGATTGAGAGACATAAGGTTTATATGAGCAACCTATTACCAGGATACAGGAAGGTAATATGTCAACATGTCTTCTCTCTGTCGATACCCAGTTGAGGGTGCATACCAATTCTACAAAGTTGCTGCTGCATTTTAAATGAGAAAATGGCTAGTGATGCCTGAATTAGCCAAGCCCTCATGTGCAGCTATTGTTAACTGGGGTGGCACAAGCTGTCTACTCTTTGGTCTTTGGCTGACATATGCTGACTACAGGAACTAGTTGTCTGTTCTTATAAAGGATATGAACACTTCTTGAGCAGCTCTATACAGTCTGGTAACACTCTAGTCTCAGAGCACAGTGCTCAACTACAGTTATTCCTTACATGTGCAGAGGACTACCTCATTCTTTCTTCAATTTTGCATTCAGATGTCCAAGTCTTTCTGCTTTCTCTTTCTCATGTCGTCTTTTTTTTCTCTTTTGTATCTCTCTACCTCTTATCAACACAAGGTAACTTCCTTTCTGTTTTGTAATTTGTGGCCGTGACTCATAATGTCTATGTTATTTAATTAACAAACTGTCAAAATGTATCGTGTGAAGGCCTCTTCACATGACATTTCCCACCCTCACCTGGATCATCTGGGGCCAAATGTGTGGGATATTAGGATTAACGGGTTTTCTTTTTTTTTTATTATTTTTTACTTTATCGGCTGTTCAGGTTAAATTCAACCGCCTTTCCTCGTCTTTTCTCATCCGTTTGATGAAACTAGGTGCCACTCTGTCTCCGTCCTGTCACACATCTTTTGGTGGCCATCCCATGTTTTATTGGTACCTTTGCGCACGCTCTGATTATTAAAACCATTGTAAGACAACTTCGACTAGAGGGAGGAGGAAAAACAGTGTTCATTTCCAAGTTCTTTGGTAGGTTTTTCAGGCTGCCTTTTTATTTCGATTGTAGTATGCATTAATTTCCTCTTTTTTGATTATTAATATCACAGCTACTTTGACAAGGATTTCAAACTGGTATGAATTCAAGAAAGTGGACAAAAAAGTGGAGAGAAAAAAAAATTGTCTCTTTTGTTGGGAAGCGGGTGTAGCTTTTGGCAAGAATTTGGAAGTTCCATTGATTTGTCTGGTTGAAATTTCTCTTGTCACTGAAGGGTACATTTTCGAGAGTTTTTCTCTCCAACAACACCCCCTATCTCGATCCCTTTCCATGTTGGCAGCCAGTCACTTTTCTTCATAAGCTGAGAATAAAACTCTTTACAATACGACTTACATAAGTTTATTGCACCAGTTTATTGAAAAAGGAAATTTTCTGACATTTCATTAGAAAGGTGTCAACTCTTTGCTGCCTGTGTGTATGTTTGGGGAAATTACATGAAAAAGTTTTCTTTTCAAGATAAGCTATAGTCTAAAATTTTTAGTTAATATTTTATAGTTGAAAGGAAAAAAATCATATAATAATAATAATAATAATAAAGTGATATTTTTGTATGCTTCTTAATATATGTGTGTGTACATACACATACACACACACATATATTGGGTAGACAGAACTATTCACAAGCCATTGATGGTTGTGCTAGCACAAAGTCACAAATCATCGTAACTGAGGGTTTAAGTGTACTGGCTTTGTTAAAAAAAAATTTGATCAAGCCAGATTAGATGCTCACTCCTACAAACTAATTAAGCTCTGCTCAGCATAGTTGCAATATAAACCACAGGTGGACACTTGAGCAGGTTTCTGTAATAGGGAATTGCTAGTTCACTATCTTCTCTAGGAGTTCTTGTAGTTTCTTTTCCATATCTGCTATCAACACTGTGTCATCTGCATATCTTATTTTATTAAGGTTGTGGCTGCCAATAATGAATACTGGTAGAACTTCTGATTCTCTCAGAATTGCTTCACTGTATAGGTTGAATAGGTCTGAGGAGAAGACGCATCCTTGCCGTATACTCGTTTTGTATATTTACTGAATTCATTTTCTATCCATATGTAGGTTGTTTGCTGCCAGTATAGGTTCTGGATTATTCTAATATCCTTCCAAAATATGTCAAGGTCACCTAGCACATCCAGTTCTTTTTCATGTACTTAAACTCTTTATCATAATGTATAAAACACAGGTCCTTCTGCATTTTTATTGCTCTATCTAATATTATTCTGAGTATAAATATTGTATTCCTTGTTCCAGTGTCTTTAACAAAGCTGCACTGTTCTTGTCCTATTTCTGGTATCGTTCTGCTGCATGCTCTATTCATCAGAATTTGAAGGATAAATTTTGTTATATGGACTTCGCATTCATTTCACCTGGCTCTTTTGATAGTGCTATGAAACTGGATCTACCTAGGTCTTCTGGTATATCACCACTGTTGTATGTTTCATTCATTATGGCTGCCAACATATCTATTATGATTATATCTGGTCCTACTGATTTGTTTCTGCTCGATTTGGCCAGTGCTGATACCACTTCAGCTTTTAATATTTCTGCTCCTTCGATATTTCTGTGTATTACCAGTTATTCTCTTTTGTCACGGAAGAGTTCTCTAATGTATTTGTTCCATCTCTGAAATATTTTTCTTTCTCTGATATCAGTGTCCTATCCTTGGAATTTATGCATCCTGTTGATGAGCATGTCTCTTGTCCAATATGCACATCTACTTTATCTGTGATACTCATTCTTTCTATTTCTGCACATTTTTCATTGAGCCATTCCTCTTTAGCCTGCCTGTATTTGTTCCTAATTTCTTTTTGCAGAGTCCAACATTCTGTGCTGTATCTTGGCATTGTTTTTTGTCTTCACCTGTCATCATGTTACTTTGTTTATTTTTCTTTGCAATCATCTCGATTGCTGATGTTACTAACACGTCTCTTAATGTGTCCCTCTTCAGGTTTTATTTCATTTTATCTGCTTTTTAACATTATATTTAACGTATATTTCTCCTTCACATTTGCGTCATTTAGGCGTCTGTCATATTGCAATTTGGGTGCTGTCTTGACCATTTTCAATTTCCGTAGTTTCACTGTAAGTTTACATATCAAGGGGATTTCTCCCACAGTTAGTACTTTGGTATATTTTGCGGTGTAAAACTGCATTCGTGAACCTCTTATTGATAGTTATATAGTCGATTTGGTTTTTTGTTTCTCCTCCTGGGCTTCACCATGTCCATATGTCTTGCGTGTTCTTGAAACCAGGTGTTGGCTACTACCTGATCATTTGCTGTGCTTCATTGGACCCATTTTTCTTTGCATTCATTATGAGTTCTTAGTCCGAATTTTTCAACTGTTTCACACACTCTCTCTCCTTGCCTACTTTGGCATTCAGGTCTCTTATGATAAATATAACATCTTGTGAATTGAATTGACCCCCGGCGTTGTCTACATACAGTAAAAGTTTTCAATTTTTTCTGTACTTTGTGCTGTTGGTGCATAGACAACTATCATTGATATGTTAAAAAGCTTTTCTTTCAGTTTACTAATATGATTTATTTCAGATAGTTGGCAATATCCCAGAACTTATTTCTTCATGTTTTTGTCTAATATCAGTCCTACTCCTCTTTTATTTTTCTCTCTGCCAGCATACATGAGCCTGTATTTGTTACTGACAAAATCTCCATTGTTTTCTCACATCATTTCACATAGACCTTAAAATATTAACATTTAGCCTGTTCATTTCCTGCTTTATATTTCTAACTGGCCACATTGGTTTAGTGTTTTGGTATTCCATACACTGAGAATTATTTTTTGCTTGACATATCAACTACAGCATTACAAATTGCACAGTTACTACATTGATTCTCTGTAATCCTTGAGGGAAGTGCTGATTTATACAAAAATAATGCTTTTTTTTTTTTTTTACTATGCTAGTTATTAACAAATGTTGATCAAATATCTTAAAATATGAAAAAAATATACCTATTTTTCTGATGTTTAACAATGAAATATTGAT
>OZ038477.1:84716380-84748880 GCA_964036315.1 Acanthosepion esculentum
TTTAGATGAAATATTGCTTTCTTGAAGCTTTTTGTATGATTTTGAGATTAATTTGTTAGTGGTTTTTGTTTCTATCTTTGAGTTGAGTTGTTAATATTAAATGACTTCTTGCAGTTTTTTTTTAAACTTTCTTTTTAAATTTAAAAAAAATCTTTTTTTAAATTATTTTTTTAATCATTTTTAATATCTTTTTTGTTTTTTTAATCTTTTTATATTTTTTTAATCTATTTTTTTTTTAGCTTTTTCTAAATTTTTATTTGTAATATATTTGTAGTCATCTAACTGAATTGATGTTTAACACTGGACATTCTATCATATTCTCTGCTTCATATAAGGAAGAAAAAAAAATCTTAATTTCACTTCCATTTGCAACAAAGGAAAGTAACTAAGGGCTCATAACTCTTGCATTTATTGGTATTACGTAAATTTTATTTCAGTTTTTCTGATATTTAAATGTCAGAATATATTCAGTGTGTTCTATTTGAGAAACCTAAATAAGATTACGGACGTTGTTTTTTTAAAATGTTCCCATTTTACCAGTATCATTAAACAGTTCTGTCCTGTTTTTGAAAGACTTCTAAAATTTGTACATGACAATACTATATTAGTATATACTGAAAGAAAATGATTGTTTTTGTTTTGCTTTTTTGTTTTTCTGGTTCCAACTTCCAAGTATAGTAAGTTTTTCTTGTCTCATACAGTCATAAAATAGCTGTGTGTGTGTGTGTGTGTGTGTGTGTGTGTGTGTGTGTGTGTGTGTGTGTTATGGATACACTCAAAACACATGTTCGGATTCTTTCTAGATGTGTTCACCCCACCAATTTATAATTAACACTTCTCCTGCTGAGGACCTACTCAGCTGTCTTTATGAAATTTACATTGTCTGCTGTTGACACACACACGCACATATATATATTATGAAATGGAATAAGTCCGACAATTATTTTAATATATTTTCTGTTTATACGATAATTTTATAGATACAAATATTTAAGTAAATGTTCTGTTTATAATAAAAAGTATTAACAACATTTACTGGCCTGAATATCTGAAAAATTTCATAGAAAATATGTGTCTTCCAACAGAAATTGAACCTGTATCCTACACAGAACCATCATATAGACTGACGGGCAGTACTATTTAACTATAGAGGAAGTGTCTGGTTATCAAAATCCAATAACCAGACACTTTGTAGCTAAATGGTATAACACTTCAGGTTATACGATGGTTCTGTGTAGGATACAGGTTCAATTCCTGTCAGAGGACACATATTTTCTATGAAATTTCTCTGACATTCAGGTCAGTAAATATTGTTAATAGTGTTTATTATAAACAGAGCATTTACTTAAATATTTGTGTCTATAAAAGTAACATATAAACAATAAATATATTAAAATATATATATATATATATATATATATATATATATATATATATATACACACACACATTTCCATGCACTTAGAAATGTTGGTCCCTAGCATTTGTGTAAAAAAGTAACTAGTGCTTACTTCTATTTCCAAACCAGTATAGACATCTAGGAACAAACAGTACAAACTTTGTTGTGATATATTTTTATTATATTGTGTGTTGTGAATGTCATTTGACTTAGTCTGTATTGTAGATTATGCTATCAAAACCCAAATCATGGTGTGCCGGAGTCAGCATCTTTATAGTCATTTATTTCTAGTAAATGGCAATTTCCTATTTTTCCCAAGATAGGCCAGCACAGCCAGGCAACAATGCTATAACAATGCAGCACTGAAAGTGTTAAAAAGCAAAGACATTCAAGATTAGAACATACAAACACCTTCTGTTTTTAATTTATATAAATATGGATTTTAAGTGGATGTCTCATGGCTATAACATTTTATTTAGTTATTTAACGGATCTTCATTGAAGTACTATATTGTCAGGAAGGAAAAATAATTGTTTACTTCAAGAAAACATTTTGCAAAATAAAGCCAGTCTAATTGTATCTGAATTGACACGTTAATTTGAGCCAGTGGAACACTTTGCAGAATTTGGTACTTGCATATTTGTTGGCAAGGTTAAGGATTGCATGGTTAATTAACAAAGGCAGAGCGAAGTGAATGACCCAAGTATTTTTCAACTTTTGATTCTGACTGCAATTGTGCTGGAAAATGCAATTAGATGTGTCTCATGATTTTATGGTCAGAGGAAATGAGTTTGTTGTCATTGTTGACTGTACTTTCTCCTTTTTCTCATCTACTTTCACTCTCTCGCTCTGTCTAAAGGAGTAGGGGTAGCTTAGTAAAATGTCTTAATTGGTGCCACACATGTGCAAGAGCTGCAGAATGGCAAGTGACATAGATAAGTCGGCAGGGAGCTGTCAGCAGTAATAACAAGCACCTGATTGGACTTTAATTCTTGCCCCCCATAATTCAATTGTACATATTAGGAAATACGAAGCTGTTACAATGTTCGCCTGTCAACTTTGCTTAGCTCCTGTCTCTTTGCCTGCCTGTACAGATTGCAGGGTGTTTAAGATTCTCCTCACAGACAACGGAACATAATGCAATACAATCAACATCTTTCTTTACATTGTTCTTCTGTCCTCTGACTCTTTGGCATGACATTTCTTCTGTGTGTCTGTGTCTGTCTGTATCTGTGTGTGTGTAATATAGTTTTAACTTTTAGTGTAGTTTCTTAAATAAAAAAAAATAAAAAATTTGAAGCTTCTTTCTTTTGTCCACTGTTACTTTTTCTTTCTTGGCTTATCACGTTGAAACACCAGTTCCTGTAGGATCACTAACGTTAAGCAATGTCGAGCCTGCTCACTACCTAGATGGGTGACCACTTCGGAGTACCAAGTGTTCTAAGCTTGGTTGTGCAGGTGGTATAACGGATAATGGGTTGGAATTATCAGTCAGTGAGCTGAATTCCAATTCTCGTTGTGTTTGTTATATTCACTTACGCGCAAAATACCCCTATAGAATGAAGCCGAGTCCAACCACTGCTAACTGGTGATTGACAGTATCTGGGTTAATATTGACCTACCTGATACCTCAATATCACATGCTGAACCAGTTTTAGTCAGATTATAATTTACCGCCTGAAAAGATAGGTTCAACCAGGTTGGCTGAGTTAGGTGAGGAGTTGTTGAATCCTGCAACCTTTAGCTTTTTGGGCATCTTTATTTATATCTTTTGTACATGTAAGCAAAATATATGCAATAGTTTTATGTAAATTTTCCTTGCATAATATACACACACAATGGCAATATCTTTTCTATTTCTTTCTTTTTTTCCAGTAGTCTGTATTTACAGAATTTGAATCCAATACTCAGCTCTTGTCAAAACTACAATAAAACAGTATTAAACATATAATAGTCTTAGCATCTAAGCTTCACCCTACTAGAAATTTTAAAATAAAATTTGGTAACACATTAATATTAATATATTTTGCTTAATTATTTTTATGTGTTCTTTTTTTTAATTTTGTTTTTTTTATTTCAATTATCCTATCCGTAGAAAACATGAGCAATCATGGTCCTCAACAGATACCTTTTTTTTTATTATCTGTGTATTGCCATGACTTCTTGGAAGAAATAGTGCAGTAGTTTCCCATTGCCTTCTCAAAGGTTTGGAATTCAGAGTAGTTTTTCTCGGAGTCTGGTTGACACCCAATGCTAAAGAGCTCAGTCTACCTTGATATTTAACAAATAGCTGGGTGAAGAACAGATAGATTTGTGCTCTTCTCCAAAAGTATTTGTGCAAAGTAAATACAACAGATCAGGCTGGAACTTGAACTCAGCTCACCAATTTTACTTTCCGTGCTGTTAACTGTTTTGATTCCTATATATTTTATCGACTTTCCAAAAAGATTTCATAAAAAATATTTTGCAACTATTTTGATTTAAGAAAGGTTGTCAGATTTAGTAAACATATTTGATATTTCTTGAACTAAACTTTCAAGATAATTTTTTGAGTGTGTAATCATAACTTCCAAATAGTTTGTTAGATCTTGACACTTGACAGACTTGTTCAGTCAACAAATATGTAAATATATTAAAAATGTAAGCTTAAACATTTTTGATTTCTAGGTCAGCATTAATGATGGCAAAATTAATTTCTCTTAGCTTTAACATTTTGTTTTATGTTAGCACACAAAATGAAGTATTGTAGTATATATTCAGATATTCAGTGCTCTTCATAGGATTTCTTTATTAGATTTATTTTTAATCATTTCATTCCAAGCAAGGCAATAAAGCCACTAAGATGCAAGAGGTGAGAGAATATGAGAAAAAGAAAACATTATTAAAAAGAGAGAACACTAAAAGAACAGGAATTAAGAAAACATAAGATAACAATTGACATTGCATTTAAATCTTTGAAGATGAAGGTTGACTGGAAAGCAAGAAGCCAAAAGAGTTCCACAATCAAAAAGTCTTGAGAGAAGAAAATATTAGCATAGAACTTGCATAGAAATGGTGAAACCTTTTTGCCAAGCTAGTAGTACACTTAAATTCATAAAGTCTTGGTATCAAAGAGGGAAGCTCATCAGAAGAATTAACATGAAAACATTTATGAAAAAGGCATAGAGAATCTGTTATGGTGGTGGGAAAGTGACAAGCTGAGATGCCAGGTCAGGATCAATGATATTGAAGATTCTTCTTTGTATTTTATCTAAATACATAGCAGAAACACCAGACTAGTTAGCAATATTCAATGTATTGGTGAATGGTAGTCTTATAAATTAATATATAAATTGTAAGTTGACATAAATTAGCTTTTAAATTTTAATGTCTTTCTTCAATATGTTTATTTGAGTCTTTCTATATCAAGTAATGCAATAAAATTTTGTTGTGATTTGAAAAATCAATGGTCATATTCTGTTGTGGAATGTTTAAAAACGGAATATGACCATTGATTTTTCCTCCTTAAAAATGAAGTTTAAAATATGTTATGTAAATATTGGATATTTTAAAATAAAAGAAAATATTCAGGTACTTTGTATGATTGAGATGAAAACTCTGTAGATTTAAATAATAATCAAATGTTGTAAAAATTGTTACTTTCAAATTGGAATAATTTTTATTACCATTTTTCAGTACTGCAAAATAAAGATGCAGTTTTAAATTAATAAATTTTATTTTTTGCTTACTGGATTAAAAAGAAAACATTTTTGAAATTCACTATTGAAATTTTTTTGTTTCTGAATCTGATTATTGTTATTTTGAACTGTCTGTCATTTAAAATCCTTTGAAAGTTGAATCCTTATTTCTCTAGTGGATAGCCATGTCCCTAAGGGCCGAAAGAATTTTCATATTGTTCTCTAATCCTACTTTAAATCTGAAGGGACCTCATTGCAACTTTAAGAATCAAATCTGCTGGGTTTACTCCAAATGTAAAATGACGGCTTAAAAAAAAAACTTAAGTCTTGAAAAAATGTCAATTGTAAATCAATTTGATCGTTGTTTCTCTTATGTGGAATTTGAAATCTATTAAATAAATGGAAGTCTGCTTGAAAACTGGCAAAGGCAAACCAACCTAGCATGCCACTTTTTAATGGAATATTTCAATCTGACCAATTTACATAATTCTTAAATTTTATTATTTATTAACTACTTTCATTTAAAGATTTTTTACACCTCAGACTGTGATGTCCTTTTCTTCCTGTCAAGGTAACAATTATAAAAGTGTTGCAATATAAGAAACTCTTTATTTGTTTGTGTATAGAAGTAAAACTGGTCTTGTTAAATGTTATTGTTATCTTTTTGAACATTCAAATGATAAATGTTTCATTTATTTTTATATAAATACTGTCATTTCAATATCTCTCTATATTTCTGAAATGAGGTATTGTAACTCTTTACACTATTTACTTTGTTCAGACTGTTGTCCTGATGTTTATTGCTATATTCATGATGTTTCGACTGTTGTACACTCCAAACTTCTTCAGGTGATATACCTTGGAATTTTTAACCAAACCCTTTATTTGTCCCCAAGGACACATGGTTTAGTGGATAAAAGTGTTGAGTAATCTAAATAGTGACTTGACCCAAAGAGTTGTGAGTTCAATACCTGGGAACAAAAACTTGGAGAGTTAAGTTACTAAAGGGAATTAACTGATATTGAGATATCCAAAAAAGGCATGGCACGTGGAATTAGAACTATCTACTCCATGAATTAAATAAAAGGTTAGGTTTTAAATTCCAGCATATATCACCTGAAGAAGGTTAAAACATTGTGAATATGGCAATAAGGGATGAGGACAACAGTCCGAACGATGTAAATAGAATAAATACTTTCATTTCACCATTGATTAGATGGAATAAAAATTTAAACTCAAAAATTCAGTTACTCTTTATTCTGTCACTTGTCAAACTAAATGTCATTCATGTTCTGTTGCTGCTAGTCTGTTATTAATAATGCTTTTGATAAAAACAAAAAAATATCTGGTTTTGTCTACACAGCTTTAATCAGATTCTCATTAAGGTTACTAATGCATGTTGCCTTGAAACATTTTCCCTTTTTGATTTTGGAAACAAAATGTGAGTGTGGATTATTAAACAAAATGTGAGTGTGGATTATTAAACAAAATGTGAGTGTGGATTATTAAACAAAATGTGAGTGTGGATTATTAAACAAAATGTGAGTGTGGATTATTAAACAAAATGTGAGTGTGGATTATTAAACAAAATGTGAGTGTGGATTATTAAACAAAATGTGAGTGTGGATTATTAAACAAAATGTGAGTGTGGATTATTAAACAAAATGTGAGTGTGGATTATTAAACAAAATGTGAGTGTGGATTATTAAACAAAATGTGAGTGTGGATTATCAAACAAAATGTGAGTGTGGATTATTAAACAAAATGTGAGTGTGGATTATTAAACAAAATGTGAGTGTGGATTATTAAACAAAATGTGAGTGTGGATTATTAAACAAAATGTGAGTGTGGATTATTAATTATTGACACCTTCAACTGTCACTTGATCTGGGTATACTTCAAACACCTGAAGAAGGGTCAAAGGGCACAATGGCTGAAATATTGGGATATAAAAAAATGAGGGACATTAGTCCAGCTGTAAGTAATGATTATTCGTCATCCAAGAAATTCAGACAGAAATTAATGGGTTACTAAAATTTGACTCTGCTCCTCTTGACAGAGAACAGCTTCAATGGAAAAAAATGTTTGAATGGTATGAAGAAAGGATGGAATTGAACTTTACAATGGTAACCAAGCTCTCATACACCACAACATTTTACACACACACACACACACACACACACACACACACACACACACAAGGGACATGCCATCTAGGTAAGCAAGGTAGGCAGTGCCTACACTGAATAAAATAGATCAGCAGCTGCATTTTACTTCTGTCACACAATATGCACATAATCCAACAAAATTATGAAGGGTTCACTGATTATTAAGTATAAAATACAAAATACTTTTTGTAGATTTACTACATAAAGGTCACAAAGTGTCAACTCTGAAGAATTACTCATGACATGTGCCTGATGTATGTATATTTATATATGGGAAAACAATGCATACATTTGTATATATCAAGAACAATTTTAAGAAAATCTATAATAAAGTGCAAAAAATATGTCATGCGAAATATCTTTTCCAATTTTCTAATAAGACATAGATCCAGATCAGAATAGGGGATAAACTATCTGAAGCACATGTTTTATTCTGTTTTTTTTTTTGTTTTTTTGTTTTTTTGTTTTTTTACCAGTACATTTGACTATTTTGGTCATTATCAAGAACTAGGTGTTTGGTAGACAAAATGTTGTTGGTTACATATTGGCATTTTCTACATTGCAGGATTTTGAATCAGCCCAAAATAGCATGATTTGTAATGGTTAAAGCGAGCCAAACCACACTGGAAAATTTTATTTGGAGAAAATGCAATAAAAGATTAAACAGACATATTTTGTTGACTGAATTTAACAAAACTTGTTTGTATACATACATACATATATATATATATATATATATATATATATATATATATATATATAATTTCTCTCTCTTTCTCACTATTTCTTTTCTGTCTGATGTAACAAATTTAATTTCTGGTGGAGATTTGTATATTTTGTTTATTTAATAAACAGAGTAACATTGTTTTTTAGAGTCTAGTTAGGCATTATTGTCACAGTTTTTGACCTTCTTTAACCTGCAAGATTTTCGTTGATCTTGTATTGATTCTTTTAATCCAGATGACCCATTACTTTTTGCTGCTTCAAGCCAACAAACTCGGACAGTGAAAGGTTTGATAAATTGAAAGAACTAAAGAAAAACTGTTTCTGTTTTAGCTTTCAGGTCGACATTTGCTTTAGACTTTAAGAAGATTAGATGCTGCTGTCTTCTTTTCTGCTTTGTGTAAAAAATTTCCTTCGTCTTGTTTTGTTTCAGAATTTGTTTGATTTTTTTTTTTTTTCTTTTTTATTCCCTCTCTATTCTTTGATTTTGGCGTATCATGTTCATGCATTGATATTGAAGCAGTGGTTGAGTTGCACACTTGAAGTTAAAACCCCTTTCTATGACAAGATGACCCTGAAATCTCTATGGCAAAGTTCTTACCAATGGATCAAATCCATTCCATTTGTGTCTTTTACATTATTTTTTTTTCTTTTTTTTTTCTTTATATGCATATGTCTCTGTGTGATGGATTCTCTCTCTCTCTCTCTCTCTCTCTCTCTCTCTATATATATATATATATATATATATATATATATATATATATATATATACACACACACATATATATTTTCTTTTTCTCTCTCTCTTTTTCAGATAAAGACAAAGGCCGTACCATTGACATGGACATTAGGATGACATTGGTGTCTCGTTTTCCGACAGATATGTGGACATTAGCCTGGAATTACTTCAAAGTGGAGTAGGATTCTATTTGGCTTGCTTGGTTGCTGTCACTGGCAGCCAGATGGTTGCTGAGATGAGACACTAGCCAGATCATTGGTGGGCAAGAAAGGTTGGTAGCTTTATATATATATATATATATATATATATATATATATATATATATATATATATATATATATATAAAAAGCAGGGGGTGCAGGAAAGAGAAGTAGAAACAGGTACTAGGCAAGGATCAGATTTTGCTTTTGCAGCATGACTTCTCTCCTTTTTATATACCTGAAGAGCTGGACATTTTTATATGCATGCATACACAATATTACATACCAGTAAGAATTGGTATTTTTGAGCAGAGGAATCGGTATCTTAGCAGGGTATTATTTTTCTATATTTTATATCTTCAACCTAATCCTCTTGCCTGTGCTGTGTCTGGACATCAGAAACTGGTAGTCTCCAAGCTTCATCCGATGAATGCAGTACGAATTTTCATCTATGCATTTTCATACAAATTATGAAGAAAATGACATTATTTCTTCATGCAGTTCCGATAATAGATTACCAGTGAAAATACTTTTCATTAATAGATGAATGAACTCGTTCTTGTAAAAACATTTCCCAGGTGACTCCACATTTTACACATGCAAACTCTCTTTTTCTCAGCTTTTAATGACTATCATTTTCTTTACTTCTGGAGACGATTTTAAGTTACATACTTCATGTATCCCTTGTTGGATAGTAGTCATAAGAATGAAAAACACATGCACTAAAAAAACAAAGACACTTGACACATAATTCACAAACACTTAGCTCAGCTTTTCATGACTTCCTACAGATGATGAGGTGATGTCCAGTCATAGCCAAGAACCTATTGTCATTACTGAGTAATTAATTAGAGATAAGTATTTGTATTATGACTCCTGTATAGGTTGTATGCTGCTACAATCAGCTCGGCTACCTCCCTCAAGATGAAGTAATGGGCTACAGGCAAGACTGCAACTTTACCAGCACATATATTTTTTTCCCCAAGTATGGCACAGCATCATTGCTGGTTTAGTGATCTCTGTTTTGTTCCCTTCTCAGTCTTGCAGTGCAAAAGGAAACAAAAAGACACCAGAACAATTTTGAATGGATATGCAATGTTTCTTTGCCTGTGTCTATCCAGCCATAAAAGGAATTTTGATTCATGGATCAAAACTAGTATTAACAAATGAACCAACTAAAAAAAAAAAATGCATGTAGATATATCTTAATTAACAGTAAATTGGATTTAATGTTTACAACGTGTTTTGTTATTTTTTTTCTTTACTATTTCTCTTTATTGCTCTCTTTGTGTTTTTTTTTTTTTGTGTTTTCATGTGGCATTTTTGAAATTTTGGCTTCAAAAACAGATTGGCGAAGTAATGGATAGTGGCTTAGATTGAGGAATCGGGGAGCCAAGCTCAAATTCCAGTCAAATCCAATACATTCGCTTACATGATAATACCCTTAGGAAAGTTATGAATCTTCTTCTCCCACCAGCTATGGGTAAATAGCAGGACAAACTGGTTTCTATAGCCTTTGATGGCAGCTGGTCTACCACAGAAAGAAATGGCAGCCTACTGCGTGAAAAAATCTGCCTCGTCAGTCATGTATCGAGGATACATGATCGCTTAAGCATGTATCACGCATGGTACATAACTGACTGATATATTGACATAATATATACAAATACATGAAAACATCTAGGAGGACGATCAAGGAAAATAAATATTACTATTAAAGTGGTAAATCAAAATATATAACAAAGATAAAAACGCAACAGCAAGAAAAAGATTGATTCGTTTTGTACGGCTTAACTTTTTGCAGGTTATTTAAAGCCAGAAAATATTTTTAGATTGTAAGAATTTTTTTTTCTGAGATAATGATTTAGTGATACAAATTTTACTAATTAACCCATAGCTAGGGAGGAGAAGAGTTGGATTGATACCTTTCCCAAGGGTATTTGCACATAATATTGAAACTTGGCTTTCCAATTCTGAGCCATTATCTCTTACACCGTTAACATCCGAGCTTACATCACCTGATATGTCCAAGCAGTCGCCCATCTACGTACTGACCAGGCTCAATGTTTCTTAACCCCAGAGACTGTACGGGAATTTGTGTTTCAATGTGATATGGTCATTATCAGCAAAAAAAGAAAGAAGATAAATGGCGATTGCTACTTGCTCTTCAGAGCTCAATCAGGGACAAAGCATAAATATTTACACATAGGTGAAGAGGAAAAAACTACTATCAAAGAATAAGCACAATGAATCACAAACAGATTACATTAATACCCAGCAACTATTTCTTAGAAATGGCTTAGATTTAATGTACGGGGTTTTGAACCCGTTCAGGCAGTCATATTTTAGAAATTATAAATATCTTCTGTTTTGTAATATGCATTTTTTTCATATTAGAAGTTTCTAAACAATGTCTAAAAATAGTTTTCTATTTAAGTTCCTATTTACTCAGTCATTAAATTAAATCTGTCTGAATTTCTGGAATGAGGAGTTTTCACACTACTTACATTATTCCGACTACTGTCTTCATATTTGTTGCCAAATTTATCACAACGTTTCGGCCGTTGTACGTTCCGTTCTTCTTCAGGTGGTTGGAATGTCGAACTGAACCTTTTGACGTGAGCGTACAACGGCCGAAACGTTGTGACAAATATGGCAACAAAGATGAGGACAATAGTCCGAATAATGTAAATAGTGTACATAATACCTCATCTCAGAAAGATAGACAGATACTGGAGGAGTTTTCAATATTTATATGCGGACTATTGTCCTCACCATTGTTGTTATTATCCCCCGCATAATAGCTGAAACATGATAAGATGAGGACAATAGTTAATATGTAAATAAGAAATTAAATCTGTTGGAAAATTATATTCAAAAGGAAACCATTGTCAAATACATCAACTAAACCTTGCTCTTATGTTAGTCAGTTTATGATTTCCAACCTTAAAAAAAAATAACAAATTTGCAATCATTTTTTTCCTGTCAGTAAATGGGTGCGTTTGTTTTTCTTGAACTGATAACTTTTCAGCCTCTTTTTAATGCTATGCATGATTATTTGTGACTATGGGCAAAATATGAATATTGTTCACTGAGAGTGTGAATCCTGAAATAAGTCAAGTAGAACCATCAATATTTTTCAAAGAAACCTGCTGTTTACTTCTTGTATTTGACTCGATATTTTGCGCATATTCGCAAACTAGCTTACAAACTGCTCTCTCAGGCGGCATTTAAGCAAATTCCTGCGGAGGGCTCTTAATTAGACGTTCTGCTTGTTCAGGAGTTTGAATCTTGCATATTCTCTGCATTGGAAGCTCTCCTGGCTGCTGTTTGATCTGCGTTTTTATTTTCTCGGGACTTTCTATTTATTCCTCGCTGAACCCTTGGCTCTTTTGATTGCAATTTGTTCCTTTGTTGGCGGAGATTTCTTTTTGCTAGGCATACTGCTGCCGTATGCAATAGACAACAAACTACAGAAGAACTCAAATTGATCACTGCATTTAAGTATTGCATTAATATTTAAGCTTACCTTTTAAAAGTTCAACGATAATTCTTCTACCGCCACTTAATTTAAAAACAATTTGATGTACGTAGGTCCTTACTTTTCGCATAAACAATTATTTTTATTACATGGATGACGTTCTGTGGATTTCGCAGTTACTTTCGATTATTACCAAATTTATTTCCAAGTTATAAAAATTGTTATCGTACAAAAATATTCGTTGCAAAAATCACGTAAAAAAAAAATCGCCGGAAATTTGTTCAGAAATGTTCAAATCAAATGTTGGTCCTCTACACTCAGATTTCCAAATAAAATTTGCGTTCAAATAAATTTTTTTGTCTGAATAAAAATCGTATTTGTCTTAACTTTTTTTATTTGTAAGTTTATTAACAATTCTATCAAAGTACATTTTTGAATTCAATAATTATATGGCAAAATGTTAAAAGCATTTAAATTAATAAACAACCCCAAAGCAAAGCTGAATAGAAAATTTTCAGCGAATGAAATTTGGCTGTTAAAATAGGAATCTTTACAGCTTTGACAAAAAATGCGTCTATTTGGCAAATGCTCATCTATCAAACTAATTCATCGATTATTATTAACTTGTATCTCCAGCCCTGTTATACTTATCCAGTTTTTAAATTTTCTTTTGTAGGCATCAAGTTCTTTCATTTCATGAGACTTCACAAATAATAAAATTTGTTTTATAAAACAAATTCCGGCACAAAATAACTGCACTATTCTTTAATTTTAGTATCATAAAAGAATAAATGATTCAAATAAAATCGAATTAAAACAAAGTATATCTAAATGTTTTGTTTCCTATATTTATCTGTTACAAAGATGATGCTTAGATTATTCTCATATTAGACTGACTCAGAATCAATATGCTTACAGTTTGACTGCACTACAAGTAGCAGATTGTGCAACTTTTGAGAGGTCGGTGCTACTAAATTGATTTTATTTGCAACTCAATTGAATCTGGTTTATTTTGAAAGTAACCCCCAAAAAGCCGCTCGATGTCAGTGTTACCAGATTGGACGATTTAAGTTGGTAACAGTCTGAATTATTAAGTGATAATTAAAATTTTATGACTTGAACTGTTTTAAATTGAGGCATACAGTGCAAGCAAAACTTAACCAAAATCCAGCTCATCGGCTTTGACATACTTCCAACTATAATATATTTGAGGTGCATTTCTTTTTCTTCTATTTTGAACGACTCCGTCATCTATTTGTTAGCTTGAAGAAGAAAGAAACTGTAAGGCCACGATATAAATTTCTGTGCGCTGCGATACATATAAGGACGATCGGTTGAGTCTGTTGACTATAAAGACACTCGTCATACTTACGGGTGCTGCTTTGGTGTCAATAGCAAGATTTGAATTCAGTTCTCCTAGACTGATCTCCAGGGGTTAGAGAGACCAGTCTGTGCTGGGGGAGATGGCTGCATCCCTTTCCCAAGCAAAAGTGGAATTGGAACTCGATTTGCTATACCCACTTTCCACTGTTGGTATGCACGTCCACATATGAAGATGAGGTGATATTTAAAATGATCTACTACATAAATAGCAACACTTCCAAAAGTGGAATCGCATTTAACCTACGATGTTTTGAAAGAGTTAATGGATTCTGATTTGTTTGATTACTGAATGTTTGCTCAGTCTTGCCAGATTACTTTTAATATTTGGAGGTTTTCTTATTGTAGCAAATCTGTCGGTTTAGTCTAAGTAGTGTAACGATTATCAGCGAAGAAAGGGAAATGAGAGAACCGAGTTCAAATTCCGGACTAGTCTTTTGTATTTCTTGAAAAAAAGTATGAATGCATCTGTTTACCCAGCTATGGTTTAAATAGGGTAGACTAGGGTCGCTAGATTTGAGTGGCAACACGTCTAAGAGAAGGAATATTTTGAATTCAAACCGTGGATAATGCAACGTGTAACTTTTTTCAAGGATGCATTGCAATTCATAGAGAATAAAGCAAAGGAAACTGTGGAGAGCCATCGTCTACGTCTTGGAGGGACGTGGCATTAAAAAAAAGTTTCTGTTATAAAATTTTGGCAGCGTTCTTTCATCGAACAGCTAAAACCCAGAAACATTAGTCCAACATGTTAGACATTGTGCTAAGGATATATATATATATATATATATATATATATATATATATATATATATATCTCCCATAAATATCGAACATATTGCTACGGCTGGTTAAAAAATTGGCGTCTTTACCGGTAGAATGAGTGACCCCCATGCTATATCATCCGCCCCAAAACCTCGTCGGGCAATTTGCCTGGATCCGCAGTCTTTACGTGATCGACAGATGGGAAGGAAGTCGTCCGCACTGCAACCCAGAGTTTTTCGCCGCAGGCCAATTTCATGAACGCTTGTCACTATTCAGTTTGGTTTTTAGTTGCGACAGACGATTGCATTTCGACAGGGAATCGCTTGCACGGAAGACGATCGTGCTGTCGATGCTGCTGTTTGAACGCGCACCCTACGATCACTTTGTGCATTCAATGGCGACAATCAGCCGCCCACTGGGCTATTGACAGGCTATCTTGCCGCAGGAGCAGAAGAAAAGTGCGTACTTAAAGATGCCTCCGTTTCTAAGGGAAGTTCGATGTCTCAATTACGATCGGACACGACTCCATGTAATAGTTTTTCTTTTAAATAAAGTTTATAAAAGTCGACCTTTAGGTTAGTTTGCTGTATTACAATGCTTTTATTTATGTATTTTATAGACATTCGAATGGATGTCTATATAAAAAAAATACATGTGGTCCCATAATGTTTTAATGATGATCTTTGTTAACGAAGCTTGGTATGTTAAGTGTTGTTGTTATTTAGCAATTTTATTTCATTTACAAATAATTACTTTTACTTATGTCTGGAATAACAGTTTGAATCTGTGTTTCTCAACCGGTGTTCCTCGAAACCTTAGGGTTCCGCTAGAAACTGATAGGCTAATGCATTTTTGGAGTAATTTGTTTTATTTTATTAGTAATTTTACTATATATGTACGACATATTGTTGGAAAATCCTCGGTTCTTATAATAAAGGCTTCAACCTCTTATATTATTTATAATAATAATAATGAAAAAACGGAGAAGGGATTCAGCGATATCTATATGACGTAAGTGTGATACCGCCTTCCCTGGTTAATGGACAGGACCCGACTCCTTCGAGCACAGGACATGCCCATATATTCTGCTTACCACGTGCACTACTATAAAATATAGGAGAGATAGATATTAATAATGGTATATAATAATTTTTTGTGGTGTATCCCTGAGAGATGAAAACTATTTCAAGGGTTCCATAAGCGTAAAATGGTTAAGAAAGACTGGTTTGAATAGTTGCGATGAAAGAAAAGTAGTGGAAAAACTAATAATTGTTGACAGACATTGGTGATAAGATTAAACTTTTTCGTTGATGACAATTAAGAGAATTCGTGAAAGTTTTAATGTCATTTTATTTATCTCAAATATTCTCCCCAAGCAAGGCGATAAAGCCACTAAGGCACAAGAGGTTACTGAGAGCGAAAAAAACAGAAAATGTTTGAGGAGAAAGGACAATAAAAAGAACAGAATTCAAAGTGACGATGGACGTTGCGTGTAAATGTTTGAAGATCGTAGTTGACAGGGAAGCAAGAAGTGCGATCGAAGAAACTATCATTAATAGAAGTTAGGGTTACATTTGACAATTACAACAGTAAAATGATGAGACCTATCTGCCAATCTAGTACTACGTTTAAACTTATGAATTCACAGTATCAAAGACGAAAAGTCATACTCGGGTTTTATGACGAGAAAATGTATACGTATTACTTTCGAAAATGTTCATTATCAAAATGCATTTTGTAACATTGGAAAGGGAAATGTTAAATTTTTTTTATATAACATTAGTCAGGCTGTAAATAATAACTCTTCACCCTAGAAATTCAGACAGAAATTAATGGGTTATTAAAAATTGACTCTGCTTTTCTTGATAGGGAACAGTTTGAATGATACGGATTAAAGATGGAATTGAACTCATTAACCAATGGTAACCAGGCTCTCCCCACCACAAAATCACACACACACACACACACACACACACACACATACACACACACATATCGGAAAACGGGTTTTATGATGAGGAAATGTATAGTTATTACTTTCGAAAATTCTCATTATCAAAATGCATTTTGTAGCATTTTTATAACCATTAGTGTTTTTTAATCAACAGATTTAAAAAAAAGAACAAAAATTCGATGTTATTGCTTATAACTAAAACCTTATACGTGTTTGAGAAGATATACATTTTATTTATACAGGGAAACTTACCGAAGATAGTTTCCCAGGATAAAAGGCATGCACGTTCAAACCCTTCCGCGAGGCCATGTTCTTTAATAAGACTTTCAATTGCTCAAGCCGGTATATATATTATTTATTTAATAAAATAAAAAAGAAAAGTGTTGTTACTCAAACATGTGTACCCACTAAGTATGTATAACGTTTATAGAAACCATTTAAGTTATAAATCCAGAAGGATTGCCTTTTAAAATGAATCATCTTATTATTATCGAGTCGCTACGCTACACCTCTCCAGTGTTGCCTTGCCTGGGGTGTTAAGGTTTCAAAATCGTTAAATGTGCATAAATCTTCAACATTGGTGCAAACTAGAAGACGCTCCATAGTTTGTAATTGTCCGCATTGGTATTTGGGACCATCATCGGTGGCATATTTCTCAGCGCACAAGTCTTTGGTTTCAATGGCTGTTGTGTATGACTGCGGCTTTGAACTGGTTGATCACCATCCATATTCTCCAGAGTTAACTATCATCTGTTCTCCAACAAGATAAAAGTATTGAAGCACAGGATTTATAAAAGATTATTTTAGGTTGTTATGGAATGTAGAGTAGAATATGTTCGTTTTTAGTCAGTAATAGTTCTGTTTAAAGAATGTTCATAAGAGCAGACATTCTTTGAGGATTTCTGTTAATTATTGGGGTAATAGTAAGGAAATACCAAAGGAATTTAACTATTTCAAGTCATCTGAAGCTGTGAAATTTGTTAGACTGTATTTACTTCATATCCGGGTTTACAAGTTCACGGAGCCGATACACTAAAAAAAAAAAAAAAAAAAAAATGAGAAAGCGTCTTGTTTTGGAATTCTGGGATCAGGACCAGCTGAGCAAAGCCTTTTCGGTACCTTTTTTTTTTTAAATCATTTCACCCAAAGCAAGGCGATAATGCCACTAAAACGCAAAGGGTTACTGGGAGTGAAAGAGGACGAGAAGACTTTAGTGAGGAGAAGAAAGGAAAACACAAGTTTCAGTGAGACAGAAAATGGCGATTGGCGTGGCATTTGCATTTTTGAAGATTGTGGGTGGCAGGAAATCGGTAGAGAGATCAACGGGCGGGAAGTGCGAGAAAAGAAACTATTAGAACATATGGTTGCATCTTGCTAGTTCAACAGTAGAACGGCGAGACCTACTTGCCAATTTAGTAGCACGCTTTAAATTCATGCATTTGGGTTATGAAGGAGGAAAGTTCATCAGAACAACTGCCATGAAAATATTTGTAGAAAAGACAAAGGGAAGCCACGTCACGGTGGTGAGAAAGTGACTCGAGTTGAAATACCAGGTCAGGGTCTATTACACAACAGACTCTTCTGTGAATTTTATCAAGAATTAGCTCCTGCCCCAAAACGTCACGGTCACCAATTAATGTAACGCCTTTGGCCGCCGCCTACACCCGGTTGTGTAACCACATTTAGTCCTCTGGTATTCAGGGTCTTAGGACGACGTTTCAACCACAGGGCTAACTCTGTGCTGGTCAATGCTGACGCTGGCCCAAGCTAATTGTTGGTCGCTGGCCGCTTCGAGTCACACCAACTCTGCCCATGTATTCTTGATCTCAGAGCAGTGGAAGATCGAATGTCGTCGTAATGGCAGCGCTGATTCAAGCCGTGGTGGGTGCTACATTAAGGAAGACAGATATCTTCAAGGCGTAAAAATAATCGAGAGACTCATGGGGTCAATTGGTTTATATAGCTCTAGGTACAACAAAACTTAACGCTTCCAGCATCACTCTCTATAGTGACAATGGACCTTGTTTAAATTTCTGGAAGAGCTGGGTTCAAAGTTCTTGGAATCCGGAAATCTGGTGGCAGCTGACGTGGATTTCAGAGGCACTCGATTCGGGTTTTCAGCCCCAAATCTCCGAGCCCCCCAAAGCCATGTGCTTATATATACTTCCGCCCAAAACTGGCGTGGAGCCGAAAGGTTCTGGGGAATCGGTGATTCTCCAATTTTCATTAATTCCAATAAAAGGTTTTCTTTATTCCCTATTTCTGCTTTCTTAATCAACTTTCCCAATTTGGAGAATTATCCACCTTCCTTGGCAATAGTCACAGGGATGCTCCCCACTTAACTCCAACCTGCTTCACTTCACATCTCACACCACTACTCCGCACAGGCGGGGCTAAATGCAACCCTTTCCTCTTTTCTTCTTAGTATTCTCTGTCCACTTCTTAAGGTTAACCTAACTGTCTTTGTGATAAATCTAATTTTTAAAGTTCGTAGGAGAAAGGACGTGGTTTATTCTCCTCATTAATTTCAATTATCTGACTGCGTTCCAAGACTACTATAAAAATTATTTCCCAATTCGTTTTCGTCAATAAAAATATATTGGTTTATCTAAATTATCAATAAAGTTTTCCATCCTTGAGCTGGTCGCCGCCTTAGCTAGAACATAAACCATATCACCTGCCTGTTATGACTGATCGATTTTCATAATCCTAACCCTTGCAGCGGGTTCATTCTCTGTTTTCATTTCTCAATTCGTTTTCGCTATCGAAAATATAATTCTCGCCTGCTTCTCTTTTTGCCAGTGACATGTTTTTTCTAAGTTCCCAAGTACGAGATAAAGCCATTTCCCAATTTGCTTTACCCGCATGTCAGATTTTCGATAGATAAAAAAGTAAACTCTTGGTGCATCATTCTAATTCGTAGGGGTAAGGCAACCCAGATGGCTCTTTCTTCACTTCCACATTACCAGGGAAAATGTCTCCCATTCTTGCTTTCTATCTTCCAGTTTATATTTCATTCTGTGATTAAATCCTTTTTCTGCTTAGAATTAATGTTTAACTGCCTCACAGCCTCAGTGTCACAGGAAAAAACAGATCAGATATGACAGCAATATTCAATGTAAGGTAGATTCTGACGAGAAAAATTGTCTGGCACGCACAGTGAACCAAATTTCCTAGCAGTATTTATTTATTTATTTACTAGAAAGACCCTTGAAAATGCAACGGTTTTCCTGTTTTAATTATCTGATGAATCTTAATTCTTCGGTTAATGATTGAATAAGCACACCGCAAGATCTACGACAATAAAGTATCCATAGAAACTCATCGTTAAATATTTGAGCTTAACAACTTGTAATTTTTATCTCATCTTCGTCCCCAAAATGTTGTAACCTAGTGAAGATTAGTGAATAGAATAATCAAACGAAGGTTCGTAGTGAACGATAATACTTAGGACAAGAACAACACATATAAGATTCGCCAGTGGCGCGAAGAAGAAGTAGTCAATTGCGAGAAGTGAGTCAAGTGAATTCCACAATGAATCTCCAACTCTAGGATATCTACCAACCGCTCCACGCGGTCAGATGTGGCACAAAGCCGAATTTAATGTGGGGTATCCGAGCCCGTAGGCTCGGCCAAAAGTTCCCCGTAGACCCCGTATAATACGGGGTCCGGTAACTGTTTCCCGAGACAAGACTCTGCCCTTCGACATAGCCTCGTTTGGAGATCCTCTCTGCCCGGAGGCAGAGAGTTTGGCCAGCACAGCTGGAGACGAATCTCCGACTGCAGACCAACATACAATATTTACTACTGTATTTATGTGAATGAGGACATACCCATTATCGTACATAGGTATGCTACAAAACAACTTTATCCAGATATTGCAATAACAACAATAAATATAAATGCTGGTCGTTATTTCAAGAAGTGGGTACAAATAAAAATGATTTTAAATTGATAACTTTTCCCATTTCACTGAAATAGCCATTAAATCATTTTTATCTTCCCTTCTTTCTTTCATTGATTTTATCACTGAAACCAAGTAGCATATGGCTTTTGTTTTCTACGCAATCAAAACGGAATAGTCCATTATTTATGAGATATTGGTAGGAGACTTTAAACACTTTTATCTTCCCTTCATTATTTCTAGCCAAATCCCCGGCTTACGAACATTTCCCTCAATAATTTGATGTTATTTTATTTATGGTTTCTGGATTTTTGGCGATTGCCTTACTCGGTTTCCGTCGTTGGATACTGTGCATCTGAAAAATGACTTTTTTTTTATCGCAGTCATCATCCCTTCTCGGCCTTTTGACTTAGATCAAAGTGAGGTATCTGCCGTCGGGTGGATAAACTACATTTCATCTCTCAGTTATGTCTCTGTCTTCGGACAGAGCGTAACTGAAAATATTACTGAGAGGTGCCCGATCCTGCGGAACAGCTGCCTGTGGCAGTACCACCCTCTTTGCATTATAGAGTGTGGTGGGGCGGTAGTAATACCAATGCCAGTATAACCGACGGTTGCGGGAACTGGCCTATTTTTAGACCTAGCCGGGGTACACACTTCGGACTCCCTACATTAAACTGACCTTGTACCTCTTCCTGCCAGCGTGTATTTGCAGGACGTAACGGCCGTACAAACTAACGAAGTTTTTTTTTTGGGGGGGGCACACATAATTATTAATTTTTGCATGTCTTTTTTATTTTTTATTTTGTTTTATTTATATTTTTTATTTATATTTATTTATATTTTTATGTATTTATATTTTTTATTTTTGTTTTTTGCATGTAATTTTTGCACAGTTTTTGGATGATGGGAAAAAACATTTTATCTTATTTTTTTTTTTAACTAACACAAAATTAAATGTTTTTGATAGACAACAGAAACAGTAATATTTTTTCTTTTCCTGTTACCGTCTATTTTAATACTGAATTCGAAGCAGATCGGGTTTTTTTGTTTGTTTTTTTTTTTTGTGAATTTTTCTTTTGTTGTCTTGTCATAAATGATTCTGTAAGGAAACTACTAGATGAAAATCTCGATTAACTTTGACGATATTATGAAAAATTAGCCGCGAAATGGCTTAGAGCTCTTAACTATCTGTCTCATTAAGCCGTTGAAATATATCAGAAGTCGAGATATGTTTTGCGTGTGTGTGATCAATAATCAAATGGGAATACCGACCGCATTTATTTCTTTGCTTAACTCACGATTCTATATTCGATTGCGAATGCAGGTTTTTTTTTCTGCGGCTGTTCCTATTAAAAAGAGATACTTTTCGCATTAGATAGATATGAAACTTTAGACACACTATTACACACACGCACACATATATATATATTTTTGAATTGGACATAGTCCGACAATTTATTTAAAGACATTTATATTATGTTTAACGTTCTTTTTATAGATACAAGTATTTAAGCAAATGCTCTGTTTTAAAATAAACAGTATTAAATAACATTTACCGGCCTGAATGTCCGAGAAATTTTCATAGAAAATTTTCGCTCTCCGACAGGAATCGAACCTGTATCCTATACGGAACCATCATTTCGCGTGATGTGCCTTAACCGTTCGGCCACAGGTTAGCAAGGTCGATTAATACTGTTTATTATAAAACAGAGCATTTGCTTAAATACTTGTATCTATAAAAAGAACGTTAAACATAATATAAATGTCTTTAAATAAATTGTCGGACTATGTCCAATTCTAAAATATATGACGTCATTTGTTTACATTTGATACGCTAGAGCAGATATGAATAGAAGAGATTCATGGAAGATTTAAGTTTAAAGATAGTAAAATCGACCTTGCTAACCAGACGCTCGTCTGTGGCCGAATGGTTAAGGCACATCCGTATAGGATACAGGTTCGATTCCTGTCGGAGAGCGAAAATTTTCTATGAAAATTTCTCGGACATTCAGGCCGGTAAATGTTATTTAATACTGTTTATTATAAAACAGAGCATTTGCTTAAATACTTGTATCTATAAAAAGAACGTTAAACATAATATAAATGTCTTTAAATATATATATATATATATATCGGGGGTCGGGCTTGTTGGGCTCAGCCAGAGTGAGTCAACATTCAAGTATATCTATTTCAAAGCAACAAAAATCTTTCGTAGTGCGTCGTTTTCATTCTTGACTTCAGCTGGATCCAAAATTAATTGTTTTATCTCCGTACCTTAAAATATTGACCGATATACGTTTCGTTGATATTGTTCATAATAAAGAAGAAAGAAAGAAGAAAGTAAAAAAAAGAAAAAAAAGAACAAACAAAAAAAACAAAGAGAGAAAGTTAAAAAAAAGAATGAAAGAAAATTAACGTAGCTAGTCGGAGTGCATAGATCTGAGCTCTATCGAAGCTGGAGACATACATAATAGGAAATGTATTTCTTCCTTTAATTTTATAAATAATCTTTTTAAAATCTCTAATGCCCTGCTTTTCAAAGAATACATTTTCATTTTAACTTATTTTCAAATGTCCATTTTAAATAATTTATTCCGTACAGTATAAGTTATTTTAGCTGAATGTATCAATTGAAAAAAGGGCAAATTAAATTTAGCCCGACTTAAAGTCGGCGAAAATGAAAGAAAGTGGCAGCCTTAATACCTCGACTGGAGTGTGACTGGGGTAGTGTTAAGGAAATATACCAGTCAGCGGTACTGATCATAAACGTACAATAATTTAAACTAAAAACAGACAGAGCGATACAAAAACACAATAATTAGGTTTATGTACGCGCCCACAGACGCACATACACGCGCACACTGACGCACACACAATATTTTTGACTTGAAAAAAAGGAAGACACCTCTATCTACACACTTTCTGATCCTGCAACAATTATTTCTATTTCTACCATAAGTGACTTGATAACCAGACTCTAAAACAATAAAATATGGAAAGGGGGCAATAAACAGACAAATATATCAAAAACTTTATCATTACTCTTTTTTCTTACATATCTGGAAAAATTTTTTAAATAAATTTGTATTTTTATAGAATTATTACAATTAATATTAAATTAATAATTTTTTAAAAATTTCAAGCACAGAGATTTTTTAAAATTATATATTTTAGTTAGAGTAAAGTTATACCAATAGTTATATCAATGAGCCCGACAAACAGTGATGACCTATAGTCGCGACATATGGTACGATGGGTAAATTGTCGCCATTTTATATTTTTAATTTCGCGCATGCGCGTTTTTTGATTTTTTGATTTTGTCGACTGCACAGTATAGTAGGGTCAGTTGGGTTTCGTCTGTGAGTAAAAGAGCACCATGATGCAATTCACTCCGCCGGAAATTTGGAAATGGCATGATCCAATACGAACATTTCAGTGTGTTTGTGTATCAATCTGAGGACAGTGTAGAAGATTCGGGAAGAGGTAAGTCTAATGCTGATTACGAAGATGCGGCAGCTCGGAAAACTCACTTTGATCGTTCAGTTACTAATAAACACTCGAATTTGTTGGTGAGGGCATCAGACTCAACACGTAGGCCTGCATCAAATGCCTTTAGAGGAGACAGTGCTACCCTGGTCAAGAGGGTGGCTGCTGGAAGACCCTATATCTGGCAATAGGAATCTACACCATACCACACAAGCAGAACCCAGTCATGGTTGTCAGACAATTTCTGCAACCACATCACCCTTATATTTGGCCACCTAACTCCCCAGACTGCAACCCCCTTGATTATTATATGTGGGGCATAGTTGAGCAAGAGACCAACAAAACTGCTTGTAACACCAAAGATAAACTGAAGGCAAGGATTATGGCAGAATTCACCAACTTAAACAAGGAGACCGTCCAGAAGAGTTGCAGGAGATTCTGAAGTCGTTTGGAGACCTTGGTTGAAGCAAATGTCGGTTTTATTGAATAAATTTACTCTTTATTATTCCACGATATTTTTGTGTCATTTTTGGCAGATATATCTGTTAAAATGAAAAGTCAGTGTTATTTTCATCATATATATATATATATATATATATATATATATATATATATATATATATATATATATATATATATAGTAAAATAGTCATCAAATGAATGTGATACTTGTCGAAAGATGTTTTATCAAAAAAACTTTCAACAAGTATCACATTTATTTTCGTTTTGGAACCATACCCGAAATTATAAAATTGAGAAAAAAAATTACATCTAAGCCTGAGGATGGTAAATATTTTTACCGAAAGTACTTGCAAGCAATATGGACCTAACATCCAATCCATTATACAATTAATACAAACAAGGATCATGTCCTTCAGCGAGTGGTCAGTGAGTTAATGCCTTCTTAAGCTGTTAGCGAAGTGAGTTCGCCATTAATTACATTAATTTTATTGATTTATACTTTGAATGACTATTTAACAATATTAAGCTGCATTATTATATAATATATATATATATGTCTGTGTGTATACGTGTGTGTGTGTGTGTGTGTTTGTGTGTTTAGTATCTGAAATAAAAGTGGAGATGATGAGACGAAGTGGAAATTTACTAAACGAAGCATGGTTGCGGCACAAGGTCGAAAGTATGGAGCACGCAGTGTGGGTCGAACTCACTTCTCAGTCGTAATTGATCTAGCAAGACAAGCTTGTTAACCATTACATCACATCTAAGTGCCCAAGTGGAATAGTTTATAAGCTTTTCCATTTTATTTCATCATCTACATGTACATATATATTTCTTTTTTTAGGGCACCTCGACATTATGGTGTAATGGTTAGCAAGCTTATCTCGCCAGAACGATTACGACAGAGTAGTGAGCCGATCCTTGATGGGTGCCCTGTATTTTCGGCCTTGTGTCGCATCTAAGCTATGCTTAGAAAATCACCGTATCTATTTCTTTTTAATCGGCATCACCCCAAGCAAGGCAGCACAGCCACTAGCAGGCAAGGGGTTGCGGGCTGTGGAGGAATTCGGAACAGAAACATTCGTAACAAGGACAAAGACAAGAGCAATCAGGAGGTCAGTAGATAGCGATTGACATTGCATTAAAATTTTTGCAGATTAAAGTTGGTTGGAAAGATGGACCCGGGAGCGAGTTCCACAAGCGAGAAGTGCGGGTTAATAAACTGTTAGCATAGAAGTTACGGTTACATTTAGCTAGCTTGACTGTGAATTGATGAGATCTCGGTGCCAATGTAGTATTGTGCTTAAATTAATACAGGGTGTATCAAATAGGCATACATATTTTTAAGCATGGAGGAACACACACACACACACACACACACACACACACACACATATACAGACAGAGAGTCTGTGTATTTATTTATCACATTTTACACATTTCTTTTCTCTTTTTTTTATCTCTCCCTGTCTCTTTTATCTTTCTGTCTCGGTCAGTTACTCTCATGTTCTCTCTTCTTTTTCTGTGTCATTTCGTATGTCTCTCTTTTTCTCTCCGTCTATATCACTTTGTCTTTCTCTTTTTTTTTCCTTTCTGTTTATATCACTTCATCTCTCACTTTCTCTTTAGGTCAGATAGTCTCACTCTTTTTGTCTTGTGTCGTTTTTTCTATTTCATTTCATCTCTCTCTTTATTTTCTCCGTCTGTATCAATACATCTCCCTTTTTTTTCTTTCCGTCTATATCACTTCATCTCTCTGTGTATCTGAATTCATCTTCTCTCTGTGCGCCAGTTCTTATCATCATCTCTTCTTCTCACTGTCTTTCCCCCCTCTTTTCTCTCTCTCTCTCTCTGTATATTTACCCTCGTTTATATCAATTAATCTCTCGATGACTGTTTTCTATGTTTGTCTCTGTCAGTCCATATCTCTAGTTCTCTCTCTTTGTTTTTTTCTCCTTCTGTCGATATCAATTCGTCTCTCTCTCTCTCTCTCTCTTTGCAGTTGTCAATTCATTTCTTTGCCTCTCCCTATCAGTTCATCTCTTCTTCTCTCTGTTTTTTCTCTCCCTTTGTCTCTGTCGGTTCATCGCTGTCTTTCTATCCCACACGTGCACACACACACACGGCGCAAATCTAATCCGTTGCCATTGATGGTTAAACATCTCGGACGTTCTACTCGGAAAAAGAAGAGCCGATAAAAAGTCGTTTTCGCCAAAGGTCAGAAGTGATTTTATTCCCTGGAAACTTAGCAGTGACATTCAAATGGAATGTGTCCAATTAATTATTCAGCATCTAATATCTGAAGAGTGTCTGATACATTTTTTTTTCATTTAGTTTTATTTTGTTACTTACATTGTAGTCGTTGTCGTCCTCGTTGTTCTTGCACAGTCTCTGCACACTGGCTGTCCCTGGCCACTTCACTTAGAGACACGTCAGCATCGTTAAGATTAATGCTGTCCGTATATTGATTAGAGAGAAGTGTCATGTTGCTGCTTTCTGTCTAATGCTTTGAGCCATTGTGGTTGGTTGTGGTTATTCCTCTTATTTGGCAGTGATGAGAAAGCGAGAGAAATAAGCGAGGTGTGATGAGAGGGGTTGAAAGAAGGAAAGAAAGAGAAAAACAGAGAGAGAGAGAGAGAGAGAGAGAAAGGGAGAAAGAGATCAAAGTCATCGAAAACAGAATTGAAAAATAAGGGTAATGCTTTTAGGTATCAGTAATAAGATGTAAAAGGATTGCAAAATGAGCGTGGTGTATCTGAAAATGAACTTGAGGGAGAAAAGAAAGAAAGAAAGAAAGAAAGAAAGAAAGAAAGAAGAGAGAGGGAGTGAATGAGTGAAAAAGAGACGAGGTGTGAAGAGAGAAGAAAGCAACTTAGGCTTAGGGTAAATGACAAAAACGAGAGAGAGAGAGAGAGAGAGAGAGACAGAGAGAGAGAGATAGAGACAGAGACAGAGACAGAGAGAGAGACCTTTACGAAGAATCTTCCCGTCTCAATAATCCAACATTAGAAATGTTTTTAGGGGTGAATGGCCTTCTTGGTCGGGACAATAACGTATTATCAGCAGCTCGTTCGAATGGGATCAGCGGACCGACTGAGCATTTCCACGTCATTTCTTTTTAGTCAGAATGTTGCCTAACGCATGTTATTAACGTGAGTCCGCCAATGCGCCATAGCACTCTGCTTAGCACGCAAGGAGTAGACAAAATTTGTCTTGTTCTTTTTGGTATACGGCAGGTGTCAGGGTACTGGGGATGCCTAGTAGAACGAGACTTCTGGAACTAGATTTTTCATTCATTGATCCTGGACGAAAATCAGTCAAAGAATTAAATTTAATGACTGATCTCATCAGCAGATTGGGAATCAACCCTGAAAACAAAAAAAATCTTGCCTTGTCGTTCAACAAAATTCAGGCTCGTATATATCCTGTTGCTACTAATTTCCGAAATACTAGCACATCATTTGCATTCAATTTGTTCAAACAACAAACAACAGAAAAAGAGTCCATGTACAGGGAAGAATGTCACGTGTGCGAACTTTTAAGGGAATATGGTCACGTTCATCGATATTTCAAAGTGATCCCCACAGGAAATTTGCGCGGTGACGGAATCGAACTGAGGAAGGAGATCCCTGACTTTGGTACCTGGAATGATCAAGTTACTGAAAGAAAGCGATTATTTTTTCTGCTTTTTTTTTCTCTGATTGTAATTAGTATAAATTCATTTTCCATCAGAATAGGAATGGACATTTTTCTACCCACAGGAGAGAGGAAAAAAAAAAGAAAACACACAAATTTTATGAATAACAACGTTGAATTCAAACCACCATATTAGAAGTTAAAATTATGGGGTACACCCTAGTGTCTGTAGTAAAAGCCAAAGAAACCAGACAATTTTCTCGGCGACCAAGACATTTTGTCATTATATAGAGTATTACTTGCTAATGTAAACTTCACCCAAAATCAGCTATCCTCAGAGAGCTATTGCAAGTTTGATCCACACAAGGTGACACACACTTTCTGCTTTGTGTCTTATTAAACTAAGCTTAAGAATATATATATATATATATAACACTTTTAACTAAACTTTCTCTGACTCTTCAGATAAGAGAGGGGGGTCAATGACCTCATTTCGCCCACAATGGGAAAAATTCGTATTTGAAAATTGACCACGTGACAAGAAAAAAAAAGAAACCAATGTTGAAACGAAAAAGTTAGTCTTGTCCAGGCCTTAGGGCCGGACAGACGTGTTTGCGAAAAATACAAGAGTTTTGTCCAGGCCTAAGGGCCGAACGGACGTGTTTGCGAAAATACGAGAAAGAGAATTCATTTTCGAATGGAATAGATGGACCCGTTTGCTATGAAAGCAAAAGTTTTGGTTGGCTATGCGGAAGAAAAGTCTCTCCTCGAACCTCGAACAGACGACCGAACGCAAGCGCATGGAACGCAAAAGAAACGTTGAATTTTGGGAAATAAACTGCGACGTATGCGGAATGCCGCTACATAGGGACGAAAGAGAGAAAGAAGACAGCTTCGATTTATCCGTCACCCAAGTCCCGAAACCAGACGCTTATAGAAAAAGAAAAGAAGAAAGCGAGAAAAGATCTCAAAAAGAGAGACTTATGGGAAAAGGAAAGAAAGGAAGAAAAGATCTCAAAGGAGAATGATGCCACACCGCGATGAAGGAGAGAAAGAAGGAAAGCAGTTTCAACTTAATCGTCGGCAAAGCCCCTAGACAGGACGAAAAGAGAAAGAGAGGAAGTAAGAAAAGACCTCAAAAGGAGACGCTTATAAAAAGAAATAGAAAAGGAAAAATAAAAAAATGGAGTAGATATAAGAGACATTAGTGGAAAAGAACTTTTATTATGAGATAAGTTTGTTGCTTTTCTTGTGCTTCATTTTTGTTTAAATGTACTTCTTTTTCATGTTTGTACTTTCAGGCAAGTTTTGCATGAGATCCCTTTTTTATTGCATGTTTCTTTCCACTTGTCTTAAAATTTTGATGTTTTGTAAATTCGTGAAAGTATGGCACAAAGCTATACGTTGATTTGTGTTTTACCTTCCTAAGAGGATGTTCCCCTCTCACTATTTTGTCCACAATGTTTAACGGTTTATTCTTGGTACATTGACATTTTTGTTTTGGTCGTTTTTTTTTTAATTTTATCTTTCCCATGTTTTTACGTTTGTTAATAAATTTATATTCCTTGTCTCCATTGCTGTTTGTCGCCTATCGTGTTTGTTCCTTAATCGATTCCGCTCGGCCGTGTCGGATCAATCGGAAAGAGAACCTTGGGAAAGAAATATATTTTACGAAAATTGAGTAAATGTAAAAAAAAATAACACAGATTACGATCTTCCTCTACCTCCGCTATCGATAGGGTTGGAGGAAGGGGGAGGGTCGTAAGAATATATATACAGTGTAACCCGGATATAAGAGAGTTGTCGGGACCGGAGCAGAAGTCTCTTATATCCGGGTTTCACTTATATCCGGGTTTGGTCTATTATATATACATTAACACAGGCTCTAATCTGGGACCAGAGAAAATCTATCTTATATCCGGGTTTCTCTTATATCCGGATCTCTTATATCCGGGTTACACTGTATATATATATATATATATATATATATATATATATATATATATATATATATATATATATATATCAAATAGACAATCGGAAAATAGTACTTAGTCCTTGCCAGCAAGTGAAGATAAGCAAAAGCGAAATTAAAAAATTAGACAAAATTCAAAAATTTTTAAAAGACGCTCCAGCGAATGCCTCTTTTTAAATATTAGTAACTTTTTTTTTTCTTCTTTTTTTTTCACTAAGTGGGTGTTTTTGTTTTTCAGGTCGACAACGTATGAAAGTTCTCAGAATACATCTGTAGAGAAGACAAATTGAATAAAATAGACAATCGGAAAATATATATATATATATATATGTATATATATATATTTTTATGTGTGTGTGTGTGTGTATAAAATTAAAATTGACTTATAAGGTATTCTGTTGAGTTTTTATTGGGTTTTTTTTGCGTGCGAACAAGCGATTCCTTTTGGGGAATTTAGTTCATGAAAGACGAAATAAATTACTGTTTGAAATAAAAAAAGAGCGTCTACTCAAATATGGATATCTAATAAAAAGGACTTTTAAAGTGATAAACATGCCTCTAACTGTAAAAAATAGTCCAAAATAATAGAAATCCTTATTAAAAAGAAGAAAAAAACAGCCCTTAAATACATCAACTATGAACACACCCGTAATATTTTGACCGTATTCTGGAATAAAAAATATGTCTACTTCTCACGGCCAAAATCTTTAAAATTGACTAATGGATGAGGCGAAAGCGCTCGGAACAAACAAATTACTTGGACAATATCTACGCACCATAAAAGAAATCTCTTGTTCGCGCAGAGGAAAAACAATAAAAAAGCAACAGAAATACTTTGTCAGTCATTTTTAATGAAACATGTATGCGAGAGATTGCTGCCCAAGTACACAATTATTTATATAATTATATTGTTTAGAATTTGTTATATTTAATGGGGTGGGGACAGAGTTTATTAGTTTAAACTTCTGACATTTCATAATTCTTCTTGTGTCGTGTCTCTTCAGGACGTTAGGGGTTATGGCTCTCCACATTTCCTATCCTTTGTAGCTCTTAACATCTTTTGTCTTTTTGCCATCTCACCCCAGATCTGCTCCGCCATCCATTCGCTCGAGCTTGCCAACTAGGTTGTGCATTGATCTTTGTCCCTCTTGCCTTCAATCTGTCCTGTGAGTATCGAATTTTCCAAGCCTTCCTTCCTGATGTGACCCAGAAATTTCAACTGGTGTTAAGCATAACTGTCCTTTTTGTTGCTATTGTCTCTAGGACTTCGTCGTTGCTCACATATTCGGTCCATGGTATTCTCGGCACCCTTCTGAAAAACCACATTTAACAAATGTGATTTTTCAGACGGATGCCGAAGTTTCCAGAAGGATGCTTGAAGTTTCTTCTTCATCAGTACTCTTTTCTTTGTTTCTAACGAGATTTTTCTGTTTCTTAATACTTTGCTTAGCTTTTCGAAGGCATATTTCACTACCCCAATGCTGCTTCGGATTTCTGTCAATACGCTCCCCAAATATCTAAATTGTTGCACCTGCTTAATTTGGGTATCTCCAGTCTGTAATTTGCATGTTGGACTGTTCCTTTTGCTGGCAACCATGCATTCAGTATTCTTGTAATAGATATTTAGTCCGTTCTTCTCGCTTTCCTTCACTATCTCCTGTAGGAGTTCTTGTAGTTTCCTTTCCGTGTCTGCTATCACTGCGTCATCTGCATATCTTATGTTGTTAAGATTATAATCGCCAATAATGAATTCTGGTAAGACTTCTAATTCTCTCAGAATGGTTTCGCTGTATAGGTTGAAAAGGTCTGGTAAGAAGATGCATCCTTGTCTTACACTCATTTTTATTTTTTTATATTTACTGAATACATTTTCTATCCGTATGCAGACGGTTTGCTGCCAGTATAGGTGCTTGATTATTCTAATATTCTTCCCAAATATATCAAGGTTAATATTCTATCAGTTCTTTGTGACGTACTTTATAAAATGCTTTTGCACCATCTATAAAACATAGATATAGACCCTTCTGCATTTTTCTGGTATCATTTTGGGCATAAATATAGCATTCCTTGTTCCAGTGTCTTTAACGAAGCGAAGTGATTTTTCCTATTTTCGGACTGATTCTGCTTCTGTTTCATAGCAGAGCAGACTGAACGTGGGTAGTAATCATACTAGGAGAGGGAAAACCAGCCTGAAAAGGGATCGGCTTCGTCTTGTAGACTTTCTTATACAAACTCACTGCCGCAATAGTTGAATGTGGTGCCCAACGAGTCTAATGCGTTACATGAATCGTCACCTGACTATTTCTATAAGCTCCTAAAGCAGGAAAAAAAATCATTGAATTCCAAACATTTCCGGTAATCAGAAATGAGCGACTAAAATCTGCAATGTCCACGTTAGATTCGTGTAGGCAACAAAACAAACATATTTCTTAAATTGGAAAGTGTTAAGGAAAGTCGATTGTCGGATCTGCAAGACGGCAAAGGGAACTTGAATAACTAATGCGATTCGCTTGAACTGATTCGCTATGGAATGATGCATACTTGGGAT
>OZ038477.1:84753880-84778880 GCA_964036315.1 Acanthosepion esculentum
AGAGGGAACCGGAAACCCAATCCTAAACAGGCAACAAAGGATAAACCTCTACTCCTGATCAAAAGACCGGGGGTGGGAGTGTGAACCGGACGATAGGCGAACCTATCTACTCCTCGGAAAAATAAAAAATAAATAAATAGTAAATAAAATTTCAGCGTTTAAGCGGAGCGGAGACGTTAGAAGTATAGGGTTGAAGTAGACTTTAGAAGTATCGAGGAACCTTGTTCTAAACAGGAAACAATGGATAAACCTCTATTCCTATTCAAAAACTGAGTGGAGTATGAACCGGGCGATAAGTGAACTTATCTACTCCAATTGAGGAGAAAGAGAGAGAGAGAAAAAGTAAATTTCAGAGTTCAGACGGTGACCTTAGAAGTAGAGAATGAAGTAGATTTTAGAAGGAGCGGAAAACCAAATTCTAAACAAGAAACAAGTGATAAACTTCTATTCCTGTTCAGAACATACCTGTTTTGAAAGTCTCAAAGAATACTTCTAGTGAATTCATAACCTCTTTTATGTAGCGTGTTCCTTCATGATGTATCCAGTTATAACTCTCCACAGCTTCCCATCCTTTGTAGCTCTTAGTATTGTTTATCTCCTTACTGCTCTTCCTAGTCCCTGTTCTATCAACCAATTACATAAGCTCGTTAGTCAGGCTACTCGACATTTCCTTCTGCCCCTCTTACCTTCAAGATGTCCCGTGAAAGTCAAATTCTTCAAGTCTTCATTTCTCATTGTGTCTCAGGACTTTCTACTGTCAAGCGTATTTTTGTTTCCTTTTTCCTTAAAACTTTCTCGTTGTTCACATGTCTGGGCCATGGTATTCATAGCATCCTTTTGTAGAGACACATTTCTACTGGCTCATGCATTCATTGTCATATCGGAGGATTGGTATGACAGTTAAGACCTCTTTTTTTTTGTTTCTAGTGAAATTTTCCTCTTTCTTAATGTTTTCTTTAGCATTTGAAAGGCATTTAACCTGTTCCCCATAAATGCTTTTCAAAAGAGTAGTAATTCAAAAAAAGAAAAAAAGAAAATAAAAGAAAAGAAAAAAAATGAAAAAAAGGTCTTTACTTGTCGGGTTATTAGTGTGCTTGTAAAAGATTGGATGCTCATCGGGAACTTAAGAGCGAGAAACTGAGAAACACTCCTTAATATAGATATGAGAATTGCTCAAATACCTCACGGAAGTTAATTAAACCCAGAAGATAAGAATGTGTTATATTTTTGAAATTCGATTTTAAAATGTTCCGTTTTAAGAAAGGAAGAAGTAAGCCTTCTCGGGCTAACATTTTTAGCTGACATGAAGTGGAAAGACTGTATTGAATCCATTTCTAGGTCAGCTGTTAAGAAAGTTAGTTCACTGTGTCGTGCAAGACATTTTTTCTCCAGAATCTATCTTACATATCTATAAGTCTACCATTCGTCCATGCTTTTCTAAGCATGGACGGATGGTAGATTTACTATTATTCTATTGCTGCCACATATAGCCCGGTTCCCTTGCTATTTACCTCGAGCTCCTTAGTAAAACCCAAAGAAGAATCAGCAATATCATTGGTCCTGATCTGGCGGCTCGGCTTCAATCTCTTTCCCATCGTTTTAATGTTGCCTCTCTGTGTCTTTTCTATAAATACTTACATGGTAATTTTTCGGATGAGCCCTTCGCTATGGTATCTATACTTTTTTAAAATTAAGTGCAGTACTAGACTGGCGTCGAGATCTCATCAATTTAGAGTTGAGCTGGCTAGATGTAGCCGCAAGTTCGATGCTAACAGTTTCTTTTCTCGCACTTCTCGCTTGTAGAACGCCCTTCCGGGTCCATTTTTTTCCATCCAACTTTAATCTTCAAAAATTTAAATCTAACGTCAATCGCTGTCTACTGTCTTGATCACTATTTCCTCTTCCTGCTCATTATTATGTTTCTATTCTTAATTCTTCCACACCCTGTAACCCCTTGTGTCTTATTGGCTTTAGTGCCTTTCATAGGGTGATGCCGATTAAAAAAGCCATGAAAAAAGCCATATTTTCCTGACTTGTTAATATTTTTCTAGCATACAACACGTCAAAATCAATGAAATTCAGTAAAATAGTAAATCCAATGCATAAAACAATAAAACGTCATTCAGGTTTTATCGAATAAAGGTCATTTAGTGGGATATCGCATAAAGGTCATATAGTTCTGCTCTCATAGAGATCATGTGCGGCTGGTTAAAATTGGGTAGGGTTAGGGTGCCATAGATGTGTATGCAGCCAGTGTGGCATGACTGAGCAGGGAGCTCTCTAGTCAACGGTCAGGGCGATGGGTTCTCCTAAAGGAATCAACTCCCACGTGATATGATCAAGATGGAATACATCGGCCGTGGTTTGACCTGGGGAGGGATGGGCTCCGCCAGCTCTACTTGTCTAAGACACGCTACGAATGAATGAATACTTCCATGGCTTTCAATCTAGTTATATGAAGGGAATTGGTAAGGTGGTCATCTGCGCTGCGACCCTACGGCCACACCCGGTCATGGAACTGATGATGATGATGATGATGATGATGATGATGATGATGATGATGATGATGATATAAAAGCAATTTAGGGTTGATCGAAGAAAAGTCGTTAAAGGCTGCTCGGATAAAGTATTATGTCAGAAAGGGCGTGGCCTCATTTTCACACCAGACTGTCGTAGGGATTCATGTGCAGAGTTGACCTGAGAGGACCCCAAACGAGGCGGAGGGATATCCACGATTCAGCTGTTCCCAGTGGTTATCCGAGAGGGGAACAAATGCGGGATACGTCCTCGCGGAAAAAAAAACAAAAAACTTTGGATATATAAACAACCGTTCCAGAAAACAGAGTGCAGTCTTTGTTGCCTCGCACCCAAGCATATAAAGACAACGTTTCGGATGAGGGCTCAGGGTCACTCGCAGCCCAGTATGGCCTAAAGTAACTGACGAAATTTTGGAGTGAATAAAATGTAAAGTTAAATATAAAAGATTAAATTCTCTAGCGCTTCATAAGTCTGCACTGTCATCATTTTGTGGGCACACCCACTTCATTGCAAGGTCATTTAGTGTTGATTGAATAAATGTCATATAGAAAGTTGAAATGAAGTCTTTGGTTGCTATGGCAGCAACTCAACACGGATGTTGCCATTTAGAAGATGTACTAAGCCGAGTGATTTGAATTGATTGAGAGTGCTGATATCTGGAAGTAGATAGACTGGCTTTTCTATTGGGACAGCTGCAGTGTCGAATTTTTCATGTGGAACCGATTGTCGACTTGAGTTCAGAATTAATTTTATTATAGTAGATAGGATCCAAGCGGCAGCACGATACAGTTAGAAAATACGTTTTTCCATTAACAAGTAAAAAGCCTGAAAATAATGATGGCACGTTGGGATCTACTTTTGGTGATAAAATTAGGAAAACTCTTTTTCGAGTCGATTCTGTCAAGTGAACGGTTCTGATACCTCTTTTGAAAAAAAAACAAACTATATCCCGATATAGATAGTGCTTAACTACACCATCATTACGGTAATCTGATATATTTTCAAATTATCTATAAGTAATGGACAGTACACACTCAGCACCTGAAGATTCTGTTTGCCATGAAACTTCGAGTCGAGCGAACGGTGTGGGATTAGTATATATACTTTATAGTTCTGTCATATAACATCGAACAGTGTTTCAATAACACCAGCACTTTATGTGAAATTTATATATATATATATATATATATATATATATATATATATATATAAATATATATATATATATATATATATATATATATATATATATATATATATCAATCATTGTCTATCTATCTTCTTAATTCTTGTCTTTTTTCTGTTCTCTATCCTTAATAGTTTTTTTCTTTTTCATATTTTCTAAAACTCCGTTTTAGTGGCTTTATTGCCTTGCTTGAAGTGAAATGATTAAATATATATGTATATAAATATATATATATGTGTATGTTCTTCTAAATAATTAATACATTTTATTTTGATTTTTTTATATCGATTGATCGTTTTCTACGGCTTATCAACCCGTTGCAGGTTATTTAAAGCCAGAAAATATATTTTAGATTATAACAATGTTTTTGAGATAATAATAGTTTAGTGATACACGTCTTAATAATTAACACATCACTGGGCAGAGAATCCCTACACGCCAGCCATTAGTGGCCCGCTGGCGGGCCACCGATGGCACCGTCTTCTGGTGGCAGCCACCGGTGGGCCATTGGTGGGCCAGTTGTAACATTGCCGAGACGAACATGTCGGCGGTCCGACAGCGGTATACTCTGGTGGCATGCCACCCAGCGGCAGATTGGTGGCTTGCGTGTAGGGATAGAGGTGAATCTATACCTTTCCCAAGGAGATTTGTGCGTAAGTGTATATAACGACCCAACGGGAATTGGAACTTTGCTCCCCGATTAACAATTCCGAGCCATTATTCATTAAACCACCCGTACATCTAAACTTACAGCACCAGGTAAATTGATTTTATTTACTCGCTATAACCTAATTTCAGCATAAGGCCACAAGTATGATCTAAAAGTGCGGCTTGTTGACCATCACACGACGATGAGGCGCCCTCGTTTCCAACTTTCTTGGTTCGATGTCAGTTTCAAAACGAAATCTTTTCTGTGGCATCAACCAACGGCAAGCAACAGAAGCAGTTTGGTTTTGATCAAGAAAAAGATTAATCCGATTATAATTCAACAAATAATCTCACTACCAGTTCTCTTCACGCACGCACGCACGCACACACACAAATGGATTTTATATGCTAACCAGTAAATTGACATGCACCTGCACACAAAGGCGCATGCGTGCGCTCACGAACATTCACGCAAACACCCAGCACTACATGGGTATACATACATAGCCACCGAAATTAAATCATATAATTGCATATTATTCCTCGATGTAGTGTTTGGTTTTAAAACGCATACATTTACACAAACGTTTGGAGGACATTGCAGACGATCAGGAGGAAGAGGAGGGAAAGTAATTCATATTTGAATTATTCAGGTGTATAGACTGCGATTCTGTACAGAATTCTCAATGGCCAAAGTACATTTGTGTCGCATGCTGTTTTTGTTTTTTTAAATGTCTCTCCACTGGATGAGGCTAGCGGACATATGCAAATCCGTTTCACTCCTCGCCAATCACAGCGCAAACGTTACTAAGTTGAATAGTCTGTTAAAAAAAACACATCCAAATAAATAATGCGTAGATTGTCGAATAGACCGCTTTTAAAAACGGGTTATATTTATACCACGGGCTTCGTAACTACATTTATACTGGGTGCGACAGAAATAGCTCCCACATATAAATGGTGTTTCATTAAGATGGATTATATATAAGGGTGTTTCATTAAGACGGATCAAGGTCAGCAGTAAATAAGTGTTATTGGTGAAAATTTCTTTATTTCTTTATTGGATCATGTTATTTAAGTCATGGCAATTATGGGTGAAAAATAATATCGCCCAAATGTCCGCCAAATCTGAAAGAAAAAGAAAATAAAATCATTAGACGCTTAAACTTAATTCACATTTAAAATTGTCTTATTGTTTTATTGGAACACACTTTACCTTCCAGAAATATCCCCCACATATTGATAAGACATTAGCTAGAGGAAGACGCCATTGCCACACAGGGGTGAGGGTTTCAAACATGGGAGGTATTTCCGCCGCACGCTGTAGCTAATATCATACCATTCTGTGGGCGATATTTCTGGGAGGTATATGTGGAAGGTATAACTACCGCGCCCTATATCTCTCTCGAATTTGTGTGTTTGTACTCGTACAGAGCACAAGTAAATAAATGAGTGATGGACTGGTGTCGGAGATTCCAACCCTGCAGCAGCACTTCCTTCATTGTACCAAAGAGGGCGGGTCGGTGGAATATTGACGCCAGGGCAATGTTGGGGACCGGACAGTTTTTGACTTTAGCCTAGTTGCACGCACTGGGGTCCCCACTTTAAACCGACCTTGTGGGTGCTTGGGGCTGAAGCGAATAAAAACAAGTAGTAAACTGACCTTAGATGGATAGAGGTTAGTAAAGCGATCTTTATGACTTTTGAGAAATTCTATTCGTCCTGTTACAAAATCACTTTTAGTATGTACACATAATAGACCATTCAAAAGGCAACTTTACGTTTCATGTATTCAAATATGCAAGTAAAAGTATCAACAGAGGAAACATTCATAGTTAACTGTCCCTTCTTATCACCAAACGAAAAAATCTAACGCGACAAATTTTATCCGTTGATATAAACTGAAGTTATTGTAAAAGCTGTGAACAGAACAGACAAGACATTAACGGCGACAGCAATAAAACACTTTATTTAAAATATTCGCATACAATAAAATAACGAAAGTTGACATAACGATAAAAGTAACTTCTCGACGGACGTAGACGATAATAGCTCTTCACAACTTCCTATCCTTTGTAGCTCTCAGTAAGGTTTGTTTTCATCATCCCACGTAGTTCCTGTTCTGCAATCCATTTACACAAACTCGTTAGGTAGGCTACTCAATGTTTTTGTCCTGTTAGTGTCAAATTATCCATTATACGTTCGAGAAATTTCTATTGTCTCTTTCTGATTATAAATACAAGTGACTTTTTTTGTTACTTTTCATATTCCTTAAAACTTCCTTGTTACTTACATGTTCCGTCCGTGGTATACACAGTATCCTTCGCTAGAGCTACATGCTATAATATAATTGACAAGTATATCTTGACATATTATTAGGGTTTTCGTCCTCAAGAGAGAAATCCCAACGTACGTAGGAATAGCGAAAAGTGCCTTTCAGAAATTAAGCCAAATGTTAATCCTTATTCGGCAGGAATAGTTTGAACGAATGTGCACACCAATCGAGTAATAAACGAGAGAGTTCATTTTTAAAGGGTAGTTTTTGCGCTTATTTTCGCTTTAATTAAATACAAAATCTATGAAAATGTTATTTTAAATCTTAGATTATAAAAATAAAGAAAAAAGGGAAATAAAAAATGTAACGTTTCTAAATTTAATATTTTTACCAGTATGATACTTTTTGAAGTATTCCTTGTAGCAGGGCCGGTGCATACTACCTTCGAACCCCCAACCTGTGAAGTCCAAGCTTGATTGGAGGCCATTGGCGATGCTTTGCCGACGCTCGCTATCTTGTCAGCATTTGCTTCTACCTACATTTATATACGTTACGAATTAAAATGATCACAACTGACTATTAAAAGATGAATTTTTTCGTGGATTTTGATATCATTCTGGAGTTTTTTTTTGTCTAAATCCGTGAATTTGTTTTGCTCATGGTAAGTCTCGAAAAAACACGGAATATAAAATTCACTATTTTTTATACGTAATGTTGAATGTGCCAAAATTATTCCACTTTTTAACAAGAAAAATCTCAAGTCAATGTTAAAAATTGCCGCAAAAAATTGTTGATTTATTTAAGATGAAATGATCTATTGTGACATATGACTAATTTATACTTAGATATATTGCATTTATTTCCTATTTTTCTAGTTGAATTGTTCACCTATATATCATCCATATATATATATGGAGAGTGCTGAAATGTTCTGGGTCTGACCAAGACATCCGCTTCTATCATTTGTTTGATTATTTGATCAATTTTTGTGAAGCGGGTCGGACCGAGATTTTTAATCACCTGTTCATATATATATATATATATATATATGTATATAACTGAACATTGAAGTCAACATTCAGAGGCGACAGGCTGTTTGATGCTGGACGCAATCGTCAGGCCGCCTGACGATAGCGTCCAGCATGAAACAGCCTGTCGCCTCTGAGTGTTGACTTCAATGTTCACTTATATATTTATATTTACATACGCTCTATCTCTGATATTGGACACTTTATCCCATAATATAGCACACATTAAAACTACATTTCTTCATATATATATATATATATATATATATATATATATATATATATATATATATATATATATATATATATAAAGTGTGTGTGTTTGTGGTACTGTATTTTGCAACGAAGTCATCTACACTTGTTTAGAGGCAATTTCGATGCGAATATCCTGGAAGGAAAATTTCCCATCGCCATATGATTACACGTTTGGTAGAAAAGTCTAGAAAGACTGGAAGTGTGGTTAACAGAGGCCATTGTGGCCCAAAGTTCACAACGAGGACGCCGGCTTATGTTCAAGATGTCAGGGGCCGCTTGGAACAGTAGCTCCGCAAATCCACCAGACGGCAGTTACAGCAAGTGGGTATTTCCTGGAGATCTGTGCGCCGAATTATCCACAGTAATTTGAAACAAATTTCCCTACAAAGTGCAGATTCTTCAAGCGCAAATTCAAACCAACAAGACCGAACGCACGGACTTTGGTCAGGCATTAAGCGAGCCTATTGAGGACGACCCTCAATTTTTGGATTGTCTTCTCTTCAGCGACGGGGCGGACTTCCATTTGAGTGGGCATGTGAATAAGCAAAACTTCAGGTTTTGGGTCAGTGAATAACCTCATGAACCTGCTGAAAAACCTCTGAGTGTAGAAAAAACGACGGTATGGTGGGCATTTGGAAAGAATGGTATTTTTGGCCTATACTTTTTTGAAGATGAGGTTGATCATCGGTTGTGAGTGAATGCACACCGATACATCGAAATGCTTCGCAGACGCCTCATCCCGGCATTAAGGAGTCGATGGGGTTTGACATGAACATAGTTGAGTTTCAACAAGATGGTGCACTACATCACTGTTCCGACCGCACACTTCAATACCTCGGGAAATACTTTCCAGGCGACCGATTAATCTCGAGGAGGAGCGACAATCCACGGCCGCCCTAATCTCCTGATGTGAGCCTGCCGGAATACTTTCTCTGGGGCTATCTGAAAGAGAGAATGTATGAGGGCAACCCAGAAAACAGCAAGAGAGAAATCCGGAGAATTCCGAATGACATGTTGGAGAGAGTCGTGAACAATTTTAATGTCAGAGTGGCGAATGTCATCCAGCAGCGAGATGCCTGGATCGAACATGTCATCAATTATTGATCACAGTGACTAAACATTCATCAACTTTAAAATGCTTTTGGACAGTAAAACTTTAAAATATTTTTCACCTCTTGTGAAAAAATCTCGCAAAAATTCCTACATTTGTAAAAACTGTAACAATTTTATTTTGTCTCTCTCTTTGTGCCCCACCCTGTATATATATATATATATATATATATATATATATATATATATATATATATATATATATATATATGCATATAGTGTGGGGCAAAAAAGGACAAAATAAAATTGTTACAGTTTCTACAAATGTAGGAATTTGTAGTATATATATATATATATATATATATATATATATATATATATATATATATATATATATATATATAAATATATATATATATTACAATGAATCATTCATACAAAAAGTAAATTAGCAAAGTTAATGATATAAAATGCCGAAATACCTTCGCTAACAAAATTATAAAGATGTATTAACTTACTAATCACTCTATGAATGTTATGATCCTTGTTTTTTAAACTTATAAGCTGCATAAGGTCTTTCTTAAATACGCAAGGTACTTTCGACATTCAGTCATCTTCAGGCATGGAAATATATATATATATATATATATATATATATATATATATATATATATATATATATATATATATATCGATTTACTAACTGTAGCCTAGATGTTGCAAAAGGCTGAAAGTGTAGAGCTCTCAGTGACGATCAAGCTGACTACTCTGTTGTAATTAATTTAGCGAGACAAGCTTGTTAACCACTACACCACGTCAAAGTGTCATAAATGATTTTCTATGCGTAGCTTAGATGTGTCACAAAGCCGACAGTAGGGAGCAGAGAGGATCGAACTCGCTACTTAGTCGTAATTGATCTAACGAGACAAGCTTGCGAAATGTTTATAACGACATAATATTGTTGATTATTATGATGATTGTAAGCACTTCAGGTGCCACTAGGGTATGCAGGGAGCAGAATGAATCCAGCAGATTTTTTTTGAATAAAGTTGTTGAGTTCACCACATTTCATGTCGTCTTTGTGTAGCTTTGACTTTCAGCAGCCAGTCTCCTATAATTTATCTTTCAACCCTAATCCCAGTGGAAAACTAATCATGACGCCACGTCGAGGTGCCCGATATAAGTGTAGCTTTAATGTTTGCACAAAGCCGAAAGTGCGGGGCAAAGAGTGAACTCACTACTCAGTCGTAATTGATCTAGCGAAACAAGCTTGCTAACCATTACACCACGTCGGGGTGCCCAATATATCTATGCGTATGTCTAGGGCCCTTAACGATTTTCTAAGCGTAGCTTAAATGTGGCACAAGACTGAAAGTGAAGATCGAACTCACTATTCAGTTGTAATCGTAAGTAGATTTATATACATAGGTGTGTGTGTGTGTGTTGAAAGCCTATAGAAGTTCTTTGTTTACTGTTTTTTTTTCATTTAATTTCACAACGATTCCACTATTAACATCGTTTCGGAGGAAAGATTGAAAAGAAACTGTCTAAAATGACTTATTAAAATCGAACGCACTGGAAGATATTGGTTAATTTATGTTCAAATTTTCCCCGGGTTCTAGAAAAATGGCCGTAACTGTAAATAAAAGATGTTAAACCGAGATCTTTCGTCAGTCTCCAGTCAAACCTGCATAAATATAACCAATATATATATATATATATATATATATATATATATATATATATATATATATATATATATATGTGTGTGTGTGTGTGTGTGTGTGTGTGTGTGAACTAGTACAGAGGCGCTGAATCAGATCCAATTAAATCTTTCTTTGTCACGAATCAAGCCATGGAAAACATAGGACTTGGAATAGAAAGAAGTTAAAAATATCCTAACATTTTTTCCACTAATACCAAGAGAAAGGATATAACAAAGGTATAAGTCTTAATGTTTTTTTACCCATTTTTTAAAATGACTTCTTACTCTGTTTTTAGCTCTAATTTATTCAACAAAGTTATTTAACGAGCGGCAACAAATGGCAGCAATTACAATGACCGTAAATGAATGGTACGGTTTCTAATAGGAGACATTCGTGATTTGCATTCCATAATTTATATTTATATAAGGAATGCCAAAAAGTTCTCAGTCTGAACGAGAAGCCGGTTTCCGACCAAACTAGATAAAAATCCATTGATCGCACTGAAACAATTGGAGCCCGATACGCGGTTATAAAGAAAATTTCGATCTGAAAAGTGAATAATGTTTAAACTCTTTCATTAATATTCATCACTGAATTAAGTACATTTAAAAGAAAAAAGTTTATATTGAAATATAGATATTTCTTGTTTTAAATAAATACTTTTTCATTTCTCTGTATATATATATATATATATATATATATATATATATATATATATATATATATATTCATATTCATAATAATTCATCACATTCATCATGCTGAGACATCTCGAAAGATAGGACGAAACAGCCGTTCTGTATTTTTATGCATTCGGTTGACGTTTCTAGTTTTAGACATGATGAATTATGATGAAAAATTATTCAAATACCCAAACTTACTATTAAGTTATAATATAAACAATTACTAAATCCAGATTCTAATGCTCTGGATTGAGTGGCTTGGTGAGGGAAGTCGTTGCACTTGGGGCCAGTCCTACGGGTTAAGTATCACCACCAGGAATAGGATGAGCTGCGCTATATTGTGTCTACTTACTTACGGAGCATATATATATATATATATATATATATATATATATATATATATATCATTTCACCCCAAGTAAGGCGATAAAGCCACTAAGATACAAGAATTTAGTGTGGACGTAAGATAGGGAAACGAACTGTGAAAGAACAATAAAAGAACAGTTTCAAGTAGGCAGAAGATGACGACATTGCATTTAAGTTTTTTGTAGATAGTAGTTGATGGGATAACAGGGAGCAGGGAGCGTTCCACAGGCGAGAAATGCGAGTGAAGAAACTATTAGAATAGAACTTACGGTTCCATCTGGCAAATTCAATAATAAAACGATGAGACTTAGTTGCCAATCTAGTACCGCGCTAATTCATGAAGTCGAGTTCCGAAATAGGATAAACTCATTGGAACAATTACCATAAAACTATTTATACAAAACGAGATGTTAAGTCACGATGGACAGTATTTCAGATTCTTCTTTGGAATTTGTCAAGAATCTGAAGGTACATAGCAGGAGCACCAGACTATCTGTGGCAACAATATTCAATGTACAGACGAATGGCTGACTTAATAAAAATGCAAGACCATTTTGGGTAAAAAGAATTGTCTAGCATGTCGTAGTGATCCAACTTTCTTAGCTGCAAGCTTAACAATTAACTCGATAGAATCATTACAATTCATATCAAGTGAAGACGTTAGCCCGACAAGGCGCAATGATTTACTCTTCTAGAGCTTAACAGGGAAGCACGGTGGAGTAATGGATAGCGGCTCGGATTGAGGAATCGGGGAGCCGAGTTCGAATGCCACTCGAATCCATTACATTCACTTACGTGCTAATCCCCTTGAGAAAGGTATGAATCTCCTTCTTCTCCCCACCACCAGCTATGGATAAATAGCAGGACATACATATAGCCTTGGATGGTAAGTGGTCTACCGCAGAAAAAAATGGCAACCTACTGCGGGAAAAAAACTACCTTGTCAGTCATGTATCGAAAAATCGCCTAAGCGTGTATCACACATAACTGACTGAATAGAAGTCATGCTGATGGAATACAAAAAAGTTCTCTCATACGATTAACAGAGAACAGTTTAGTTTTGGAGGTGTTAAAATTAAAAAGCCATTTCTTGCCCCTGTTAACAATAGATTGAATGTAATTTTCGAGATCATATGTCTATTGACTTATCCATTTGACAAACATCAATGGTTTTATTGAATGCTTTAATGGACTGTGCAATTAAATAAATACATTCTGTCCGAAGTTATCCTTATTTATATTATTTGCATTCGGATTAATCTCCTCATCTTTTTGTTGTTATCACAAAGAGTTGATTCGTCAATTCAGTGGCAAATTAATTGTGAGGTCAATCAAGGGCTGGGTTTTACAAACTCAGACACAGTGGAAATAACTGAGCAGCACTAAAATGAAAACAGGGCGAGATCCGCCTAGATACGGACAGTGGAGCAAGAACAATCTATTGCCGTAGATTAAATAGAGTGTTTTCAGCTTGAAAGTCATTGAAGGTTATCCGGATTGATATGTAGCTGAAGAAGACCAGGGGGCACAACGACTGAAACGTGATGATAGCACCAAAGATGAGTACATTAATCCGAATGTAAGCAACGATAACTCCTCATTCAAGAACTTAAGACAAATCTATTAATATATTTTAATGATACTCTACATATAGAAATATTGCACACACACACACATAGAGATACACATAAATATATAGGAAACTTCGACGTGATGTAAAGGCTAGTAAGCTTGTCTCGCGAGATCGATTACAACTGAATAGTGAGTTCGATCATCGCAGAGTGCCTTATAAATTCGGTCTTGTGCCACATCTATGCGCGCGCGCGCGCACACACACACACACACACATATAAATATATATATAACATATTTAGGCAGCAATCACTCGTTTAAACGTATTGATTAAATAGAACGTACACAGAATGTCTGTTAAGCCTTTTGCTGAGTTCCACTTTGCGGGTTTCGAATAATTCGGGTGGAAAATTGTAAGGAAACTTTCCGAAATTGTGTTGTGTTCTGAGTACTTTCAACCATCGTTAGTCATGTTCCAAGAAAGAATACGGGAGAGAAAATCAGTAGAACCCTTACATTGTTAATGGTTCGGATTCTGCAATGAACGTACATTCATATACTAGGGTAGTGGAAAACATTGTAGCATGATGTGAAATTATATATATATATATATATATATATATATATATATGTGTGTGTGTGTGTGTGTGTGTTATATTAATTCATCGAGTCTAGAAGTTTCCTCAACAGAATGCAGAATGCAATGGATGGGCGTTTCGTCCTATTTGGGACTCATCAGCAGTGTGCATCCACTACCGAGATCCGAACCCGGACCGTTTCGATACAACATTGTATCGAAACGGTCCAGGTTGAGCATTCTTCTAGACTCGTTGAATAACTATAATGATTTGTCTTAATTCCCAAAATTCTATTACTTGTATATCTTTGCTTGACCTAGCTAATGCTCTGCGAGGGAGCGGCTCAGGGGAAAGGCTCTTGGGGCACAACCCGTTGGGTTATGAATACTTGGATGAGTATACCCACGGAATTTGAGAGTAGCGGCGCTATATCGAATCTATTCAGTTTTTCTTCGTCACTGAGGCCCGTTGGTACAGTTTGTATGACGCTTGCGTTGTATCGAAGCGGTTCGAATCTCGGTAGTGGATGTGCACAGCTGATGAGTCACCAAATAGGACCAAACAGTCGTCCATTGCTTTATGCATTCTGCTGAAGATTTTTCGAGACTCGATTAATTACTATAATGATTTGTTTAAATCTCCCAAATTCTATTACTTATATATATATATATATATATATATATATATATATATATATATATATATATATATATATATATATATATATATATATATATATATATATAATTGAGTCACTCTCAGTCACTGTGTGTTTATCCAAATCTAAAAATAAACACGCTAAAATTCACCTCCATCCCGCACCGTACGCTGATGGCTTAACGGGTAGAGATTCCGACTGACGAAAAATCAGTCGGGTTTCGATCGTAGCTGGAGGCAACCGGACGTCTAGCCACACTGATGAGCTGTGAAACAGCGAAACAGTCTGTCTGTGGATGACAAAAATATATATATATATATATATATATATATATATGTACCCAAGTATGGGATTGGTATATACGGAATAAATTCCAATAACCAACCATTATTATTCTTAAAAGAGTGCTCAATACAGAGTAGAGCAGATATAATTATTTATTTAAATATTATAACATAAATATGTTATAAAATCACTACAAAAATAGCCATTTTGTTTCAACACTTCTGGTGTCTTATCAAGTGATGATGTTGCATGTAGAATAAATGGTTTTAAAAGTTTCAAATTAATTAACGATCCTTCGCTAGGGGTAAACACTGTTACATAAGCTAGAATGACCAATCAGAATACAAGTATATGCTAATTCAAAAATTTGACAACGAAGCAAGGTTATCATAGATATAAAAAGATTTATAAAATTTGAAATTAAAATTAAAAGTAAAAAATTACCTATTTAGAAATCTAAATCTAATCTCTATTAAGTTTAAAATTGTAGAATTACTGAGGAGAAAATAAAAAATAAATTAGTGATCATTCGAAACACCTTCGTAATCACCATTAGACTCACCCAACACTTTCCGAATCCTATGCACTTTCCTCAGATTGACACCCAAACACTCTGAAATGTTCGAATTGGAGGTTCCGGTGCGAATTCCAAGCAAGGCAGCATGCCGTTTCCAAATTTCTGGCATATTAAATTGCGTCATGGAGCTCTTTTTCTCACAGACGTTGCCCAACTGGCCCTAATATACTTTGCAGTCGATAAAAGTGTAAAATATTGCACAATGAATGCAGTTTTCAATTAGTACTTGAAGATTGCTGCATGCATGAAACTCAGAGTAGTAGCAAGCAGTAAGGAAAAATGTATAATTATTATTAATAGTGTACACACACACACACACACACACACACACACACACATATATATATATATATATATATATATATATATATATATATCCGAATATAAAGTTGCTATAGATGAAATAAAATTCCAGTAACCAAAAACACTATTTCTTCAAAGAATGCTCAATACAAAGTAGAGCAAATAATATTTATTCAAAAATTCTGACATAAATATGTTATAACATCACTACAAAAATACTCATTTTGTTTCAACACTTCTGGTGTCTTGTCAAGTGACTGAGTTGATTGTATATATATATATATATATATATAAAGAGAGAGAGAGAGAGAGAGAGAGAGGAGAGGAGAGGAGAGCGAGTTAGTGGGTGCATGTGGGCACAGGAATCAGCAAAGGAATCAATCATCATGCAGTGTTAATTCCTATGTCCACACTATCTTCGTTTGTAACCATACCAAATTCATATATATATATATATATATATATATATATATATATATATATATATATCCTATTTTCAACAGCCATTATAAAATAACTGTGGTATTTAAGTTTTCGATGTTTTACATAAACACTATCACTTTACGAAATAAAAATAATTTGGGAGATGAAAACAATTTAGGACAAAATAAATAAATGACTGCATTTATTATGTGGTTTCTATGATTAAGATCCAAACACAGCGGTGGGGAATCCCCCAAGGCAATGCCACTTCCTCTGGGGGTGGCTATGTTTAAACTATGGCACCTGGAGCGTCCTCACAGGAGAAGTGATGAGAGGGCCTGAGCAGTTTTTCATCCTTGGATCGTGTATGTGTGGACCCCGACTTTAAACCCGACCTTGTGTCACACTTGATATGAATGCAATCGTACAAAATGTGACACAGTAAATAAATAAATGATTGCATTTTATTTGTTAAGTTTAAAATAACATAAATTCTTTTATTTCTATTACGTTTTCATCGTGATAGAGTGGATTATTCTGATAACGTAGGAAAGTGCTGCACATGCGCACATGCATATATGGATACACGCAGTGGTGGCATCCGGTTCGTGCGAACCAATTCTTAAAATTATAAAAGCTTAGCGAACCGGTTGTTGGATTATCCGAAAACAATCTTATATATTAATAGCCGATATATAATAGCTAAAAATATGATTAATACCATTGTTGTAAGTTCTGCGGCGGCTGAAAGAGGATTTTCTGTGATTAACATAATTTATTCTGACAAAAGAGATCGTCTTGAAGTTAAAAATGTGATAAATCTTCTCGTCAAAAATGTTATAGATCTTTAAATAATTAAAAGAAAAAAAAACTTGTAGTTCCAACAAATGATTTATTTTATGGAAATATTTCGACTAGTAGTTGCCAGTCTTGGTCAATCATTAATTTGAGTAAAACAGTGCAAAGAAACTAGAAACTTATCTGTCTATATTTCTGAGATGAGGTATTATGTACACTATTTACATTATTCGGACTATTGTCCTCATCTTTGTTGCCATATTTCGGCCGTTGTACGCTCCGGCCTTCTTCAGGTGGTTGGAAAGTCGAACTGAATCCTTTATTTCGTTCACTGGGGTAGAATGTTCTAGTTCCACGTGCCATATCTAATGGATGTCAGTTATCAGTTATCTCCTGTTAATTCCCCTCTCCAAGTTCTCCACCACCTTAACCAGGTATTGAACTCACACTCTTTGGGTCTCCAAAGAAAAATATGACAAAAAAAAAAAAAAAAATGGCAATAAAATAGAGTAAAAACAAAATTCCTTTTTTTTTACCCCTCAACTTGCTCTTACTTTGTAAACGTCATCAACTCAGTTTTTCTTTCTTTGATTTGAATTCTTAAGCGTTTCTAGTTTCTTTGCATTGTTTTACTCAAATTAAAGAGTGGCCAACACTGGTAACTGCTTGTCGAAATATTTCCATAAAATAAATCATTCGTTGGAACTACAATTTTTTAAAAAAATTATGTAACTACCAACGAAGACAAGCATCCTAACTTTTATAGATCTTTCACTGGATCTTTGTGACTGCAGCGACTCAGTTCGAATGTGGCTAAGAATCCATAACACAGCTGATGACACTAGTATAAAAAAAACATCATGCTTCTGAACAGAAATATAAGAAAAGAATTTCTGTCTGGAAATATCTTAATAAATAAATGTTTTCTACTAAATTATCAAAACGGTTTAATTCTTTTTCATGCTAGAAAGGGGTTTGTTTCCATTTTCAGATTGAAAAGAAAATAAGCAGAATAGGTTTCTAAAGATTACCTGCCTTTATAGAACCCGTTCCTGGAAATTTGAGATGCCATTATTGCTTATACTGTTACATATTATCAGGCCTCCTATATGGCAGTGGATACTCGACAATCTTCTTACAGATGAAGAAGAGACTTGAAGCAACTGCATTATGGTTCTACAGAAGGATGCGGAGAATAACATGGACACAACATCTGAGCAACGATGATGTTTTAGAAAAAATGGAAACAAAAAGAACCCTTATACTTAACATCAGAAAGAGACACTTGAAATTTGTAGGGCATATAACGAGGAAAGAGGGCTTGGAAATTTTAATACTCACAGGACAAATTGAAAGCAAGGGAGACAGAGGAAAACAACACATAACCGACTTAGCGATCTTGAGCAAAATAGAGAAATTTTTCTGAAATCGGCCTAAAAGTTGAGATTTCGATACCAGAATATTTTACTTACTAGAAATAGTAAATTTAATGATTTAGCTTTCAATTAAAGCTAAAATTAAATCTTCAAGAATGCCTTTTAATTTAAAAAAATTCATTTTAAACTTTAGGTATCGAAAATTGAGTGGAGTTACCTAGTTTCCATTCTCAGATTGAAAAGATAATACTCAGAGTAGGATCCTAAAGATTAAATGCCTTTATAGAACTAGTTCTTGGAATTTTGGAATGCCATTATTGTATGTGTTGGGAAATACATGTTTTTGTTAGAATTCAATGGAATATCCTCATCATTATGATCATTATTATGAATGAATGTTTTCGTTCATCCCGAGCTTTGTTTCTAGCGTAAATCTAGGAGCACACGCGCCTCGTATATAATATCTGCATATACTCATTCGATATCATTCGGACAGCCGTATTCAACTGACTGCAGCCGAGATAATTCGATTGACATATTTTCGCATTTTCAGAAATCAGGTTATTCTTCCTAATGAGTACAATGAAAGAACAACTTGAAATTGAAACACTTTCAGATATCTTAATTTTAATAGAACATTTTCTACCAACCTTCATCGGAAATAAACTGTGACATGGACTGGAATTGTATAGAAAAGGTTTTATATTTGATCTGGAATTACCAAATGACACAGTATGATTAGACTGGTTTTCTATTTTCACCCAAACAATAGTTTACAAATCAAAATAAAGCAGAAGTTTCTTAGTTTCTCAACACTTTTCGTCTTCCAGAGAAACCTGAAACTCTTTTGTTATAATTCATAATTTTGTGAGTTCATAGATTAAATACAGTCAACCATTTCCACGGATGAGTCCATCACAAAGATATTTGTAAATGAATGTAACGCGTCTCTGACTATTTTATGTGCCTTGTACCTTAAGTACGTGGCGCGATCATGGCTCTCTAAAGCCACCTATGCCTTGTGGCCATTAGCAACTTTTGTCAACTTATTGATCTAATCTCATATATTCATAAATATGTACTGGGTACTTCGACGTGGTGTAATGATTAACAAGTTTGTCTCGGTGGTTCCATTATGAATGAGTAATGAGTTCGTTCCTCACTGTTTACTCCATGCATTCGACATTGTTTGTGCCACATCTAAGCAACGCTAAGAAAATCACTATTCATAAACACACACACACACACACACACACACACACACACATATATATATATATATATGTATATATGATTGGGCCAGGACACAAAACACGTGGCCTGACGATAGCGTTCATGCATGAAACAGACTGTAGCTTCTGGATGTTGACTTCAATGTCCACTTTTATATTTTTACATACACCCTATCCCTGATATTGAGCACCGTAACCCATAAATATACCTTAAAACCCAAGTAGCGACAGTCTGCTTCATGCGTGAACGCAATCATCAGACCATGTGTGTTGAGTTTTGGCTAGACTATTTATATATGCTGGTCAGTGGTGCATTATGGGTATTAAGGTCTATTGCATTATGCACCACTGACCAGCATATATAAATAGTCTAGACAAAACCCAACACAGGTTGCATTTGACGGCAGTGTCCACTTCTATATTTACATACACTCTATCCCTGATATTGAGCACTTTAACCCAGAAATATAGCATACCTTAAAGTATATTTTTATCATTTCTAAAGAGATAACGAAGAGAAGAGAAGAAGGTGAACATTTATCGAAGGGAATCATCGACTTACTGCATTTTTTTTCCTAGGCCCTGTTTAAAACAGATTTAATGTACTCCACGCACCGATCACAAAGGACTGCACGACTTCGTAACAAGAAGAGTGATTTAACGATAAATATCTTTTACACGTTCTGTGTTTGTCAACCGGTTGTCGATTCATTTTTCCTGTTCTCTTCCTCATTCGTCTTGGGTTATGCAAATGTTGACCGGTATAATGAGGTAAGTAAAGGCATTCAGCTACATACCCAACGTTTATACGTGCGTAAACAGTTAGGGCGCGTGTTTGGTCCAGGTTTTCTTTTTACAGTATAAAGCAAACACCTTTAGAAATACATCTCCTTTTTTCTGTGTTATGCTCACCTTCCTCCGTATTTCTTACTTGTTCTTTCGATTATTACTTACATCGAGATCTTTATTTACCTTTGTGTGAAAGCCACCATCTATCTATCTATCTATCTATCTATCTATCTATCTATCTATATATATATATATATATATATCTTTATGGCAATTTCAGAATTTTTTTGTTGTAGGAGTTTATCAGTCAATGTAGCATGAACTAAATAGTTCAATAACTAGAGCAATTTCTCAGTTGTTTTCCCGAATATTTGCACGTCGGATCAATTCTTTTTAATCAATTATGTGGTGCAGTTTAATTAACTATACTAATTTACTTTTTGTATGAATGATTCATTGTAATATAAATTAAACTGAATTAAACTATATAGCTAGGTAGGTAGGTAGGTAGGCAGGCGAATGGCCAAGAGATTAGAACGTTCGCTTTCTGAACATAAGACCCGGATTCCAATCACACCACACTCGATTTATCAGGAAAGAGACTTCTTCATATTATCGAGGTCGATCCCAACGTGTGGCACCTTTAGAGAGTGCTTCGAGTTGACCCAAGTCTTGTGAGTGAAATTGAGTAGCCGTTACTCTTGAGGGTCGTCGATAGCTGTGCTAGCACAAAGCCACAAGTCATCAAATAGTTGATCATGCTAGATAACACGCTTTCCACCAGAAACTGTAACTAAGGTCTGCTCAGCATAGTTGCAGTATAGACCACAATGGGTGTTGGGCAAACACAAACGGGGATTGGTTAGCCGCCTTAGTAGACGGGTATACTCGAATACGAATGGCCAGCTATTATTAATTATTAATTAGTTAATTATGAATATATATGTATATAATGTCTGTCTTTCTGTATATATATATATATATATATATATATATATATATATATATATATATATATATATATATATATATAATTTACCTCTCACATTCATCCCACTCTCATACATACACTCTCACTAAATTTTATTTTTTTATTCCCGGAGTTATTTTTTTTCATTTCTTTTTGAATTTGTAGGTCTGATGAATTGGATCGTAATTACGATTCCAATGTAATAAATTATAACCATGAAATATTAGTGTTTAAGCCTTTTTATTATATTCTTACTCTGTCCTGGACACTGAGTTCTACCTGGATTCTATCCTCTTGGAATTTTATATATATATATATGTATGTGTATGTATGTATGTATATATTTTATATATAGTCGCACTGAGGAGCTGTGATACAGCTAAACAGTACTGTCTGTGAATGACATAATTTAGCTCTTGAAAATACATTTCAATTGAGCACTGTTGAGTGATAAGCTAATTCTATAAACAACAGCCACCTGCACTAATGCAAAGCTCTTCAGTAAAATGAATGGAGCACTTTGGCTGATTGGCATTTGTTTACATTTGTAAAAACAATATGCTTGATTTAGTTGTGTAACTCTACCGAGTGAAGATAGCTCTGGCTGACACCAAATTAGTTGTGTTTCAATCCTGGCTTGAGGCATTCGGAGGCCTAGTCGCACTGAGGAGCTGTGATACAGCGAAACAGTACTGTCTGTGAATGACATATATATATATATATATATATATATATATATATATATATATATATATATATATATATATATATTAACCACTAATATTATCTATCTCTCTCTCTCTCTATCTATCTATCTATATATATATATATATCACACATATATCGACAATTATTTTAAGACATTTTTATGGTTATACATTCTTTTTATAGATACAAATATGTAAGTAAATGCTCTGTTTATAATAAACAGTATTAATAACATTTACCGGCCTGAATGTTCGAGAAATTTTCATACAAAATATTCGTCCTCCGACGGGAATCGAACCTGTATCCTATACGGAACCGTCATATAGTCTGACGTGCCTTAACCGATTGAGCCACAGAGGATCGTTCGGTTAGCAAGGTCGATTTTACTGCTTTTAAACTACAATCTTCCATGAATCTCTCACATCCATTCATATCTGCTCAAAGCGTACCCAAATTCAAACAAATGACGTCACACATTATGAAATGGACAAAGTCTGACAATTATTTTAAGACATTTTTATTATTTTCATGGAAGAACATCGACCTTGCTAACCGAACGTTCCTCTGTGGCTCAATCGGTTAAGGTATTAATTTTTAGTGTTTTTCTTAGAAAAATAATTTGTTGATTTCCTTTTTTAAAATCTTTTTTTACTTTAACCTGTTTCGCTTAGCGTTTTAAAATGTTTTTAACTGGTTCTATCTCCACGTGTTGATGCTTATGTTTTGTTCCAACGAAAAAATGAAAATCAAATTCCCCTTACCCTAAACGACATATATAGCCAGTTACGCCCCTTGATTTTCATTTTTAAACGTTTAAATTCTTCACTGTAAAAATTCATATATTATAAATAAATAACACTATACTAAATATTAGGCGCCTTTTTTTCCAATCCTCATTTTAGTCTATAAATTTTTGTACAGAATTTTTCTAAAGAAATTTTTTTTTTTACCTGTATGTGTTCCTGGTTTCCGGTAAATATTTAAATATAAATTTTCCAATGTCTGAGTACTGTCGGCTTTCATAAGCCATTGTCATTTTTTGTGCTATGTCAGTTTCATCATTTTTAAAATATCTTGTCTTCAAGTGTCATGGCGTGTTTTAAACAATAAAATTAGGAACAAACATACTAAATATACCTCATAAATAAAAACTAGTCATAACAACAGAGATACTTTACAAAACTTACAGAATTCTTGGAAAAAAATAATATAAATAATCTTGAGGAAGCTAGGCACATAACAAATCCCACAATATTTGTAAAAAAAAAGCATTAATCTAATACAAGGCTCAAGAGCCACTCAAAGTAGAGATTTACTGAATTAGGTTGTTGTATGAATGTAAGAGGAGAAGGTAATAAGTGCTGATTGTGAGGATATATAATGATTGATCTTAAATTTGAAGAGGTTAAGATCGTAACGATTGGGAAAGCATCCTCTTGAGAGTCTACTCTACAAAGTAACTGTACTTGGGAAGAAGCTGTCTGAATGGAACTTCCTCCTTACCAATTCAAAGAGAATGGTGATGATTCATCTGACTGTACGTGGCATGCAGGTTCTTAGCTGCAAAAGGTTTGAACAAGTGGAGTTAATGAATATAGCTCGTCAGAACCATAGAAACAGCGATAGATGAGCAAGTGGCTTACAATGTTTCGTCGGTGAGAAAGGCGTTGTAGAGTAGAAATTAATTAATCACCCACAAGGCCGCATTGACCGTTTTTGAATTCTATAAATGCTGGAAAGAGAGTATTGGGCATCTCCAACCGAGATATAACGGCAATACACCAGTTTGGAGAATTACTGCTAGGATACACATTGCTACTTGCACGGGGTCTAATCATCCTTATTTCCCTCGTGTTCTAAATGCAAGAAAGAAATTCCTTTCAAACAGATTTTTTCCCGAGAACTGGTACTCTGTGGAAAACACAACAGCTTGAGTGCTCCCATGAATATTTTAATTTTGACCTTTTCAAGTGAAAAGTCAATCGTTATCTCTCCTCGCTTTCCTCACAATCTCTACTTACTAACACTTTCATTTCCATTCATATCTCATACCTCATTCATAATTATTATTTCGACTGTAACTCTATCTTGAATGACTCTCAAGCCTTATATTGGGTAAAGTTTTGTAAAAAAAAACATTGTAAAGAATTTATCTAAACTTAATAAAAGATTCGCTGCAATTACTTCATTACTTTCCAAACAAAATTACGATGTCAACATTTCCGACTTAATGGTGATTTTCTAAGCATAGCTTAGATGTGGCACAAGGCAGAAAGTATGGGGCACCCAATGAGGATCGAACTCACTATTCGGTCGAAATTGATCACCACATCGAAGTGCCGATTTCCGAGTTATATGAGTTCCAAGAAAAGTTTGTAGACTTTGGAAATCTTGGAAATGATTTTTCTACTTTTCATGAACCATTCTCTGTTCGTGTTAATATGACACCAGAATATTTCCCCTTAGAATTAATTGAACTCAAGTTTACCTTCTTTCGTTAAGGAACAAGTGATCAAGTGTTGATGTTGGCACATTTTATTAATATTTTGGTTCAATTCATCACAGGATTAAATATTCGGCTTCAAAGATTAAGTTAATGTTCCGAAGCACATATGCTTGTGAATAATTGAACGATTCTCGACGTCCGTCTCAGGTTACTGACGTGCATTACATGTTAAGACTGAAAGTGGCTACAATTTGGTGGCCACCTTTGAGGCACTGGTCTGTACCAAAAGGCTCAAGTATCAGGAAACAATAATGTAGATTATAAGACTGTTTAATAAAGGTAAATAAAGATTTTATAGAATATATCCACGTTTCTTATTATTCACCTAATATGTGATCATCGGTGCGAAACTTGGAACTAGCAATCCGAGTTCAAATTCAATGCTAGTTTGTTGCGTTCATTTTCGCACTGATACATTTGGAAAAGTAATAAACCCGCTTCTCCCATCAACGGCTCGAAATGATAGCCGAGTTCATACCATGTGCTGTAA